>JARHVA010000031.1:9392500-9572500 GCA_037957365.1 Torreya grandis
AGTACCATCAAACCCCTGCTTATAAAGCACAAACCCTAGTATTGCATACCAAGCATCTCATTGCTAAAAATCATGCTTAGTATTTTTAGATAAATCTAAAGGAATGATACCTTTAGACAGATAATCGAATATATGTGTGTACCACAAATCTAAATGGTTTTCCTTTATAATATGGATAGAAGGAAGGTCAATTTTGATATAAAATTTTTAATTGACCTTGTGAATAAGGACAAATAATTTAGACTCCTGGGAGGAAGATGGGATAAAGGAGGCCAAGGAAGCCATGGTATCAACAAACTTGTTGGTTGACTGAGGAGTGGTATGGATGAAATAACAGTTAAGGATGGATAACAACTGCTATTAGAAAAATTAATTAATCTTAGCCTATTGTAATAAATGTCTCAAGGTATTACACCTTGGTTGACATAGGTTAGTTAGATGGGGAATTTCCTAAATATGTGATTAATTATTGTGAGTCATAATCCCCTACAGATTAGGAGATCTAATCTCACTTAATATTGTATAAATAAGCACATCTTGTAGTGGATTTATCAATTCAGTTAATTCATTTCTATTCTAGATTTCATTTGGTATTAGAGTAGGAAATTCCTAAGGAGTCTTTTCGAAGCATTGGAGATTCGGTGGAGATCAAGAGCAAGATTTGTGCGATTCTTGAATGCATCACACTGCTCTAATTTTACCCATCCCAAGCTGAAATGCTACCAAAATTTTGGCCAATTTTATAGAAGGAGAATAGTTGTCAATGCAGGCAATTTTCTATTATTTTTTTGAAATTTTTTGCAATTCTTTATTCAATTTTAAGCTATAAAAATATATTCATATTCAGTCATTTATTGACCTTTTTTTTAATGAGGGTTTGAACACATTATTTGTATTCAGCCTGTTGAAGAGGGTTTAGTTTTGAAATTTTAGATTTGAAATCTATATTTACATTGATCAATTTTTTGAAATTGACAATATTAATTTTTTTTTATTGAAACCCTTTTTATATCAATTTTAGATCTGTACAATTTCATATCTGTGCATATATAAATCTCCATATTCAAAAAAATTTGTATTATTTTTCAGATCTAGAAAAATATAGAATCTCTAGAATTAATCTTGTATTTTTTCTAAATTCTACTCATAAAAATATGAATTTAAAAAAAACCGGAATTTTCAGAGCTTTTGGTGATCTTCTATGATTTTTTTAAGTTTCTATTTTGTATAATTTTCTATTCTGTTTCAAATCTTATATCATTGGATTCCTATCATCGATATCCTTCCAAAAACTATTTTGTTTCTAAAAATGGATCACCGAGGCACTTGTGGTGAAAGTTTGAAGGTAGAGGACAATTTAGAAAGTCTTCATTTGGTGCAGGGTCATTTTTTTTTTTTTGATGGAGCATCACCTAGATCCACCACTTCTAGTAGTAGCACTACCATCACACCAACAATAGTTTTCAACCTATATTCATGCCAGATGACCACCTATTGGGATTTTTTTATCCCTTAAGGGCTTGTCCTTCATCATTATAAGCCATGTTTGAAGATCTTTTCTTCCAAGGCTCATAACTTTTGATCTGTGAAGCCTGGGAAGCTGATTTCTTTTTCACCTTGGATATTTTTTTGAGATATATGTAGTGGTAAGGATATTTTTTACATATTGATCATCCATATTTCCATAATTTTAAGTTTTATGTTTTTCTCTAATCTTCACAGCTGTAAAATCTATTTATTCTAATTCTATATCAACTTGTAAACTTCATTAGTGAAATTTATTGATTCATCACAATATTTCAAATTGTAAGGCAAAAAGACCATCTTTTATCGCAATTTCAAATACTATAAAATGGGTGGGGGGATATTTTATTACCTTCACTCAACACATCTTGCAATGGGAAAATTATAAAGCTCCTCGGATGCATTTTTAGTTGAAACCAACATCTAGTTTTCCTTTGTTTTTTGGGATGCATTTTTGGCAGAGTCCAACATCCATTGTGTGATTTGTTGCAATTTTTTATCTCTATGTATGCATTTTTGCATTTTCTTTACATTTTAAAAATGCACATTTCATTTTTTCACTTAACAACACACTTCTAATTTGTCATACGTAACTTGCAAAATCTCTAGTTTTTGACCACGTTTTGTGCTCCCTAACACACAATTGCTTCAAAGTGATAATTATACAGCATGGAAAATAAAGTATAAACACATATAGAGTTTAAATATATTTGGTCAGTATTTGAAGGCACATGGGTTTGACATGCAACAGATGTTGATCAACAATAGAAATATGACAAAGCTAATAAAAAGGCTAAGTTAATAATCATGTTTGGAGTTTTAGATGAGGTACAACCTCATATCTAAAGTGCTACAACTGCAAAAGATGCTTGGGATAAGCTTAAAGATGTATATGAAGCTAAGAATCAAATCATATTTTGCATCTTTAGAGCTAATTGCACACTCTTAAGCTCAAATCAGATGAAAAAGTAGAAGCATTCCTTAGAAGAGTTCCAACTTTGTAGGCTTCATTTATATCTTTGGGTGAACCAGTGATAGATGTTTCTTTGGTCCCTATAGTCCTTAGAGCACTGCCCCCTGCATATATAATCTTTGTGGTGACTTTGAGTGTCACATGACCAAAACCATCCTTTGAGGTGTTGGTAAATTTTTTGCAACAAGAGGAAGCTATACAAAATTTAGAGGAAGTAGATGACGAGCATGCACTCACATCAAATCAAAAAGGGAAGAAAGACATGAAGGGTCCTAAGCAATATCCAAAGTAGAATAAACAACAAAACTAACAAGGGAATGATTCACATTCTCTTAAATCATGTCAAGTTTATGTAAAATAAGGACATGACTTGAAACATTTTTGTTACAACACATTTCAAGAGGGCTCATCAAGCAAGAAGCCCTCTTTTAAATAGTCACCACAAATAGAAAAGAAACAACCACAACAACAAAACAAGTAGAAACATAAAAAATCCAAGCCTAAAAAATATGGAAATGTTGATGAAGATAATGATTATTCAAATGAGGAATATGGTTTAGCTAATCAAACACATGAGTCTACCAATAATCCAAGTGTAGTTTGGTATGTTGATTCAGGAACAACTAGACATATGACAGGCAAAAAAGACTGGTTTTCTACATTGAAAAAATTAGAAGCAAAGGGAAATGTATCACTTGGAGATGATACCTCATATATAGTACAAGGTAGTGATGACATCAAACTTTAACATGGAAATAAGAATTGTAACATTTTAAATGTTTTTTATGTTCTAGGAATTACAAAAAATCTGTTGTCTATTAATTAGCTACTTGACCACAACCTCATGGTTGAATTTGATGACCAAAATGGTCAAAAATTTTACCACATCAAAGACAAGTCTAGGAATTTCAAAGTGATTTCCAAGGCTTCCAAAATTGGCAAAATGTTTCAGCTTGATTTTATACAAAATGATCATGAAACACTTATGGTCAAAGATACAGAACTAGGTAATTTGTGTCACAAAAGATATGGTCACTTGAGTTATGGTTATTTGGTTTAATTGAGCAAATAGGATATGGTTCGTGGTATTCCCAAACTCAAGCAATCTTTTGATATATGTCCTAGTTGCTTAGTAATAAAACAATGAAGATCTCTCTTTAGAAAGACTGAGTATTGGTCACTTGGTAAGTTGGACTTGGTGCACACTGATATTTATTGACATTTTGCTCCTAGTCTCATAAGGTATAAATACTTTTAGCTTTTTGTGGATGATTACTCATGGAAAATGTGGGTATATTTATTGAAGACTAAGGATTAATATTTTCAAGCCTTCAAAGAAGTCAAGGCCATGGTTGAAAACGAAACTGGTAGGAAAATAAAAACCCTCTACTCAAATCGTGGGGGGGGGATATACCAGTAAAAAATGCTCAACCTATCTTAGTGTGAATGGAATTAATAAAAAATTGATAGATCCATATTCACCTCAGTAGAATGGAGTTTCATAATGGCATAATAGAGTCATAGTAGAAATGTTTCACAACATGGTTGAGGATGCAAAATTGCCTATTACATATTGGGTAGAAGCTTGTCACACTATAGTCTTCTTGTTGAATAAGTCACCCACCAAAGCTCTTGATGGAATCACACCTCATGAATATTGGATAGGGAATAAACCAAAGGTAACTCACCTTCAAGTTTTTGGTTGCAAGACATATATGCATGTTCTGAACAAGAAAATAAAGAAGTTGGATAAAAAAATAAAGGAATGCATTTTTTTGAGATATAGTGCACAATCAAAGGCATATACAGGCTCCTTGATCCTAAAAAAAGAAGGTACTAATCAATAGAGATGTAGTGTTTAATGAAAAGAGTGGAATCAATCCACCTTCTACACAAGGAAATGATATAGGCACAAGTCTTGTAATATTTTTAGATAGTGATGATGAAGGCAAAAAGGATTATGGTCATATAGGACCTCCAGTACCACCACCTACAATTCAGCATATGCCCAAGTGGTATACAAGTACTATACAAGATCTAAATTTAATAGAGTACTAGATACATCCACTTCAAGACTAAGGACTCAAAGCATGGCTTGAGAAAAGCTTAATATGGTCCTTATGAGTATTGTGCAAGAAACATATGAGCCCTCAATAGTAATAGAATCCCTATAGACTAGACCTTGGAAAGAAACCATAGATGCAGAATATCAGTTATTGATGAAGAATAACACTTGGCAGATTGTTGATCTTCCACTAGGGAAGAAACCTATTAGATGAAAATGGGTCTTCAAGACCAAGTACAAATCAGATGGAAGTATTGATAAGTAAAAGGTAAGGCTTGTTGTAAAAGGGTATGCTCAAAAATAAGGCATTGATTATGAGGAGACTTTTGCTCTCACAGCTAAGATAAAGACTATCAGAATGGTTTTTGCTGTGGCTACACAGTTTGGATGGAAGGTCCATCAAATGGATGTAAAAAATGTCTTTCTCAATGGATATTTGAAATAAGTCTACATAAATCAACCTGAAGGATTTGTGACACCTAATAAGGAACAAAAACTGTGTAGGCTAATCAAGTATCTCTATGGGCTAAAATAAGCTCCCCAAGCCTGGTACATTAAGATTGATGAGCATCTCATACAACATGGATTCAATAAGAGTTCATGTGATCCTACCCTCTACCTCAAACAACATGGGGAGGTTATTATAGTGATTATTTATGTCAACAATCTAGTCATCACTGGCAGCATAGTGAAGATGATTAATGCAACTAAGAATGATCTCAAGTGATCATTTGATATGATAGATCTGAAGCTGCTACACTATTGTCTTGGTTTAGAGGTATGGTAGAAGGAAAATTAAATTTTTGTTTCATGGATGAAGTATACCAAGACATTGCTCGATAAATTTAGGATGATGGACTACAAGCCTATTACAACACCTATGGAGGCAAGACTTTAGTTATCTTGTATAGATTCATCACCAGAAGTAAATGCAACTCTCTATCAGTAGTTTATTAGGAGTCTCATTTACTTGAAATATACTAGGTCAGATATTAGCTATACTATCAACTATCTTTCTTAGTTCATGTAAGAACCAAAGGTGGCACATTAGAAAGTGGCAAAGTAGGTATTGAGATACATCAAAGGTAAAATTGAGTATGGCCTAGAGTACAAGAAGAATAATAAGTTCTTCTTGATAGGATACATGGATACAGATCATGCAACTTCTATTGATGATAGAAAATCCACTTTTAGATTTGTGATCTTTCTAGGATCTGGTCCAATTTCATGGGGAAGAAAGAAGTAGAATAATGTTTATAGATCTTCCACAGAGGTAGAATATCATGCTATAGCAAGAGTTGTCTATGAAGTGATATAGATATGTCACATTATTTCAATACTTAGAGTTCCACAGACTCAACCTACAGTTCTAAATTGTGATAATTAGGGTGTTCTGCATCTTGTTCGCAATCCAATGTTTCAAAAGAGAACCAAACACATAAAGGTTTAGATTCATTTCATACACAAACATGTTCAACAACACAGCATATAGCTCTAGTATTTCCCCACTCAGGATCAGTTTGTAGATGTCTTCATGAAGTCACTTGCACATGATAAGTTTGAGCCATTCAGAAATTCTCTCTTTTTCTTTTCAGGCTAGGATCAATTAAGGGGGGAATATTAGAATAATTAATTAATCCTAGCCTATTATAATAAATATATCAAGGTATTACACCTTGGTTGATCAAGGTTATTTAGATGGGGTATGTCCTAGATATGTGATTAGTTATTATGAGTCATAATCTCCTACAAATTAGGAGATCTAATCTCACTTAGTATTGTGTAAATAAGCACCTCTTGTAGTGTTTTTGTCAATTTAGTTAATTTAATTCTATTTTGGATTTCAACTACTTTGCTAATGTCTTATACCTCTAGAGGATGTTATTCTTACACTGATATATGCCAGTTATTTAATTAATTACCAACTGGGAGTCCCCAAAAATATGAAGTGACTTAACACCTATAGCCAAAGTTGTCTAGATACCTATAATTAGGGCTTCATATTATGCTTTATTATTACTACAATCAAAATCAAGATTAGATTATAGGGGTATAGGAATGCCTTTAGGTGGTATTATAATAATCCTTGTTACCCCTCCATGTTAGCATTTAGATCCATCAAAGAATAATGTCATCTAATATTTGAGATCTCCTTTGGATGTGGAGGCTATAGATTCATCAATAAATTCATAGCTAGATGGTATATTATCAGTAAGGGGTGCCTCAACTAATTGATTAGTGATGATATTCCCCTTGGTCAATTTTTGGTTAAAGAAATCAAGATCAAACTCAGCAAGAAGCATAAACCATCTTGTCATTCATTCATTCTTATAGGGTTTCGAATGAATGAAATTAAGAGGATCGATATTGGTAATCACATAGGTCTTGTGATTAAGAAAATAATGGTGAAACTTAAAAGCTAAAAATATTAAGGCCAAACATAGTTTTTCAATATGCATGTAATGAGTCTCATACTTAACCAAAGTGTGACTTATATGATAAATTGTTTGCTATCTATGTTGCTCATCATGATGGGTAAGCATGACACCTAAATCATGGTCCATAGCTAAGACATACAAGTAAAAAGGTTTATCCTCCCTTATGGGAATAAGGATAGAGTGAGATAAGAGATATTCTTAAGAGTATCAAAGGTTACTTGACAATTTGAATCCCACACAAGCTGGGTATCTTTCTTAAGAAGGTGATCGAAGGGTTGACATCGGTCAGATAATTGTGAAATAAAATAGCAAATAGTCTATAGTTTCCCTTGTAAATATGAATCTGCTTGAGGTTAGAAGGAGGTGGCATATTGATAATGGATTTAATTTTATAAGGATCAAACTCTATTCCCCAAATGGAAAAGATAAAACCCAAAATATTTCCTAATAAAACCCCAAAGACACACTTTTTGGGGTTAAGACAAACCTAATATTTGATCAAACAAGTGAAGATTTTTTGAAGGATGGATAGGTGATCTTTACGATACCTATATTTACTAAGGATATCATCCACATAATCTTCAAAATTTTGTGAATTAAATCATGGAAATTATAGGTCTTGATACGCTGGTAAGTTGCTCCCACATTCTTTAAACCAAAAGGCATGACCCTATAACAAAAAGTCCCCTATGGAGTGATAAAAGAGGTTTTATGTTGATCTATTAGTGTGATAAGGATCTGGTTATAACCAAAAAATCCATCCATAAGTGAAAACATTTCATGTCTTGCAGTGAGATCCATGAGTTGGGCGATATTAGGAAGGCAAAATCATCTTTTAGACAAGTAATGTTAAGATCATGAAAGTCAATATAAAAGGTGCAGTCCCCCTATGGGAGTTGTGATAGGTACTATGTTAGATATCCATTGAGGTTAATCGATGGGTTAGATAAAGTTAGCGGATGACAACTTTTATAATTCTTCCTTGACAAAAAGTGATATGCGAGGATGCATCTTACAAAACTTTTGATTTAATGGTTTAGCTTTAGGAATGATAACGATGTTATGGACAACTATAACCAGATCTATTCTTGACATATCACTATAGGATCAGGAAAAATATTGGCTATGATTGGCAAGGAATGACATGAAATCTTGGTGTTCTTGAAAATCTAAGGATTGGCTTACTTTGATATTTTTTGAGACCTCAAGCATCCCTATGTTAATGCCAATTGTGACCTCATTTAAAAGTCTAGGAGACTTGGATGGTATGATATTATTCAGATATGAATCTCCCAACCCTAAATAAGTTAAAATAGAGTCATCATCTTGACACTCCATTATGTGGACTGAGGAAGAATCTACATCTATTAGGTTAGGAAAAGCTAGGGGAAGGTGTAAGGTTTCTTGTTAATTTGATAAGTTAGAGGTTCCAAGCAAATGGTGTTAATAAAAAAAAAAGTTAGGTGGGATGGAAATGGTATCATCAGTTGCTATAGGAGAATTGAGTGAGGATGATAGTTTTTTATCATCTACATCCATAGGGATATGGAATATCAAAGCGTTATTCTTATTTGTTTCATGAGCTCTCTTGAAATCGAGGCCATATTTCTCATGCAATTTTCTAAGGTCATTTATTACAACCTCATAAGGTCCTTGTTCATAATGCCATAGGCCATAGCCTTTCCAAGCACATCCTTGTAGATAGGTTTACATGAAGTGTGGTTTGTTGAGAAAGGAAAAGTCAGATGTAAATGGTTTGGTATGCGTTTGACTTTCCTTATATAAAGGAGATTAGTCAATTCCTCCATAGGTTAAGTGCATTTGGAGATGAGGAGGTCCAAAGGGGATAATATCTCCTAGGTTGGGTTGGTAAGTACATTGTTGACTAGGACACCCATATTCTTGAGGGGTTGATAAGGTGCCAAGAGTTAACTTTTACTCCCCTATAGAGAGCTGTTGGAAAGCCAAGTCAAAGGAGTTTGTATTAGGAATATGAGATGAAGGTATAGCAAAGATAGCTGACATTCCCACTAAAATTAATAGAATCAATTCATTTAGGGGGATCAAGACATCATTAGGATGATAAGTCAAGTTATATGTCTTGAATGGATGTGGGTCTGTTAGGACAACATAGATCTTACCATTATGCTCAAATTTAAGACATCGATACAAAGTGGATGGAATGCAACACATAACACATATCCAATAACATCCTAGTAGGATGTTATATTAAAATTCCCCCTCTATCATGTAAAATATCTTTGGGAAGGAACGTGTACTTACTTGGATGGGGAGGATGATTGTACCTAACATATGGGTAATAGTATCATTAACTGATCGCAGGACAGCTGGAGATTGGGCTACAATAGTTTTAAGTAACTATAGTTGCCTAAAAGCATATGAGGAGATAATATTTATTCAAGATCCATTATCAATCATAACTCTTTTGATTCATGTTTGATTAACTTGGGAAGTGATAAATATTGGTGGGTCCTAGTCATCAGGTTATAATGGGGATATTTTTGAGTCATGAAATGCAATAGATGAGGACTTTTGCAAGGATGAAATGAAGGCTAGTAGAGGCTAAGGGTCATCTAATTATATCTAGGTGGCCTGTAAGGCCTCTATCATAGCTTTGTGATGTTATGGAGAATTTTGGATAAGTTCATATAAATAAATCTTAACAGGAAGTTGGTGGAGTTATTTTAGAACTGATATTTGTATCAACTCTGAGGAATTGTTATTCTATCCTTTCCATAGAATAGATACTTTAGGTTTTGGGGTAGGTGTTATAAGATTATCTATGGTAGAAAGATGAGCTTTCTCAATAGTCACCTTGTCTTTGTTGGGATTTTGGGTTTTATGGCCCTGGGTCTGGGATCAAGTGGCTATGTGTATTACATCTATTTAAAACAATGGTAGGTTTATTGTCTTTCCAAAATCATCTGAGTCCATAGGGTTTGATAGGGGTTGATACAGGGTTTCATCAGAGGTTCTATCTTCTTTTGAATCTCATTCTAACCCTCTTGATAATGTAGTAGTTCCCAGGGTGGACTCTAATAGTTTGACTATGAGGATAATCATGACCAAATTGTTTCAATAAAAGATCAACCTTTTCTAATAAATTTTAGACTGCAAGTATTAGCATGTTACAACTTTCAGTATCATGTCTCGCTATTTGATGGTAAGTGCATTTCTTATTTTCCTTATACCATGGTGGTCTTTGAGTATGGGGTTTAACAAGATTTATAGGTGGTAGTGTGAGAAGGGAAGTCTAAAGGAGTTGATCACGAATCTTATAATAAGACCCCCATAATGGATTTTGGTTAGGTCTTTTGACCTTTCTAGGTATTGGCATGGGGGCTACATTCACTTTTGTGTTTTGATTCCTTGCATTGATTTTTTGAATATTTCCCACAAAGGGTAATTTATTCTTGGAATAAGAATTTACACTTAGATTTTGAGGGTAATAAGGATTTAAGGGATTATGTATTGGTATTATTACTATGGGAAGATCCTTTTGTACTAGTGTATGTTTCTTATAAGAGGATTATATAATGGTGGATTTTGGTCTTATAAAAGGATGAAGTCCTAATATGAATGCTCTAGTTTGAATTGGTGGCAAAACCATTTTACCTTTTTGAGCTTGATCAGAAGTAGTAGGGATATCCTCTTTAGGGATCTCAATTCTTATTGGTGGATGTTGTAAGTATTTACCTCATGACGCACAAAGATTTTTGTTTCCACTTCCTAAAACATTTCCCTTAATTTATATTTTTACAATATTTGGGTCAACCTGAGGTATAAGGGAAGTTGGTTTTGGATTTGGTTGATTGAATGTAGTAGACATATCAAGAAGGAGTAAACTAGAAATAATGCGTATGCTACATAAAGGTATTATATTAATTAAAGGAGTAGCATGCATATTTTATGGGATATCCAAACAAGTATCCTCCTTGATAGAGTTCTCATCTTCTATTTTTGGTTGGTTGCATTGGATAGGCTTAGATAGAATTTCCTCTAGAGGACCCCAAATAACAAGATCAAGAAAACTTGAGTGAGTATTGGGAATAGATCCAACTAGTTCAGATGGTTCAAAAACATCTCTTGTAAGGAAATCTAGGATCCTAGTTGTTTCAGAAGGCAATTCAAAAACATTACCAACTTATTTAGACAAATTTTGATCATGGATTGTGCTTATTACATGGGTCTCATGATCCGAGGTGCTTCCTAAGTTTGCTTGTATAGAATTAGACATAGAAGGATGGTTGGGGAATGGTTTCCTAAATATATCTATGGATTGATTAGGAAGGACATTAGGATTATCTAATTGTAATACCCCTTAGTCGATAAGGTTTTGAACTAGACCTTTGAAGTACTGATGCCTATTGACATTATGACCAGGTACATGATGATAATTGTAGAAGTCATTTTCTTTGTACCAACTAGGCTTGGGGAGAGAATCATCAAGGGGTCTGACCGAAGGAAGTTTGATAATACAAAATTTTAAGAGCTTGTCTAAAACATAAACATGCAACTCCAGTAAGGGTGTGTACTGTTGAGGAAGAAACCTTGTTAAAGGTTTTTTTGGTTGTGTTTGGGAGGTAGAGGATTTGGGTTGGCTCTTTGTCTGTGTTAGGTTATGGAGCTAAAAGCTTCAACTCTCTGCAAACAGGTGGAACAAGAAGGTTGCTGAGATCCAGGAGCACCAGCATCGGCAGTAGGACCGACGTCGGTCGTGACCAGTGCAGAAGGCCACCGGTGACGGCAGGAAGTCGGCCGACGTCGGTAGAACCAGACTAGCAGGGACCGGCGTCGGTCACCTGTGTGTTCTAGAACTGCTCGTTACATGGACAGTTAGTTAAGTAAATGAAGTGTTTGCATGTAAAGGCCAGTTAGAGTCTTTGGCTGCGAGGATAATTGTCTAAATTAAGAGTCTAAGTTATTGTTTGACTATGGGATCTATTTATAGACCCATTGGCATGTATTGTTATTGTATGTACAAGATAAGGAAGGCAACGAAGTTCCTTTTAAGTGTAAGATCATTGAGTTGCAGGTTGTTGCAAGCTCATAGGAGATCTACATGTGAGTATGGTCTGTTGAATTGCAGGTTGCAGGTTCATGGGAGATCAGCTTGAAGTACTCTAGAGTGCTTGGTGAACTGGCAGGGTTATTACTGACTAGTTGGAGAGGTGAACACCAATTCTGTTTGTGAGTTGGTTGTTGGGACCATTTTTTGTGTAGGAGAGTGTGTGTGAGAATAATTATTGTACACTTGAGGTGTGGCAAACCTCTGTAAGGTGAAAGAGTGTGGCGGCTCTTTGTTGTATTCTTTTCTGTGAAGTGTTAATACAAGATAGTGTATTGTCTCTCATATTCTGTGCTATTGGTGAATTCTAGTGTTACTTGTATTTTTGGTTATTTTCGCATTTATAATTGCTTATATTTGGTAATCATACTGTGCTCTTTCTGAGGAGCAAGATCCAACAAGAGGAATCAGAACAGGTGTGTTTGTTCTTGGACTTCCCTAACAAGTGGTATCAGAGCTGTTGGTTGGGATACTAACAGATTGGATTAGATCTAGTTAGTGTGTTTTGATTACAGGTTACTCACAGGGTTTTTATTTGAGTGGGAGTTGAGCAATGGCAGAAGACAGTCAACTATGAATGGAAAAGTTTAATGGCAAGAACTACCAATTGTGGAGGATGCAGATTGAGGATTATATGTATCAAAAAGATTTGTACTTACCGTTGGGAGGGGTTACTTGCAAACCCTCGAATATGAAAGATGAAGAATGGGAGGTTCTTGATCGGAAGGCTCTGGGATCTATTAGATTGAGTTTTGCTTCATCTGTGATTTCCAGCTTATCACAGTGTAAGACAACGGTGGAGTTGATGGAATCTTTGGCAAATTTATATGAAAAACCCTCAGATTCAAACAAGGTATTTCTTATGAAGCGTTTATTTAATTTGCAAATGTTGGAAGGTGGATCTGTTCATAGCCATCTTAGTGATTTCCATGGTTTAGTAAACCAGCTAAGTTCAGTCAATATTGTATTTGATGATGAAGTTAGAGCTCTCTTAATCTTGTGTTCATTACCTGAAAGTTGAGAAGGTTTGGTAATGGCAGTTTCTAATACTGTGTCTCCTTCAAAAGTCTTAAAAGTGGATGATGTTGTGAGCGTGATTTTGAATGAAGAGATACGCAGGAAGAGTACAGGTGAGTCATCAGGAAATGCTTTGAGTGTTGAAGGCAGAGGAAGACAAAGAGAAAAGATAGAGCGTGGGAGATCAAGGTCCAAGACAGGCAAGAGATCCAAGTCCAGGTATGGCAGAATAACCTGCTGGAAGTGTGGAAAGCAAGGGCACTTAAAGAGAGATTGCAGATCAGGTGAAGATCAGCATGAAGAACATGAAGAAGAAGCAGATGTTGCAGATTACGTTGCATGAGATGCTCTGGTATGTTCTTTGGATAAAGTAGAATCTTGGGTTTTAGATTTTGGTGCCTCTTTTCATGCATCCCCACATAGGGAATTTTTTCATGAGTATGTCCAGGGAGATTTTGGAGAAATTTATGTAGGGGATGGTAAGCCTTGTCAGATTGTTGGCAAAGGGAAAGTGAAGCTGAAACTGCAGACAGGTAACACATGGGTGTTAAAAGAGGTCATGCACGTCCCAGTTCTAGAGCGGAATTTGATTTCTGTTAGAAGTTTGGGTGATGAGGGTTGCACAGTGACTCTCACAGTGAACTCTTGGAAGGTTACCAAGGGTACACTTGTTGTAGCTAAAGGTAAGAAAGTAGGTATGCTTTATCTATCTACTTGTACTACTGATTCTCTTTCTGAGTTATCTACTTCAGCTGTAGATTCAGAGATGTGGCTTGATAGGCTTGGTCACATAGATAAGAAGGAGATGCTTGTTCTTGAGTCAAAGGATATGCTTTCGGATTTGGAAGGTATGGATCATGATTTATGTATGCAGAAGAAGAAGGTGACGTTTCTTGAGGAATCTGATGTTAGTGACAAGAACAGGAAAGCTTTGGTTTTCAAGGAGAAAGTGACGGACAGAGTTCAGCACAAGATGCAGAAGAATTCTGAGCAGAGCAAGGGTGTTTTGGACAAGGTTTTGATCCAAAAAGATCTCGCAGGAAAAAGTCAGGTCTCACAAGAAAAACATAGAGACCGACGTCGGTAGGAAAACCAGCGTCAGCATCCAGGCAGAGACCGACATCAGCTATGTGCAGCCCGACGTCGGTGACTCAGGGCAGATAACTACCGGCATCGGCCAGGGGAAAACGACGTCGGCAAGGGGGCAGTCGCAGGGAACCGGCATCGATCGGGTGCAGACTGAGATGTGACCGGCATCGGTTACTGAGACAAATTTTGGGTGGACAGCAAGCTGTCAAGGTGTCTCAAGCACCCATATGGAGGACTGAAGGTGTAAGTAAGTTCTTAAATTCGTCATTTCCCTTCTTTACACTACTTGTAGCTCACTAATGGCATAGGACCAGGAAGTTATTGAAGAAGCAGAACAGGTAGATCTAGAAAATAGTGGGAGCTTGGCATGGATGAGTACCAAATAGGTGGTTTGGGTAGAGTGGCCAGCTGGAAGAAAGCACTGAGAGACGAATGAATGTTCAGGATGAAGAAGAGCGGAAATGGATACGTGAGATAGAAGATCAAGGTATATGGTCTTGTATAAGCTACAGGGCAATGAGGTTTGATCATTGTGTTTCTCTTTACCAGGTTGGATAATATTAGCTACATTATCCTATTACTGTATGATGTGCTTGTTGCAGGGTTACATATACAGGTATTGCTAAACTAAAGGTAAAGCTAGTTCAGGTGTTTGTCATGGAGAATCTAGGAGCATCAAGATTCTTTGGCATGAGTGTGTTCTAGAGACATGGTAGGTCATATGTTGATTTTGTTTCAGGATGATTGTGTGAAACCGATTAGCATGCCGATGGTTGGACACTTCTTAGAACAGGTGTCTTGATTCACATAATGAGGTTGAGTGCATGGTATGTACTAAACCTGAGTTTTCCCAAGCAGTGGGAGTTGTCACAAGTTGGAGCCAATCCGAGAGAGAACCATTGGAGGGCAGTTCAGTGGATTCTTACAAGGACTAGCAGCAGGTGCACATGCTATGCAGGTTCAGGTTATTTTCTACATGGTTTGTAGATGTGGATGTGGCAGGTGATTTGGGTGACAAGTTTTGCACCACGGGATTTATGGTGGTTAGTCTTCAAGAGTGATCTTGAGGAGGGATACAAAGCCAAGGGAACAAACTAGACTGAGTACAGGTACAGGTACAGGTTGCAGCTGTTTATCTCCAAGTGGGAGATTGTTAGGTTGTGGAGCTAAAAGCTTCAACTCTTTGCAAACAGGTGGAACAAGAAGGTTGCTGAGATCCAGGAGCACCGGCGTCGGCAGCAGGACCGACGTCGGTCGTGACTAGTGCAGAAGACCACCGACGACGGCAGGAAGTCGGTCGACGTCGGCAGAACCAGACTAGCAGGGACCGACGTCGGTCACCTGTGTGTTCCAGAACTGCTCGTTACACGGACAGTTAGTTAAGTAAATGAAGTGTTTGCATGTAAAGGCCAGTTAGAGTCTTTGGCTGCGAGGATAATTGTCTAAATTAAGAGTCTAAGTTATTGTTTGACTATGGGATCTATTTATAGACCCATTGGCATGTATTGTTATTGTATGTACAAGATAAGGAAGGCAACGAAGTTCCTTCTAAGTGTAAGATCATTGAGTTGCAGGTTGTTGCAAGCTCATAGGAGATCTACATGTGAGTATGGTCTGTTGAATTGCAGGTTGCAGGTTCATGGGAGATCAGCTTGAAGTACTTTAGAGTGCTTGGTGAACTGACAGGGTTATTACTGACTAGTTGGAGAGGTGAACACCAATTCTATTTGTGAGTTGGTTGTTGGGACCATTTTTTGTGTAGGAGAGTGTGTGTGAGAAGAATTACTGTACACTTGAGGTGTGGCAAACCTCTGTAAGGTGAAAGAGTGTGGCGGCTCTTTGTTGTATTCTTTTCTGTGATGTGTTAATACAAGATAGTGTATTGTCTCTCCTATTCTGTGCTATTGGTGAGTTCTAGTTACTTGTATTTCTGGTTATTTTCACATTTATAATTGCTTATATTTGGTAATCATACTGTGCTCTTTCTGAGGAGCAAGATCCAACAAGAGGAATCAGAACAGGTGTGTTTGTTCTTGGACTTCCCTAATAGTCTGTGGAGGTATTGATTTTAAGACAACAACATTTGTTGTGCCTTTAATTTTGGCATTTTTCGTCCCATTGGAGGGAATGGGTTTGAATTTCTTATTACATAACTTTACCTTTCCTTCCTCTAAGGCTCCTATTTCTAGTTTATGGGCCATAGAAAAGGCTTCATCAAAAGTCTTAAATGATTGGATTCATAATGTTGATGAGATATGCTTAGTGCATGATCTCACAAATAATTTAATTAATTCTGGTTGAGTAAGGGAGATATTAAGTTGATTTATAAGACTTCACCACCTAGATACAAAATCAACAATGTATTCATCATCAAAATGTCTAATGGAATAAAGGTCAGTCATGGTCAGTTTCCTTATGATGTTAATGGAAAGGTGTTCTAGATATATTTGGGCCTGTTGCCCAAAAGAGAACAAGGAGTGTTGGGGGATAGAGTTATACCAATCTAAGGCTGGTCCAGCTAATGACATGGGAAATGTTCTTAGGAGGAGAGCGTCATCACAAGTTATTATATAACAAGCGTGTCTAAATGCTCTAATGTGTTGCTGAGTATCTTCTTTGTTTTGAAATTTTATAAATTTTAGATTTTCTCATTGTGATGGATATGATCGAATTAGGATGGTAGGATTAATGGGCTCATTACAAATTTTCTCATATGTGAGCATATTTTTATGCCCAAAGGCAGAGGATTCTAGATTTGACATTTTAATAAATAAGGATGTTCATAAGGTCAGGTTGGGTATTATATTGAGGAATACCCCCTAAGATGTTTTATTGCAGGAGTTGATAGGTGGGAAATGGAGTGGAAAAGGGTTGTGAAAAGGGATAACCAACATAAGTGGTTATGATAGGTTGGGAGGCAGCCACATATTGTAGGACTTGTAAGGGTATATTTTGTTGTGGGGATGTGTGAAGGTAATTGGATCCAAGGGTTTATGAGGGAGCTATGTATTGAGTAGTCGAAGGGACATAATGTTGAAGAGGTAGACTTAAGGATATTGTTGTAAAGGTTGGGTTTGAGGATTTGAATCTATGCTAGTTTGGATGGGCATGAGAGTTATAGGGATTGAAGTTACTAAGTTTTGGGGTGAAGTAGTGGTTGGTGGAGTAAGCATAAGTTGAGGTGTGGTAACATTTTAGGATTGGGTGATGGTTGGAGATGGACTACTATATACTAATGGGGGTGGATAATTCAAGGGTTGAAATACATTGGTATCAAAACCCGTTGGAGGAGGAATGTTGAAAGAGGAAACCAAGTTACAATAATCCCTTCAAGGCCATATAAGGGCATGCTAAAAATAAACCTAGAATATTGGGTTTGAGGGGAAATTGGAATACGTATGGCTCAATAACTAAGGTAATAATTGAGGACAATTGGATTACTATCCAATATACTATCAAATTTTTGGTCTCTTTACATATAAAATTGGGGAATGCCTTCCCCCATGGATTCAAGAGAGGTGTGAGGACAGGGGGTGTTCTCCATGGATGAAAATGAGGTAGGAGATTTAGTTTATTTTAATGACTACTATCACGTCAAAACCATGTAGCACCAAAAAGAAATAAAGAAATGAAATATGAAGGCACACAATATTATTTTTGATTTTCTCATTTTAGTGAAAGCAAACACACACACTACTAAACGTACTTTAAAAGATTTTAATTTTTAAGAAACTAAATTTAAAATGTGATAAGGAAAAGGGGTTAACAAGGGTACTAAGGAATGGTAATCTAAAGATAGTTTTAGGTTTTGTTTTAAGGATGGGAAAATCTATATACACAAGGTAAGTACGTGGTTTTGTATTGGGGCCTACCCCCTCACTTCACACACCGCAATGATAAGGATGTCGGGTGCTTAGCCTTTATACTTCTTTACCAAAAATTTTATACTCGATTGGTACACTGAATTGGTTTTACCCTCGATGATGAAATCCATGTGGGTCTACCTTTTGCTAGGAAAATGTTTTAATGCTTGTTTTAAGATTATGTGGTTTGGTCAGGTGTGAGAAAGTGTGATTATTAAGATATATTTATCCACATAGATTAATCTATGTGGATTATCTAAGCACACAAAGGGATGATATGGAATTCTTTTTAAATATTAAAAAGGAAAGCAAGAATTTTAGATTTTTAAAAAAAAAATGAAAACAAACAATCAAGAAAATGCAATTAATGAACAATTTCACAATGAAAAATAACAAGAACAATGATACCTTAGGGATCCCACCGAGTGTGCCAGAATGTTTTAGTATTTTTTGGATTCATTTTTCTTAATAAAATTAAATTACTAAAAATAGAAATTATACATGGTTTTTAATGGATACTTGTGATGGAGGTTGCACATTGTTGATTCGGCAAAGTAGGAGCTCCTTTTTGGCTAGGAAGGACTACTTGCACACAAGTGACAACTTAGACAAGATTGGATTCATAAGATAGATGAGTGGACTACCTAATATAAGATCAATTCCAATAAGTGGTACACTTCCTTAAAGATATGTTAGTCCATTATTTTATGCAATCAAGTAGATAATATAATGAGATAAATTACAATACAGATTGTGATAAGATATGATACTAAAATGAAGCACATTGATCTATTGCATATATATTATCAAAATGTTCATTCCAATATGCTATAGCTAAGTCTTCTTATTCTTGAATTACTTCTAGT
Source organism: Torreya grandis (assembly GCA_037957365.1). Classification (NCBI taxonomy): domain Eukaryota; kingdom Viridiplantae; phylum Streptophyta; class Pinopsida; order Cupressales; family Taxaceae; genus Torreya; species Torreya grandis. The sequence continues at coordinate 9,411,425 of JARHVA010000031.1, forward strand.
TATTAGGTGATGTTTTCTAGAGTTGGGGCAAAGATGATCTTGCAAAGTCCTAACTCAAAGGATATGTCGCTCTGATTAGAAAATAATGGGCGAGTAATTATGGGTAAGTCATGGATTGAAACCACATCATGTATAATAGTAGCAAAGGTCATCTATAGACATAAATGCATGATTTTAAGACTTATAAATAATAAATTAGAATCACTTAAGATTGCTAAATTAGTCTCAGGTTGTAGACAAAAATAAAAACATAGGGATCAATGTTGATTGTCTCAGATTCGGTATCAATTATGCAATCAATGTTGATCATATGAGGAATCATTATCGATCCTAATATTAGATACATAAAGTTTAGATTGGGACCTATAGGTGGGTTTTAAGAGATTCTAAAAGGCTTAGTGACTATTTATTGGCTATCTAAATAGACTCAAAGCAGTAAGTAGAATTTAAACAGATAATACAGTTATCATAATGTACTCAAACAGACAACATACCTCTAAAAAATGCTTCTTGTGATGTAGAAAATAATATAGTTGATAGGGATGTGTTTAACCTTCGATAGAGTGAGGATAGGCCGAGATAGGGGTAATGTTTTTCCACAATGCTCCAGAGTAATTTCTCTAGTGTTTTGAGGTGCAAATTTAGGATCCTTTACCCTGAGGATGGACTGAGTGTAAATTGACATCGATCCTAACAAGATTGACATCGAACACGATCCAATCCAAGTTCAACTTATTTATTCCAACAACTCCAAATCACAGGATTAAACTTAGTCTAGGGTTGTTTTTAATGAGGCTCGGTTATGGAAAAGTTGTTAAGGAGTTAATAAAAACTTACATCTAATAAACATAGGGAAACTTTACTAGATTTAGGGATGGTTAACTACTTACTTAAGTAAAAAATAATTAATAAGAGAATTATGCAACGTAAGATGGTAAATGGTACAACTATATTAACTAGCATACCAAAGATGGGGAAGGGGTAAGACACATTTATTCATAATACAAAGATGTAAATTTATAGTGTCTACTTGCACAACCAAAATGGTGTGTTGCAGTGAAATATGGCGTAGATTTGAATAAATATCATGATTTTTTTTATAAAAATACTTTTCTAAAGTTTATTTTTTATATGGACCCCACCAAAGGAAGAAAGGCACAATATTTTACATGCAAGTAAAACTAAGTAAGAATATTTCACACACACACATAGACATTTCAAATCAAATAAAATAGGGTTAAATAGAACATTCTCTGCTTATATTATCAAATAGGTTGATGGCAAGGTGGATAGACTACTTTTGTTAGTCACTTGATAAAATAGAGAGGTCAAGAGTTCAAACCTTCAAAGTTTATTTTTGTTTAAATTTCCTTTGGGTCAAAAACTTTGTTACATTCGTCATGAAGTAGCTTGCCTTATGGCATTTTTTTCAACAAACTGGTATTTTATTTGAAGGTGGTCATGCAAATAGTCAATTATAGGTTTTTGGACATTCTATACACATCATAATGGTCAATTATATGATTTGAAATTTATTTGTATAGTTGTTCCAACAAATGTATTGAAAATCATGTATAAAGGAGTACCTTTGGTGGAAACCAATACTTTCAAAATGAAAAGTTTCAAATTTTCATCCCATGCTTGTGTTATTGGAGACAATATCATCTTTTCCAGGTCCATCAAGATCCTTATGATTGACAAAGTGTAAGTGTCACACTAGAGTTTGGAAGATCCGTTGGAGGATTGAGGATAATTCCCCCTCTCTAATTAGCTATTTTCTTAGTGTTTGAGTTAAATGTTTGAAGGGAAATATTGGTAGTAGTAGTATGCTTCTTTCAATTTCAATCTTTGGTTTTCTTCACTCCATTGATATTCATTATGAGGATTAGACAAAGTAGTTTTGATTTGGTTTTTTGTTGCATGGGATTCTCACCTCTCATTTGACAGGGGGAAGATATTGCATGGCCTTTGATTAGTCATCAATGATTGTATGAGTTGATAGGGGTTGATATCATCTTTAGTGTTGAGTAGAGGTTGTCAACATTTGTTGAACATTAGGGAGATGTGCCATACATAGTATTGTATATTCACTTTCATCATTTTAGTGTGAGACCTTATGTGGATCGATGTGGTCGAACAATGTTTGATAGTATTCTATTACAGTATGGTATGATGATCATAGGGGATGATCAGGCCTTGATCGTGTTCATCAACCTCTATGCCACAACTCATGGGGCATGCTTATGTATGGAAGAACATCAGTTTTAGTCAATACCAAGATGTACAGCATGCCAGTTGCAAGTGCAATATATACTTTTGATGACTTCACATTCATAGCTCTAGATAATCTTTTATACCCCTTTTTGGATCAAGGGTGAGTTTGTTGGGTTGATTCATCCAACCTTTAATTATGTTTATGTATTTTTAGTATTTAATTATGTTTTGTTAAAAGACATTTTTTAGTTCATGAGAATTTGTTGGATCCCATAACCACCCCTTGAAAAGCTTAAAGCTTATAAAGCTTTTCACTGTCTTTGTAAATATCAATATGACATAATAATTATTTTATGTTGTGCAAAATTATGTTGACAATGTAAATTATGAGTTATTCCTCCATTTGTCTCGATCCGTGATAGTGGTCCCTTGTCATGACAAAAACCAACCTCCCTATGGCTGATATGTCAAGCATAAAATCTCTTCAACTTGTCAAAAATAGAATTTGTATTATTAAGGATTTGATTTTCTCTTGAGAGTGGATCTTGTGGAATTCTCTTAAAACTAAGCATAAGCTTATAAATTCAAACATGTTTTTTATTTTTTGTATCGATGAATTGATGTCAAATATCATGCCTTATAAGATAGGTTTCAAACCCCCACTTTCCCAGTGGAAGGATTAGAGGTGGAATTGCAGTACTACCTTCTCAAATTATTCATGTGGTGTCTTTTACCAAATTATTAGTCTATTTTATTTAGCTTTGGATAAACTCAATAAGTAGTGGAGTCTAAATTGTTCGCCCAAAATGTGGTTTACTATACTCAATAGGAATTGGAATTCAAAGCTTGAGCCCAAATTAGCTCACTTTCTTTCATTTATCAAGGTCTTCCTCTTGAAAAGTGTCTAAATTACATTGGGATTCCTAATCTTGTGTGCCTGAATTGCTCCCAACCTAAACTTGTACACACCTTTATTAGACATGTTCAAGAGCCCAATTGGCACAGCAGTGGATACATTGCTTATTTCAACCTTATCATCCAGATCCTCTCAATTGGTAAATGGCCTTTGTTGGGGACAATGCTTGATAGCTTGCATACATTTCCTTCATGTTGATTTTTTTCTAATCTATTATTTTGTTTCAACCATGGAAGTCTATAAATTCATCTATTTTTAAAAATCAAGAGTTTTTTATGTAATTCTCTGTTAACAACAAAATGTTTTTTATATTTTTGACTTATCTACATAGCCAAACATAGGCAGAGAATGTGGTTCTAGAATTTTAACATTTGCACGAGCTCTTAAACTACTAGGGGAGTGCTCCACGTATCATGAGCCATGTTCCTCTTGACCATAGCTTGCATGGCACTCCTCCACTAACCCACAATGGTTGATAGAGTCGTTCCCACAAAAACTTATCTTCTTCTTCTCAAAGAGGGGAATGGATGTTGTTGCTGCATAAAAAGCCATGTGTTGGCTTATCTCAATGGACTTCCCCCATCTAGGGTGGTGAGCTAGTGAGGTACTATGTGCCACTAACTCTTCGTTAGGGAATCACAATTTATTTGGCTCCTTCAGAGACCACTCAAGATGGGGTGGATGACACTTAAATCCTCCTTCCCCTGAGCCCTGTTTTTGTACTTAACTATCTCACTTTTCTTGTGATTTGATGATTTAATTTTAATTATGTTTTGTCTTTTTTAATTGATGATTCAATATTATTAATTTAAATTATATTTATTTATTGACATGAAATTCGATATCGATATAGAGATTGAATCGTGAATACCAACCAATCGCCTTTTTATTATTGTCATTTATATATTTTTATGATTGATAAATATATCGATAAATTTCAAAATAATAATAATTTTATATAATAAATCATTATTTATAAATATATTATTTAAATAATAAATGTTTTATTTTTATATAAAAAATAAAATTATTCGTATAGAAATGACACTTATAATGTATGGAATATGAGCACCAAAATTTAATTCCTTAAAGGAGTACATCTAAAGAGATGTACGGAGCCACAATTATTCATTCTCTAGAACGATTTGAAAGCAACCAAATTTTGATTCTCTAGAAGGCTTTGAAAGTAGTTCGAGGCAATTTCAGGGATACAAGGCTGATTCTGTTTCTTTAATTTTTTTATTTATATTAATTTTTTTAAATTCTAGAGAGCACGTAGAGCAAATAAACATATTTAAAATGAGTCGCAAACAAAATGTGTAATTAATCAAAAGAGAACTTTTATTAATACAAAGTTTCTGTAACAATTATTTGTATGCAAATGTTGATGCATGGGAAAATTAATCAAACTACAATGCATAACATTACATATCTTCATTATTTTTTTAAAGACACCAGCGAAGAAAAAGACACCAACCGGGGAGAGCTGGAAGGGGTTTCGTCCAAGCAAAGGTCTGTTTTGTATGCTAAAGGTAAGGCGGCTGAAAGGGGATTGGGAACTTTTTCCCTCTATTTTGGGTAAGGAAGTACTCCTAGGAATCTATGAAGATATTGTTCACGTTGAACAATTGTTCCATAATAATCTCATTGACAAGTTTAATGGGTTCAGATTTAATATAGATGTAGTGTGGGATTGGGGTGATTGCGGCCATGGCCAATGGCTTTTTGTTTTTTAATTACGAAGATTATCTCTTAATATTTGAAGGAGGACTTTAGACTTTCGGTGAGTCGGTTCTTAGTCAACAAAAATGGAGATATGGATTTAATCTCTTTAAGGAGAATTGAAAGGTTATCCTGTTGTGTATTAGACTTTCAGTGTTTTCGTTGGAGTTTTGAAAGGATAACATTTTGTTGGGGATTGTGAGAGTTATCAGCATTTTATTGTAATTGATTTTGCAATCAAAACTAGAAGTAGAGTGGTTTTTTCTAGATTGTGTGTTTTTGTAGATTTGGATAAGGTCCCACTTAATTCTATTACGCTGAGATTCAAGCTGGGACTTTGGACTCAAAACATCGTGTATGAGAGAGACAACGAACTCTGCGCCAATAATCACATCTTTGGACACAAATGTAAAAGTGAGAGGATTGAGAAAATTGTTATATCCTTGAAGGACGATGAGGAAAGCATTGAGGACACAAAGCTTTTTTGGTTGCAGCTAAGAATAGTGTTGAGCTAGTTATAGCCTCTAAGACCACGGAGCCTCTTCAATCTTGTAAGACATTCTCTCATTCTAGGATCTTAGTTTCTTGATTGTGCATGAGTTGTTTTTTCAATACAATCATTCATATTGTGTAATTTCTAATTTGAATATAATTTTTGGTTTATTAATCATAATTCATATTTGTAAATGTGTCAATACAATTTTATAAGCATGATAACATTTAATTATATATGATTAATTTTTTTAAATTTATGTTTATAGCAATTTATATTAGATATTGGTTTCTAATTGCTTGTTTAACCCTTAGTTCAAATGTTGGTTTAGAAATGTTTCATCTTGTTTGGTCTACGGGCCTTTTTTTTTTGTCTTATCTTTCTTTTTTTTGAGTTTTTTAAAATCAAATCCAACTTAGGTTAGAGCCATCATTAATCCATTCATCTTAAGTAAATTTAGATTCTTCTATAACTGACCCATCCGTGGTAAACAAATTGCTTATTTATAAAATCGATTACCCTGCAACTCATTGGTTAGAGTGAATACCTTTTTCACTCATTCTAAAACATTAGAGGCTATCTAACCCACATCAACACATACTAATATTATTGGATAATAATAAAAATAATATAAAAAATTATTGGATAATATCCTATTCATGCATGACAATATCGAAAAACATTTAGAGAGCACAAGTGTAGAATTAATAAGCACTTTGGAAATGACAATTTGTTTTTAGTTAACAATGAAGGATTATGGGATTGATATTATAGACATTCCAATTTTATCACTTCCATGTCAAATTAAAAAATGGAACGACTTCTCGTAACTTCACATAATTTGGTTCGATTATTTGTTCATCTAATATATGTGTTCGAATTCACCTTGAGGCATCTCTAGGTGAGCCAATTCATTGTATTAAATATTTTCAATCATCATTCTATGGTTAATTTCTATGTTCAATTATCATTATTTGATCATTTTCTCTATTTAATTATCCACTCTGATCAATTTCTTCGTTCAATTACTATGTTTTGGTCAATAATATTAATTCCCCTTCTCTAAACCATTCTTTTAATTATAGTTCTAATGCAAATAGAATTATAATTATCTTATAATTAATCAATGCCTAATTTTAATTCCAAGTGGGCATCTTCATGCAAAGAAAAGACAATGAGATTATTTAGAATATGTTTTTGTGAGCCAAAAATAATTTGATAAAGTGAATTAATATACAAGATTTTTCTCCATCCTTCATCTTAAAAACAAGATGAAGGGCGCACAATAAATCTTGTGAAATATTTTAGTGACTATTCTCAACCCTTCATCCCACATTAATTATCCATGTGTTGTTTTGAAAATTATTCTTAGCCATAAAAATTTGATAAATATATCAATCATATTTTATTTAAACATAATTATTTAAAAATCATAAAATTTTATAAATAATAAAAATTGTGAAATTAATTAAATGTTTAAATAAATAATTAATAAATAATTATCTGAATAAATAATTAATGCGAAATAAGAAGGTTAGGAAATTTTACGGTCTATATTAAGATATGGTTTTGAAGTTTGGAGAAAATACAAAATACTCTTCGTAGAGCCTCTTTCAAAGATGGGATGTTTACGGAATGGTTAGCTTGTTGAATGATATTATTCTTTTATTAGTATCTCTATGGAGTCCCATACTATTTTTTTTACCAAAGGCTTTAACCAAAATCGTGCCAATCAATGACAATAAATTATTATCTACAAAATTTTCCATTTTGTAAAGTAAAGGATTATTTTATGACTTCTTCCCATTAAAATTAAATACTTATTAAGTTTGGCAAACTGCCTCCAATGAAATTTTTGGAAAGCTACATGCATGAAACAAAATTTTAGTAATATGAGCTAGTTGTATATGGCGCTCTCTAAGACTTTATCACTACAACTTGCATGCATAAGGTGCTTGGACATACGACTGCTCTACCAAGTACATGACTTGTAGCATATTCTTGTGGCCCCCTGTAACTTCTTCACCACTGACTGAGGAACCCAGGTATTTGTAATTGCTAGTTCACATAGGTGGATGATTATCGTATTGCATTTAACAGCTGCAGAACCACTACGATTGAATGCTAGGCATTTAGCAGTTGGTTGACTTTACAATCAACCTTTAAATCCTCGCTAACATGCCACACGTCCTCTTTTTTGCAAAATAGAAGCTTAACCTTGCTTTAATTCCTTGTGGCATATCCACATGGGCAATGGTTTGAGGATGTGGTTTAATATTCAGCTATTTGATTCTCATTCAAGCCATGTAGGCTCTTAAACCTGCATGTCACACTACCCAACAACACTTAAAATCGTGTTTTGTTCATCTAAGTGCAGCCTTGGCCATATGGATTATGTATTTATGACATGGCTTTTACACCTGTTGGGTTTATAACATCAGTGCCACGTGGGATTCAACTTGTTCAATGCATTCCCTACAAAAACATAGGTACTCTAACTGCAACCAACGCTTGTTAGTCTTGTGTATGAGTTTTTGTTTTATGGTATTATATTTTATGGAGAAGCGGGGTCACATGAAAATGCAATGTATCTACCCATACACATTTAAATAAGTAGAAAATTGTAAAATTAGAATTAGTTAATATTTTAATTTTATAGTAATAATTAATTAATATAAATTAGAAGAGTATTTTGATTTATAAAAAAATTGGAAATAATTATTGTAGTTTAATATTAAAATTGAGATTTTTGTGATAAATTTGATAAATAAAAAAATTCATTACAATTTAATTACTTTTCTAAAATCATTTATTTTATATTTTTGGGCTCTAAAATCATAAATTTCAAATTTTAAAACAGAAAGACATCCTCAGCTAGCACTCCCACCACACGAAAATCATGCACTCTACCTCTCAGTAAAAACAACTCTCCAAAATACAATAATGGGGCTATGCACTACTCCATTTCTCTAGAGTATTTTTTGTAACCTCACCTACAAACATTAATGGGTAATTGTTCTTCCACCCTTAGCTCAAAGGATGTGAAACAAGAATTGCACACGGATGCTTTTGCTCAATGAATCTTCTCTATTAGAATATTTGAGGTCTCCCAAATTAATCTCATAATTTCTCTATGCATGCATCCTTTTAGCATATGGGAGTTTTATATTTTATATGTTTATAACAAATTAAGATTTTGGATTTATTTTGTATACCTCTCTAAGAATTTATTGTCTAAAGTATCACACTTTACCACTTTGAATGAATATGGACATGGTGGAGCCATATTTTGGTTTCACCAAAACATCATCCTTTAATTATTGCATTAAGAGAAGACCCTTCACATTGGGTTATTTGGATTAAGCTTGATATTGATATACATTCTATAGGGCTTCTTAATGTTTATGCTCCTAATGATGGACCTAACAAAATGACATTATGGAGATGGATCACAAATAATCTAAATATTTCCACTTGGATGATTTGTGGAGACTTTAATATGATTTATATCCTCAAGGACAAAGTTGGGAGCCTTCCCTATGTAATGGTGCATAAGGGAACATGGAGCTTGGTATTATATTAAAAACTATTAGGGTATGGTGGACCCTCTCTTTTGGTAGTGCTCAATTAATAAAAACCCATGGTTTAATTCATCCAATGTCTGAGCTAGAATTGATTATGTTATGAAAAAGATAGACCATGTAAGGTTTTATGAGAAACACATTCCCATTTTGTTTTTTTGATAGGAAATATCATCAGAAATTGTCCTTTTCAACCATAATCCTATCAATTGCAAGATAGAATGGGGAGGTGGCCGTCATTAAGTCCCTTTTAATAATGTTTTTTTAATACATTAGTTCTCAACCATGAAGGAACTATCTGACTCAATGGAAGATTATGAAACTTGCCTCCATACCCACTATATGCTACCATAAAGGTTGAATGGTGGAATGACATGATTAACCACACCTCTTCCTTCTTCTGCCACGATGGAAACCATATTATATGAGTTAAAAAGCATTCCAATGTTGTTGTATTTACGGAATACCATATGGATTATTCCTTTTTATATTAAATCCCCTTTGATACTCAGTTATAGGCCATGACTTCCACACTCAAGCACAATATTAATATTTATAAAATCCATGCTACTAGAGGCACTGAAATTAGGGTTTGATGCACTAGATTAAGATTGATGATTGTGCTTCCGAATCTCTTAGGGATAATAAATCCAATGAACAAATTAAAGCCATCAAAACATCACATATTAGTCTCACCAACCTTCCAAATATCTCCTCGTCCTTCATGAGCCACTATAAACTTGTGTTCTAGGCCCAATAGAATATGATGAAGAGAGTTCAAGAATTACATGAGTGTTTAGATGTGGTGGCTCACAAGCTAATCCATTCAGCTCAAAACCTCTATGTTTCCCCTCTTTATCTTAATCAACTTTTTGATGCTATGAAATATGTAACTAATGATAAAGTGTTGGACGTAGATGACTTGCCACACAAGTTTTATAAATTATCTACCTGGAAATTTTATTGTCCTAATTTTCTTTAAATTTATAGATAAACCTTACACAATAAATATTTAAGAGCCATCATCAATAATATAAATTTTAATTTTATTCCTGAGACCAGTGATTTGGAGCTTATTACCAGTTAGAGGCCAATCACCCTACTAAATGTTTCCTAGAAAACCATTGTTAAAGACTTATCACTCTGCCTTCACCATAACTTCTTGCAATCATCAGGCCAAAACAAACCAGAATTTTTAAAAGTGGGTACATCCTGTAAAATATTATTATAGTTTGGGAAGGAATGTAATGGGTTTGTGTCTCTTGATAAAGGGCCATATTTCCCAAGCTATATTTTGAAACAAATTATGGTTGGATCGAGTGGACTTCTATTCTTGCCATGTTTAAAGCTTGAGGATCTGGTAACTTCTTTCTTTTGGTAATTTAGACTCTATTTACTAAATATTTGTCTTATCCCACCATCAATGGTCACAAATCTACAAGTTTTGGAATATTTTTTTCCCATCGAACAAGGTTTCTCTCTTGATTTAGCATTGTATGTCTTAGTTTTCAAAGCATTCATTTATATGCTTGCTCATAGAGTTGACAATAGGTTTGTAAATCAACTTACTCTCCCTGATATCTCCTCTCAACTCATCAATGATCATTTTTCATATGGATATTTTCTCACACTTTCAAAACAAGAAGCCTCATTCAAATAGGTGTTTCATTTCCTTGACATTTTTTCAAAGCCTCTTCATCAAGCCTACAATGGGCTAAAACCTAGTGTTATAGACAAAACATGATGTCATTGGCTAAGTGGATCTAAAATCATCAATGGAATGAGATCCATAAATGCGAGACATTCAAATTAATTTGTATTCCCTTAACATTTGATAGGTTCCCACTTGTGTCATGGTAGTAAATAATTGAAAGAGTGTGAAAAATAACTTACTGTATTACTAAGCCTCTTTCACTCACAGGTAAGTTTAAGGTCCACACCAAAATTATTATAGGCACTCATGTATATTATTATTTTTGTTCCCAATCTTTATAAATCCTCAAATGACAAATGAACAAAGGTGCTTAGATATTATTTGTAGGCCAATGCTAAGCAAACTCACGGTTTTTATAAAGTAGTTCGAGACATTTGTTGCCTTTCTCGGGATAAAGGAGGAATGTATATTATTGATATTTATAGACAAAACACTACTTTTTGTGCTAAATGAATTGTAAGCACTATTGAGATAAATGAGGATCAAAAAATTTATCCTAAAACAAACATTTTTACGAGATTTTTTTTAAATCAATGTGAAAAACTGAATATATTCATATACGAGATTTATTTTAAGTCGATATTAATGACAGTGATTTTTTTAAATACCTTTGCATTTATATAAAAAAGGACCATTTTCGAAATAATAAGGAACCAATTGAGTTTAAACAAAAACTCAAAACCTTCAAAAACTCAAACAAAAACTCAAAACTTTTGGGCGTGAGTACCGATTCGAGAGCCGCGATAGGCAGCACGAAGTAAATCTCGCCCAGGCGGAGCTCCTCCTCGGCGGGCAGAAAGCGGGTGGTGCTGATGGCATAAAAATTCCGCGAGCAGCAAACGAAACGCCCCGGATGATCTTGCAGCACCTGCTTGACTTTCACGGCAGCGGGAAACTGCTCCACCTCGCCGTTCATGTGCACGATCCGCATCCCCTGAGGGCATACTTCGTTCGATCTCTTGCACGAAGCTGTCTGTCCCATGATCGGAAAAATGCTCTTCAATTTTGAAAAACTTAGAAAAACCTACAAACTGAACTGGAAGTGAATTGCTTGAGCGAATGTATAAAACTGAAAGGCAAGGCTTAGGGTTTTCCAGTAGGCAGAGGAGAAATCAGTGATATGCGATAAACATTGGGCAGGAATTGTATTAATACATCGGGCGGTGGGCGGCCGGAATACTGTTGGCTGTATTTGCGATGGGCAACTTCAGATTAGAAAAATCCGAGTCACTTTTCGATAATTATTTATTTGAAACGTGCTCTATTCTCCTTAGATCAGAACTTTGGGTATTAAGATTAATAGCGAATTCTATATATCATTCTGCAATTGGTCTTGATGTACAAGTCTTGATTTTTCTTAAACCCTCTCAATCTTGTAAGACGTTCTCTCATTATAGGATCTTAGTTTTTTGATTGTGCATGAGTTGTTTTTTAAATACAATCATTCATATTGTGTTATTGTGTTATTTCTAATTTGAATATATTTTTTGGTTTATTACTCATAATTCATATTTGTAAATGTGTCAATACAATTTTATAAGCATGACAACATTTAATTATACATGATTAATTTTTTATTTATTTATGTTTATAGTAATTTATATTAGATATTGGTTTCTAAATGCTTGTTTAATCTTTAGTTTAAACGTTGGTTTAAAAATGTTTCATCTTATTTGGTCCAGGAGTCTTCCTTTTTATTTTATCTTTCTTTTTTTTTGAGTTTCTTTTAATCAAATCTACCTTAGGTTAGAACCATTACTAATGTACTCATCTCAAGTAAATTTAGATTCATATATAACTGACCCATCCATAGTAAACAAATTGCTTTGCTCACCACTATTCCCCCAATAGCTTGTTTACAAAATCAATTACCATGCAACTCATTGGTTGGCATGAATACTTTTTTCACTCATTGTAAAACATTAGAGGCTACCTAACCCACATCAACACATACTAATATTATTGGATAATAATAAAAATTAAATAAAAAATTATTGGATAATATCTTATTCATGCATGACAACATCAAAAAACATTTAGAGAGCACAAGTGTAGAATTGATAAGCACTTTGGAAATGACAATTTATTTTTTAGTTAACAATGAAGGATTATGGGATTGATATTATAGATACTCCAATTTTATCACTTCCATGTCAAATTAAAAAATGGAACGACTTCTCGTAACTTCCCATAATCTGCTTCGATTATCTTTTCATCTAATATACGTGTTTGAATTCACCTCGAGGCATCTCTAGGTGAGCCAATTTGTTGTATTAAATAGTTTCAATCATCATTCTATGGTTAATTTCTATGTTCAATTATCATTATTTGATTGTTTTCTCTATTTAATTATCCACTATGATCAATTTATCTGTTCAATTATCCACTTTGATCAGTTTCTCTGTTTAATTACTCTATTTTGGTGAATATTATTATTTCCCCTTCTCTAAACCATTCTTTTAATTATAGTTTAATTTCAAATAGAATTATAATTATCTTGCAATTAATCAATGCCTATTTTTCTTTTCAAGTGGGTATCTTCATGCAAAGAAAATATCATGAGATTATTTAGAATATGCTTTTGTGAGCCAAAAATAATTTGATAAAGTGAATTAATATACAAGAGTTTTCACCATCCTTCATCTTAGAGACAAGATGAAGGGCACACAACGAATATTGTGAGATATTTTAGGGACTATTCTCAACCCTTCATCCCACATTGGTTATCCATGTGTTGTCTTGGGAATGATTCTCTATCTTTCATCTTGGAAACAAGATGATGGGTTTATATTAATTTTTATTTTATATTTTAAATATCATTTTCCACCCTTCATCTTGATTGAGATGAAAAACTCACATTAGTGATTCATGTGTTCATCTATGTACACATTTGAGGACTCATTTGCAACCGTTCATATTGATTTCAAGATGAAGGGTTCTCCTTGATCTAGATTTGTTATAAATAGATCTCTTTGCATTGTAATTCATCATGTTCAAGAGTTATAGCAAAGTATTTTATCGAGCTAACTTGTTCATCAACCGTCTACTTGCGATCAATTCAACATGGTCCATAGCTTCAATGGAGATGTCTTAATATAATTGGCATTGATAAAGACCATTTAAGCTACATCCGAATCAAATACCAACAAAGATGAGTTTCAATGAGGTTTGCATTCTGTTTGTTTGAATATTTAGCATTGTTGTCTCATTCTTTGTTTGCTCATAAGGTCTTAGGTGGAAGTTATCATGTTTATTGATTTATTTGATTTTTGTTTACAACTTAGTGAAAATATTGATGATTTGCATTCTAATGACACATATATTGTTGTACTCTACTTATATATTTTTAATCAATTTAAAACTATATTTTCCAAACAATATAATAGTGGTGTAGCTTCTTGAGGGGGTTGTTTGCAGTTTTCACTGAAATCAATGAACTATGTTTACTATTCACATAAGAAGCTTCAATGTGAAGCTTGATTTAGTCATGGTAATGTGTTGAGACTGCTTTAATATTGATTACGTATATCTTTTATAAATGCATATTAGATAATTTAATAAGTGTAACATTATATGGTTTGTGATAAGGACATGTGCATAGATGATATCATCATTAACTTAATGTACGGTGAATGGGTAGCTATGTCAATATTTAATTTATATTTGAGTTAATAAAATTGCAACCTAATTATACATGTTGAATATCATTGCATAGGAAGAATAAGATAGTTTCCCCTATTTTTAACCTTTCATATATGCTCGAATACACATTATCTCTATTCATTCTTAATATTGATAACTAATTAAGCCACAAGGGTGAGAAAGTAAATTGCATCAACGCCCATTTTCTTCTTCTTATAATTAAAAACTGGTAAGACAATATATTAGATTTCGTGGCAAGACTCTCCGGTTGGATCCAAACACCTCAATTATTATTTTATTGTTGAGCGTCAATTGCTTATTGTCACGGGACTTGGATAGCCGATGGTACGGAGGGTTCCAATAATATGGTTAGGAAATTATACAAAATACAAAATATTCTTCCCAATGGTTAGGTGTTTCAATGATATTATTGTCTTATTAGTCTTATGATACTATTAAAATAAGTAAGAAATTGTCTTGTGAATGTTAAGTGAAGTTTTGTTTTGTGATATTATTTTATAAAAAAGTGGGTTTACATCAAAATGTAATATATTTATTATACATATTTTATTTATAATAAATTTGGAAATAATTATTACAATTTAATATTAAAATTTAGATTTTTGTGATAAAATTGATAAATATGAAAATTTATTGCAACTTAAACGCTTTTTCAAAATAATCTATTTTATGTTTTTGGGCCTTGAAATCATGGATAGCAAATTTTAAACAAATAGAATTTTAGTTGAGGATTACATTCATCCAGTGTAAGGTTTTGAAAATTTCGCTCAGTATTATGAATATTTACACTAATCACTAAGAAATTACTTTTCTTCTCTAAGACTTAATACAAAATACAAAATTACTTTTGAAGTTTGCGAAAAATACAAAATACTCTTCCTAGAGTCTCTTTCGAAGATGGGATGTTTGCTAATGGTTAGGTGTTCGAATGATATTATTGTCTTATTAGTCTTGTATATGAGGTTTTGTTTTGTGATATTATGGAAAATTAGGTTTACATGAAAATGTAATGTATCTACCCATCCATTAATATTTTAATTTTATAATAAGTAGAAAATTGTAAAATTAGAACTAATTAATATTTGAATTTCATAATAATAATTAATTAATGTAAAATTTAGAAGAGTATTTTGATTTATAATAAATTTGGAAACAATCATTGCAACTTAATATTCAAATTGGGATTTTTGTAATAAGATTGATAAATATGAAAATTCATTGTAACTTAAGCATTTTTCCAAAATCATGAACTCTGTATTTTTGGGCCTCAAAACCATAGATTTCAAATTTCAAAAGAGTAAGACATCCTTAACTAACATTCCCGTCACATAAAAATCATGCACTCTGCCTCTCAGTGGAAACAACTCTCCAAAATAAAATATTGGGGCTATGCACTGGTTCATTTCTCTAGGGTATGTTTTGCTACCTCACCTACAAACATTAATGGGTAATTGTTCTTCCACATTTAGATCAGCAGATGACTTAAAGGATGGGAAATGAGAATTGCATGTGGATGATTCTACTCAATGAATCTTCTCTCTTGGAATGTATGAGGTCTCCCAAATTACTCTCATAATTTCTTTATGCATTCATCTTTTTAGCATATGGGAGTTTTATATTTTATATGTTTACAAGAAGTTAAGATTTCAGGATTTATTTTGTAGACCTCTCTAAGAATTTTTAGTCTAAAGCATTGCACTTTACCACTTTGAATGAAGATGGATATGGTGGTGCCATATTTTGGTTTCACTAAAAAATTATCCATTAATTTTTGCATTAAGAGAAGACCCTTCACATTGGGTTATTTGGGTTATGCTTGATAATAATAGACATTTTATAAGGCTTCTCAATGTTTATGCTCCTAATGATGGTGATTTAACTTATTTTGGGAATAATGGAGTTTTATTCCTACATTAGCTAAGGGTATGGATTAATAAATCAGTACAAAATATAATAATAAATACAATATTAATTTGTACAACTATTTGTCTTTTTCACCTTTCTAAAAATAGCAATGAATAATATAAAATATAACTTAGCTAAAAACCTGACTGAGATGGCTGATACAGAGGCTGAAAACTACTATGTAGGATTGAGAAGGTGTCATAAACTTGAATCTAACTTTCATTGGGTGAAAGGATAGGAACACTAAAAAGTGGATGCTTTGGTATCTAGTGTTGTCATCCGTTCCTACCGTTGTTATCCAAAATGATCACAAAGACCTAAAACTTTCTAGGTAGTTATGTTGTGCCTGTATGAACGTGCTCATGAAAAATTTAGTACTAGTCATCAATAAAACTTGTTGTGGAGTTGATTTTGTCTTCAAACCATAACCCTCCATCATGCTTGATAAAATGACATTTGAGTCACTTGAGAAAGAGGGGGGTTAGTGTGAAATATGCATTGAATGTGCAATCCACACCTCTTATGTGGACAACTACTTACGTACCAATACTCCGAAGAGGGATCAAGACATATGTAGTTCTCCCACCTAGTGTCCTTTGTGAAATAGTGTGATGTAGATAAAAATGTCAAATTGATAGTGTTTGAGGTGGCTATGGACTAGTATGAGTATTTGAGTAGGTTTGTAGCTTTGTTGGGTGATTGTGTGCAAAGAATAGGTAAGTTTACCTTAGTGCTTTGTATTCTTGTTTGCTTTATAAGTTCGGTCACCTCCCTTGTAAATGAGATTTGAGTGGGATTTTATAGGAAAAAATTGGTCATGAGTCAGATGTAATCATGTTAGGCTAACCTAATTAAAGATAAGGACTGAATGAAAATAATTATTGAGGCTCAAAGTACAAATGAATAGGACCATAGAAAATGAGACACTTCTCTATGGGGAGCTATAGTCCAAATGGGGCACTCCTATCCTATAGGATCAGGACCTAGGGGAACAGGATTGGCATAAGAAATATTGTCTGCCTAAGGTGGAATGACCATTCATTAGATTTTGGATGACTAGCAATAAGCAAAAATGTGTCTAGAAGGGTTGTAAGAGCATGTGAAAAGCACCTATGGATGGAGTGTCGTAAACCACACTCAAACTACCAATTTGGATATTTTATATGACTACAGATGGACCTAAAAAAATGACATTCTAGAGATAGATCAAAAAAATTCTATATATTTCCACTTGGATGATTTGTGGAGACTTTAATATGATTTATATGTGCACTAAATTTTAGATCCAAGCTATATTACTAATTTTAGTAATAAAAACCTGAAACCTAATCACACTAATAAGAATGGATAAAAGAGGTAATCAACATAATAAGAACATTCTTACCATCATTTTACCTCCTTATGGCTCCACTCGAGGATTGTAAAATGGATTGTTGATGCCCAAATTTGAAAATGTTAGATTACTTGCTAAGTGTTGACAATGGCTTCCAAATAGTTGAATGAGCTTGATAGTGGCTATGGATGGATGCAAGAGAGTTTTGTGGATGAAAGATAGTATCAATATGATGGCTTTATGGATTTCTAAGTTGGTTTGAATGAGGAGCGAGAGCTTGGTTATATAGGCATGGAGGGAGAGATCAATGGCTCAAATTCAAATTTGAGCCATTGAGATCAATGATTAGGGATTTTCCATGGAATTTTTAATTCCATGGAGATCTCTAGAATTAGAGAATTCTAGAGAAGGAGGCTAAAATGGGGAAGATTTTTAGAATCCTCCAATTCTGGAAATCTTTCATAGGGTTTAGGGGTTTAGGAGAGGCTAGAATAGGATGGGGCTTGGGTAGGTAGATTATTTTGTAAATTTAAATTGGCTAGTTGACTTAGGGAGTAGGTTAATGGATAATATATTCTATTAGGGGTTTAATGAAGGGATTAATTGGTTTCTAGGATTGATTAAGGTATATAGGATATAGGAATGAGATGGGAGTTATTAGGCTATTAATTAATTTAGCTAAGAAATATGGGAATTGGACTAAATTAGTGAGAATTAGCATAAATAATATAATTAGCAGGGCAAGCATAATCTAGTGCATACATTTTGTTAGGTTGTGGAGTTAAAAGCTTCACCAGGATGCGAACAGGAGGAGTTGCTGAAGTGTCACAGACACTGGCGTCGGTCAGGCCAACCGACGTCGGTCAGGGGAGAGACAGGGATCTGCCGACATCGGTCAGGATCGGTCGACGTCGGTCACCTTCAGGTAAATAGGGACCGATGTCGGTCACCTGTGCGGTTCTAGAACTGTGAGTTAACGAACAGTTTATTAACGAACCGGTTGTTTGCATGTTAAGAGGCTAATTATAGTCTTGAGTTGCATGTCTAATTATTGTAATTAAGAAAGTCTAATTATTGTATGCATGAGATCTACATAATAGACTCATGGGCTGTAATGTAAAAGTGTGCTAGAAAGCCATTGTGCTTGAAGAGAGAGCAAGAGTAGCTCCTCCTAGTTCCAAAGGGGTGATGAGTGTGTATGATCAGGGAGAGTTGCAGGTTGTGCAAGTTCTACTAGGAGATCCACCGGGGTACTGGTTGAAGAATCATGAGGACTTGGTGAGGCAAGGACAAGGGTTCTTCAGGTTGTAGAGATATCTACATGGTAAGTAAGGTATGTTGACTTGCAGGTGGTAGCAAGAGAAGGGAAGATCTACTTGGAGTATGGTTGTGTACTTGGTGTATTGGCAGCGTTGTTACTGACTGGTGGAGGTGAACAACAACTTTGTATTGGAGTTGATTATTGTGACCGTGATTAAGAGAGTGAACTGTAGAAGGAGAATTACAGGTGAAACCTAGAAGTATGGGAGCTCTAGAGGTGTGAGGAGAAGAAGTGTGGCATCTTCTTTATTATGTTTTCTTTTGAATGAGTATTAATACAATTGGGTATTGTCTCTCATATCCTATGTTGTTTCATATTTCTAGTTACTTATTCATTCTGGTTAAATTTCGTGTTTAGTTGCTAATACAAAGGTAATCAAGTGTGCCCTTAGTGGGTAGTAGGATCCTGACAGTTGGTATCAGAGCTAAGGTTGCAGAGAGCAGGTTATTGTTTGATTACAGGTCATTCTCAGGGGGTTTTTAATTGAGTGGGAGTATAGCAATGGTAGAAGAAAGTAAGCTACGAATGGAGAAATTGAATAGCATGAATGGTCTGATTGATGGAAAGAAAGAGTAGGTAAAGGAAGATTGTTGGTCAGTAGAAGATCAGCATGTAGAAGCAGATGTTGCAGGTGTTGTTGCACAGGGTGCTCTGAATAAAGTAGAATCTTGGTCTATAGATTTTGTTGCCTCTTTCCATGCAACCTGAAATAGAGCATCTTTTCAAGAGTATGTCCAGGGAGACTTTGGAGAGATTTATTTAGGGGTTGGTGAGCCTTGTTAGATTGTTGGCAAAGGGGAAGTGAAGCTGAAACTGCAGACGGGTAACACACAGGTATTGAAGAAGGTCATGTAGGTTCCAGTCTTGGAGATGAGTCTAATTTCTTTAGGAAAGTTAGGTGATGAGAGATGCACAATAACTCTCACAGCAGATGCACTTGAATTAGACGGTGGTAAGAAAGTAGGTATCCTTTATCTATTTACTTATATTACTGATTCACCTTCTATTGCAGAGATGTGGATTTGTAGGCTTGGTTACATATGTAAGAAGGGAATGCATGTTCTTAAGCGGAAGACAAATATCTTTGACAAACTTAAGAACTGGAAAGCCTTGGTGTTCATGGAGGAGATGACAGACAGAGATTAGCTGAGGGGACTGAATTATTCTGAGCAGGGCTATGTTAATATGGACAAGGGTTTGATCCAAAAGGAGCTCACGGGTAAAAAGTCATCACTCACAGGCGAACACAGGTATCGGCATTGATCAGGTGGAACCAACGTCGAACAGACATGTACTGACATCGGTCATGTGCAGATCAGTAGAGTCAGTGGTGTCAGGCAAGTGGAGATCGATGTCGGTCATGTGGAACTGACGTCAACAGTCAGGGTCAGTCACAAGGAACCAACATCGGTCAGTCGCAGATTGGGAGATGGCTGAGATCAGTCACTGGAATGAATGTTAGGCAGATAGCAAGCTGTCAAGGAGTCTCAAATGCCCATATGGAGGACTAAAAGGGTAAGTGGGCCTCATATTCATTGTTCACCTTCTTACTTGTTGCTTACTAATGGTCAAGAACCAGGAAGACGTGAAGAGGCAATGCAGGTAGAATCTAGGAAACAGTGGGAGCATAGCATGAATTCTTCAAAAGAGAACCAAGCGAGAGATTTGGTAGAGTTGCCAGCAGGGATGAAAGCACTGAAAGACAGATGGATTCCCAAGTTAAAGAAGAGAGTGGATGGATACATGAGATGGAAGGCCAGGGTATATGGTCTTGAGGAAGCTGCAGGATAGTGGTACAGGTTTTGATAAGTGGATGACAAAGCAGGGTTTTAATCATTTGTCAGTGTGATCATTGTGCTTTTTTTACCAGGGTGGATGATGGTCACGACATTATCCTGTTACTGTATGTGGATGGTATGCTTGTCACAGGTTCATGCATATAGAGAGTTGTTGAGCTAAGGGTAAGGTTAGTTCAGAGGTATGTCATGAAGAATTTGGGAGCAGAGAAATTCTTTGGCATAAGAGACATGGAGATTTTTTGTCTCCAGTGGGAGCTGATGTGAAGGAGGTGTTGGTGAGGGTTAATTTGCAGGATGCAGAACCATTAAGCACACCAAGGGCTAGACAGTTCAAGCTGAGCTTAGAATAGTGTTTGAAATCACATGAGGTCTAGTGTAGACCTGAGTTTTCCCAAGCAGTGGGAGTTGTCAGAGAGTTTGGAGCCAATTCAGAGAAGGTGGATTCTCAGGTATCTGAGAGGGACCAGCAGTAAGGATTCATGTTATGCAGGGTCAAGGACTTCACTACATGGGTTTGTAGGTTCGGATGTGGCAGGTTACTTGGATGACAGGAGGTGCACCATAGGTTGTGTGGTGGTTGGTCTTTAAGATTGAACTTGAAGAAGGATACAAGCCAGGAAATGAATTAGATGAAGGTATAGGTACAGGTACCTGTGCAGCTATTTATCTCCAAGTGGGAGATTGTTAGGTTGTGGTTAAAAGCTTCACCAAGATGCAAACAGGAGTTGTTGAAGTGTCAAAGACACCGGCGTCGGTCAGGCCAATCGATGTCAGTTAGGGGAGAGACAAGAATCTGCTAACATCGGTCACCTCCAGGTAGAAAGGGATTAACATCGGTTGCCTGTGCAGTTCCAGAACTGTGAGTTGATGAACAGTTTGTTAATGAACTAGTTGTTTGCATGTTAAGAGGCTAATAATAGTCTTGAGTTGCATGTCTAATTATTGTAATTAAGAAAGTCTAATTATTGTATGCATGAGATCTATATAATAGACTCATGGGTTGTATTGTAAAAGTGTGTTAGAAAGCCATTATGCTTGAAGAGAGAGCAAGAGTAGCTCCTCCTAGTTCCAAAGGGGTGCTAAGTGTGTATGATCAGGGAGAGTTACAGGTTGTGTAAGTTCTACTAGGAGATCCATCGGGGTACTGGTTGAAGAATCATGAGGACTTGGTGAGGTAAGGATAAGGGTTCTTCAGGTTGTAGAGATATCTACATGGTTAGTAAGGTCTGTTGACTTACAGGTGGTAGTAAGGGAAGGGAAGATCTACTTGGAGTATGGTTGTGTACTTGGTGTACTGGCAACATTGTTACTGACTGGTGGAGGTGAACAAGAACTCTGTATTGGAGTTGATTATTGTGATCGTGATTGAGAGAGTGAAGTGTAGAAAGAGAATTATAGGTGAACCCTAAAAATGTGGGAGCTCTAGAGGTGTGAGGAGAAGAAGTGTGGCATCTTCTTTATTGTATTTTTTTCTGAATGAGTATTAATACAATTGGGTATTATCTCTCATATCCTGTGTTGTTTCATATTTCTAGTTACTTATTCATTCTGGTTAAATTCCATGTTTAGTTGATAATACAAAGGTAATCAAGTGTGCCCTTAGTGGGTAGTAGGATCCTGACAGTTGGTATCAGAGCTAAGGTTGCAGGGAGCAGGTTATTGTTTGATTACAGGTCATTCTCAGGGGTTTTTGATTGAGTGGGAGTATAGCAATGGTAGAAGATAGTAAGCTACGAATGGAGAAACTGAATATCATGAATGGTCTGATTGATGGAAAGAAAGAGTAGGTAAAGGAAGATTATTGGTCAGTAGAAGATCAACATGTAAAAGCAGATGTTGTAGGTGTTGTTGCACAGGTTGCTCTGGATAAAGTAGAATCTTGGTCTATAGATTCTGTTGCCTCTTTCCATGCAACCTGAAATAGAGCATCTTTTCAAGAGTATGTCCAGGGAGACTTTGGAGAGATTTATTTAGGGGTTGGTGAGCCTTGTCAGATTGATGGCAAAGGGGAAGTGAAGCTAAAACTGCAGACGGGTAACACACAGGTGTTGAAGAAGGTCATGTAGGTTCCAGTCTTGGAGATGAGTCTAATTTCTTCAAGAAAGTTAGGTGATGAGAGATGCACAATAACTCTCACAGCGGATGCACTTGAATTAGATGGTGGTAAGAAAGTAGGTATCCTTTATCTATCTACTTATATTACTGATTCACCTTTTGTTGGAGAGATGTGGCTTTGTAGGCTTGGTTACATATGTAAGAAGGGAATGCATGTTCTTAAGCTGAAGACAGATATCTTTGACAAACTTAAGAACTGGAAAGCCTTGGTGTTCATCGAGGAGATGACAGATAGAGATCAACTGAGGGGACTGAATTATTCTGAGCAGGGCTGTGTTAATATGGACATGGGTTTGATCCAAAAGGAGCTCATGGGTAAAAAGTCATCACTCACAGGTGAACATAGGTACCAGCGTCAGTCAGGAAGAACTGACATCAAACAGATAGGTACCGACATCGGTCATGTGCAGATCAACAGAGTCAGTGGTGTTAGGCAGGTGGAGATCGACGTCGATCATGTGGCACTGACATTAGCAGTCAGGGTCAGTCACAGGGAACCGATGTCGATCAGTTGCAAATTGGGAGATGGCTGAGATCGGTCACTAGAATGGATGTTGGGAAGATAACAAGCTATCAAGGAGTCTCAAATGCCCATATGGAGGACTAAAAGGGTAAGTGGACCTCATATTCATTGTTCACCTTCTTACTTGTTGCTTACTGATGGTCAAGAACCAAGAAGACGTGAAGAGGCAATGCAGGTAGAATCTAGGAAACAGTGAGAGCATGGCATGAATTCTTTAGAAGAGAACCAAGCTGGAGATTTGGTAGAGTTATCAGTAGGGATGAAAGTACTGAAAGACGGATGGATTCCCAAGTTAAGAAAGAGAGTGGATGGATACGTGAGACGGAAGGCCAGGGTATATGGTTTTGAGGAAGCTGCAGGATAGTTGTACAGGTTTTGACAGGTGGATGACAAAGCAGGGCTTTAGTCAATGTCAGTGTAATCATTGTGTTTGTCTTACCAAGGTAGATGATGGTTACGACATTATCCTATTACTATATGTGGATGGTATACTTGTTGCAGGTTCGTACATACAAAGAGTTGCTGAGCTAAGGGTAAGGTTAGTTCAGAGGTATGCCATGAAGAATTTGGGAGCAAAAAAATTCTTTGGCATAAGAGACATGGATATTTTTTGTCTCTAGTGGGAGCTGATGTGAAGGAGGTGTTGGCGAGGGTTAATTTTTAGGATGCAAAATCGATAAGCACACCAAGGGCTGGATAAATCAAGCTGAGCTTAGAACAGTGTTTGAAATCACATGAGGTCTGGTGTAGAACTGAGTTTTCCCAAGAAGTGGGAGTTGTCAGAGAGTTTGGAGCCAATTCAGGGAAGGTGGATTCTCAGGTATCTGAGAGGGACCAACAGCAGGGATTCATGTTATGTAGGTTCAAGGACTTCACTACATGGGTTTGTAGGTTTGGATGTGGCAGGTTACATGGATGACAGGAGGTGTACCACATGTTATGTGGTGATTGGTCTTCAAGATTGAACTTAAAGAAGGATACAAGCTAGGAAATGAATTAGATGAAGCTACAAGTATAGGTATAGGTGCAGTTGTTTATCTCCAAGTGGGAGATTGTTAGGTTGTGGAGTTAAAAGCTTCACCAGGATGCGAACAGGAGGAGTTGATGAAGTGTCACAGACACTGGCATTAGTCAGGCCAACTGACGTCGGTCAAGGGAGAGACAAGAATCTACCAACATCGGTCAGGATCGGCCGACGTCGGTCACCTCTAGGCAGACAGGGACCGACGTCGGTCGCCTGTGCGGTTTTAGAACTGTGAGTTGACGAACAGTTTGTTAACAAACCAATTATTTACATGTTAAGAGGCTAATTATAGTCTTGAGTTGCATGTCTAATTATTGTAATTAAGAAAGTCTAATTATTGTATGCATGAGATCTATATAATAGACTCATGGGTTGCATTGTAAAAGTGTGTTAGAAAGCCATTGTGCTTGAAGAGAGAGCAAGAGTAGCTCCTCCTAGTTCCAAAGGGGTGTTGAGTGTGTATGATCAGGGAGAGTTGTAGGTTGTGCAAGTTTTACTAGGAGATCCACCGGGGTACTAGTTGAAGAATCATGAGGACTTGGTGAGGCAAGGACAAGGGTTCTTCAAGTTGTAGAGATATCTACATGGTAAGTAAGGTCTGTTGACTTGCAGGTGGTAGCAAGAGAAGGGAAGATCTACTTGGAGTACGATTTTGTACTTGGTGTACTGGCAACATTATTACTGACTGGTGGAGGTGAACAACAACTCTGTATTGGAGTTGATTGTTGTAACTATGATTGAGAGAGTGAAGTGTAGAAGGAGAATTATAGGTGAACCCTAAAAGTGTGGGAGCTCTAGAGGTGTGAGGAGAAGAAGTGTGGCATCTTCTTTATTGTATTTTCTTCTAAATGAGTATTAATACAATTGGGTATTGTCTCTCATATCCTGTGTTGTTTCATATTTCTAGTTACTTATTCATTCTGGTTAAATTTTGTGTTTAGTTGCTAATACAAAGGTAATCAAGTGTGCCCTTAGTGGGCAGTAGGATCCTGACAAATTATGCTCCTATTTCAAAGGGCATTACAAGTGGGGTGAAGTGAAAGGAGTAATGGTTTTTCAAAGAAAAACCATGATGTTAGATAGTATCAGATGTTAGTAGGATATGATGCCCCCTCAAAGGAGCATATGGGGAGAATCAACCCAAATGATCACTCGAATAGAAATCCCAGGGTGGGATAAAATTATGATGGTAAAATGGGTTGGGATGCCCCAAGACATAGTTACAATTGAAAATATCCCAAGTGGCAAGGGGATAAAGTAGCTTCATTATGATGGGTTCTAGACAAACGACCAATGTCTAGAAAGTTTTTTGATTGATAAGATGAAATTGGTTGAGATGAGATGGGTTGAAGCTAGTGATAAGTCCCATAGCAAAGACGCATGCTAGGAAAGCTTGAAAATGGAAAAAGGAGATAAAAATTATTGATTGATGATAGGGAGCTACTTTATGTAAGATTTAGGGATTAAAAATGATGTGTGATCATTGATTGACTAGTTTGAGGATGGGACGATGATTAGGGATGAGGTGGCCAAGCTATCCTTGGGTACAAAAGTGAGACCAAGTATTGCTTACATAGTTTGAAAATACCTCAAGACAATGTAGTTTTTACTTTGGATGATGGGTAAAGACTATGCCCTAGATGACTAAAGGAAGATAATTTGATGAAATAGAGGTGATAGAGTAGGGTGACAAGGTTTAGATGTGACAAGAGGGTTTTGGAGGTAAAGGGGTGATGGGTTGGGGGGATAATTAGGTTTAGGCAAGATGGTGATAGGTGAGATAAGACAACTGAAAATATTAGTGGGATGGGTGGCAATTTGGAAATCATTGATAATGTTTGCAATCCTTTTTTAATATTGCACCATTCAGATGTGTACCAATGACATAAGAGAAGTTAAAGGTACATCAAAATAGGTGCATGGGGGGACTCCATTGTTAGTGACTTTGCCCAAATAGGTTCAGGAGTCACCTAGACCATCCTTGTTCCCATAAAAGTTAAAAAGAGAAAAAATATACAAGATGATAATTAAAAAAATGAATAAGATAAAGTAATATGTACATGATTAACTAAAAAACCACACATATACTCAAAATATACACTCATTCACATAAGACAATCATAAGATAATATAGATTAAAGATAGGGATAAGAACAATAATAGACAAAGAGATAATGAAGTGATGATATACAATGAGCATAGTGATGATTAGGGGTTATGTACATTGGGTAGATAGTGCCCAACAGTATTATATGTTAGAGCAAGATTCCAACTAAGTCCAAAAAGTATCAATCTATGGGGTTTAGGATGATCCCTCGAGATTTAGTATCATAACGTATACAACACCCTGAAATAGAAAACCTATTATTTGACCATTTTAGAATGATAACATTAGTGGGAAGGTGGGGACCATGGTTTTAGGGACAACAAGGGATAAAGAAAGACATGATTTCATCTTGAGGCTAAAAAGAGACACACTTGTTAGAGAAGATTTTTTGATGGGGTCATAGGAAAGGGAGTATTGATAAGGGTGTGATGGGATTTGTGGACATATATATGTCAAATATGGATAAGTGACTCTAGAGGACCACCTTAAAAAATATTCTCATTACTTGACAATCAATGCTTGATTCTTTGTGCTAAAGTATTTGTCTCTTGTGACTATATAAAAACCTGTGATGGATGCCCACTGCTAAGAATAGGGTCAGGGTTATTTTACCATGATATTGGGAACCATTTTTCATCATGGTACTTGGCCAAGGTGCCAGAGAAATATTTTTCACCATTGGATAGATTTTTTAAAAAAACTATTGTACTATTGAGGAGATGTGGTGGGTGGATGGATTGGATATAGGATGTCCCCAAGAGTGGGGACTCATAGACGGAGGATGATGGAGCATGTCAAGTGTAGAAACACTTCAAATGCATGATATTCATGGGATCATCAAGATATTCTCCATCTAACTTGGCCAATTTATATGCTCTCAATTTGAATTTGGCAAGGATGATATAAGGCCCTAGCCAATTAGCTTCAAATTTCCCCTTTTTATCTCTGTCTACGTTTGTATTTTTTTGGTTCTCCTTCAGGAGTAAGTCACCAACCTCAAATTCTTTTGACTGGATATGTTTCCAATATTTCCCCTTTAGTCTATTTTGATAAGCTCATAAGTGATAAAGGGCCTTCTAACATTTTTCATCAAGAAGTTCCAGTTCCTGTAGGTGTCTACCTATAATTATGGTCAATGATGATGCTCCTTAGTGAGATTCAAAGGGAGGGCATCTCTACTTCCATTGGCAAGATTGTTTTTGTCCCATAAACCAAGGCATATGTAGTTGCTCCAGTAGGTGTATGAACACTTGTGCAATAAGACCAAAGAGCTAGAAACAGTTGTAGGTGCCAATTTTTGCCTACTTGATTGACTATATTCTTAAGTATTTTGATGAGGGTCTTATTTGTGGCTTCATCTTGTCTGTTACCCTAAGTTAATAGTGAGAATAAATTTTTTGCTTGATGTGATATTTCTGACACAAAGCCTTGACTTCTTAATTTTTGAATGATTTGCCATTATTTGAGATGATGTTGGCAGGTATGCCAAAATGACAAATAATCTAATTGAGGATGAATTTGGAGACTTGGAGGCCTATGGTATAATTGAGTGGCATCACCTCTACCCATTTAGTAAAGTACTATGTTGTTGTGATAATCAACTTATGACATATGATGAAGTCAGATTAGTCTTGCCAATTAAATCAAGTCCCCATATGGAAAATGGCCATGGGCTCATAATATTCTACAATTACTGTGTGAGAGAATGAATGAGATTCTCATGTTTTTGATAGGTAACACATTTTTTCACATATTAACAAGAGTCTTGTTCCATGGTTGGCCAATAATACCCATTTCAGAGAAGTTTCTTGGCCAGGGCCATTCCAATGATGTGCCTGCCATATATACCATTCTGAACCTATTTGATTGCATGAGGGCCTATTCTGATGTTAGACACCTTAACAAGGTTCCATCATATCCCTTATGATAATGTGTGTTGCTAAGGATTATGTATCAGGAGGTGCAATGAATGAAGGCTTTACGTTGGTGGTGGTTAAGGTTAGGAGGGAGAATGTTGTCATGGAGGTACTTGTATATGTCATGGTATCAGGGGAGACTGGGATCATTAATTGCATAAATTTAAAAAAAAGTGATAGATTGATGTGCAAAGATGATCAAATATTCAATGAGAAAATTCCCCTCTAACATGTCTTCAGGGAGGTCAATGAGGGAGCTAATGTTATCTGTTGATTTAGTTACTTTGTTGCTTTCTCATGGTTACTTGCTCAAATGTAATGGATTGAAAATTTTAGTTTAATTGATCAACTAACTAATTATAGGGGAAAAAAATTCCATCCTTCATTTGGAACTCATCATTGACCTATTTGATTATCAGCTGTGAGTCACCAAATACTTGCAAATGTTGGATATTCCATTGGATGGCTAAGTGAAGGTCGGTTATCAAGGCCTCACATTCTGAAATGTTATTAGTGCATGGGAAGGCAAGGCAAAAATATTTCAAAATAAGATCACCTTTTGGGGTAACAAGGAAGATGCCTTCCCCTAAGCCATGCTTGGTGAATGAGTCATCAAAATATAATATCCAGCTACTTGATTATGAAGTACTCACTACAAATTCATCTGGGAAGTTTGTTACTAGGATAATAGTCGCTTCAAGTGGCACTTCAACTAATTGATCTGCTATGAATTGTCTTTTTGTGGCCTTTTGATTGACATAATCAATGTAAAACTTGTTAAGCAACATGATACACTTAGCCATTCTATCAATAAGATTTGATTTAGACAATAAATATTTTAGAGGATCAACGTTGGTGATGAGCTAGACTTGATTATTTATCATGTAGTGCCGAAGCTTCTATGAGGCAAAAACCATATATAAGCATGCCTTTTTAATTGGGGTATAGCTCAAACCATCATATATTAATGTGTGACTGAGATAGTAAATAGCTTGCTCCTTACCTTGATTATTGTGTTGTGCCAAGAGGGCACCTATTGCACACGATGTTGTTGAAATGCACAAGAGCAAAGGTATTCCTGAGATGAATGGTGACAACATAGGTGGGTTGGTTAAATATTGTTTGAGATTTTCAAAAGCTTGATGGCACTCATAATTCTAGTTAAAGCTAGTCCCCTTCTTCAAGATATGGGTGAAGGGTTGCATTTATCTGTAAGTTGAGAAATAAAGCATCAGATGGCTTGTAATTTACCTTGAAGACTTCTGAGTTGCTTGAGATTACAAGGTGGAGGATTTTTTGTGATTATTTTAACTTTAGATGGGTCTACTTCTATGCCTCTTCTAGAAACTATAAATCCCAATAACTTTCCTGAAGTAACACCGAATACACACTTTTTTAGATTTATCCTGACTTTATATTCTTGCAATTGTTTAAAGATTCTTCTTAAAACAATATGGTGTTCAGACCTCAAGTGAGACTTTTCCAGAATTTCATCCACATAATCTTCAACTATATCATGCATCATGTCATGAAAAATTACTGTCATGGCCCATTGATAAGTTTTACCAAAAATTTTAAGTCTGAAGGGCATGACCTGATAACAAAATGTTCCCTATGGAGTGATAAAAGTTATTTTGTGTTGGTCTTCAAGTGTAATTTTATTTTAATTATAGCCTAAGAAACCGTCTATGAGAGATAGCATTTCATATATGGCGGTTGAGTCCATGATCATGTCAAAGTTTGGAAGGGGGAAGTCATCCTTGGGACATGCCTTATTTATATCCCAAAAGTTTGTACAAATTTGAATTCCACCTGTGGCTTTGTCATAGGGACAATATTAGAAATCTAATCAGAATAATCTATAGGGTAGATAAAATCTGCTTCCAAAAATTTGTGTAGCTCTTCTTTGATTAATAATGCCACTTTGGGGTGCATCTTTCATAATTTTTGCTTAATCAATTTAGAATTGGGATGCACAACCAATTCATGTACTACCAATGAGGGATCTAATCTAGGCATGTCAGCATAACTCCATGCAAATATGACAATGAATTCTTTAAGCAACTTTGTGATAATTTCACATTCCACAGGTGTCAAAGATGCCCCTAGTTTAATTATTTTGTGATGTTTATCTATCCCAATATTGACTTCTACCACATCCTCAATAAGAGAAGGTGATTGTTCTTATAAATAATGAGGTAATGATATTTTAAGAACATCTGAATCAAAACAATCTATAACTTTTGTGTCAATGTTAAAATATTCTTTTAAATACAATGAGACATGTGGAAGTTCATTTGATTCTTTAGGAGGCTCTTCTTCTTTAGAGTGCTCTTCTTCACTTAGATTATGGGGTTCTTGTTGTTCCTTGAAATATGCAGATTGGCAAATATTTATGGAAAAGCCCTTTTTATGGTCACCAAATGGCATAAAATCTCATGCTCCCATATATTACAAGATTGCTTCATCATTTTGAAATGTGTCAAAAGAAGGCTTCTGGTTTGAATCTTAGTCGATGAGTGATGGAAAGTAGAGGGAGACATTTATGGTGGAAATGATAGTATCAAGTAAGAGGTTGGTGGCAGCAAGCTCTTCAAAGTGACTACAAATGGAACATGTTTCAACGTCTTCATTGGGGAAAGATAGCCCAAGGATTGAAAGAGTATCCATAATGATATATTTTAGGGCATCATCATATATTTGATACCCTATACCAAAATATTGTGTAAATTATTGAACCATAATGGGTTCAAGTCTGCCTTAATCTTGTTTGCCTATTCATTTCCCTTTATAATGCATATTCTCCATCATATTTTGGATATGGGGATATTGCTTTCCTAGAGAAATAAGGACCTCTTCATCTATAATAAGCCATGAATCATCTGATTCTTTGATGCATTATTTAGATAAGAATCCTATGCTTGATTAGGCCATTGGTACAAATTGATATTTGAAGGGATTAGTCTTTCTCATGGTCGAGGACCCATAACTGTGTAGGGAGAGTGGTAAATCACCAATGCAAAAGGTTTTATATTCATATTCTCTATATCATGTGGATGTAATTTTCAAGTGGGTGACTCTGGGTAATGGATTTGAAGTAGATGCAATTTGATCAGGGGAGATGTACTTTTTAGCTATTAGAATTAATTATCTATTCCAGGATAAGGATATGGTGATGATGATTGGTCTATTTGATAGCTATGAATATGATCAATTAATCTAGGGATGGTGACCTCTATAATAGAGTGATGGAATTTGAGACACTGATGTAAGGTGGATGTAACAAATTGCATTTCATGGATCCATGAATGTCCAAGCAACATATTATAAGGAAAATTTGCATCCACAATGTGGACTAGTTTTTGATGCACTACGGGCCCCAAAATGATGAGAAGATAAATAATCCTAGTAGATGGCCTTTAATTATCATCATAAGCTTTGATCATTATAAAGGTAGGCCCTAAGGATGCTTCCAAATATCCTAGTTTCTTTAAGAATTCTAGGTTACATTAATTTAGCGTTGATCCTCCATTTATGAGAACCCAGGAAACACGATGGTGGGAGATGGACACTTCAATGAATAAGGGATAATTATGTCATGGGCCAATGGGATGCATATCCTAGACACCAAAACTAATATACTGTGAAGGGGATAAATGTCCTACTAATGCATAGAACTAATTGGTATCCAAGTCACTAGGGACTTTAAGATCATTTAGGACTTGGTTTAGTATTTCTTGATGTAAATAAAATGTTTTAAGAAGCTCCATCAATGATACTTGAGTTGGGGTTTTCTCAAGCTACTGAATGATGTAATAAGACTTATTAGAGGAATGTGAAAACTTTTTAGGAACATTCCCCTTTTGAGTAGCAGATGAAGTAGATGGGTCTTTAGGTGGTGCCGCATGAATTATAATTTTATAGTGTCTAGTGGTGACTACACAATCATCTATGGTTTGATTAATTTTTAAAATGGTAGATGAAGATGGAGTGAAATCTTAGAGGTTATGAATTGTAATGGTGTTGATATAGTGGTAAGGCACACTATGGTATTCAATGTGGTTGGATGAAGAGGCTTGACCCTGGTCTCTTGGTGGTCTCTAATTCCTTTGGTCATGCTTAGGGAGTGTATCCTTGTAGATACTGAGCTACCCATTTGTTAATTGATTTGGGGGAGTTTCACCTTCAATCTCAATGTGACCCCTTTTGATTAAATCTTGGATGTAGTGCCTAAGCTTCATACATCATTCTATATCATGCCCCTTAACCCTGTGGTACTTATAAAACTCATCTTCATGGTACCAATTTAGCTTTGGTTGGTGATCATCCATAGGTCTGATTTTAGGCAAGGTGATCATTTTAGTAGTAATTAATTGATCAAAGATTGTCTCAATTGGTACTCCCAAGCTAGTAACTAATCTCTTGCTTGTCCGAGGCTTCAGATTGCCTCACAGGACTTGGATGGAAAATACAGTGGGTTGTTTTATGGGGATTTTCTTTTGAACCATTTGTACATATTGTTGTTTAGAATTTGTTACCCCATCTCCCATGACATTCTTATTTTTGTTGAAGACTTAAAATTTCCCTAAAAAAGAATTGTCTTGATTTTGGGTGTGCTCATTTCAAGAATATAACTTGATTGTCCCTTTTTCAATGATGGCCTTCTCGATTTGCATTCCTTTCTCCATTATCTCATCAAAGCTTTTGGCACACATTAGCTTTAGTTGATACTTGAGCTCAGCATTGAGATTATCCACAAAGATTTTGGCCAATTCTTTCTCAGGTATTGTACATCTCAAGCGGCTTGTGAAGCTTCACCATCTTTGTAAGAAATATGCCAAAATTTTATCACTTCTTTGCGTGGTGTTATAGAGGTCACTTATGGAGATGTCATGTTTAATATTAAATGAGAAATGTCTGATGAATTGTTCTTTCAATTCTTTGAAGCTAGATATTGACCCCTTGGGTAAATGCATAAACCATTCTAAAGTGGGTCTAGTAAGACTTTTGGGAAAAAGTCTCAACAAATATGCATCTTCATAATCCACCTCATGACAAGATACATAAAATTATAGTACATGATCTCTATGATCTCCCTTCCCTCAATAATTTTCAAACTTAGGTACTTCAAAGTGTGAAGAAAAGGGTATTTTTAAAATACTCATGTCCAAGGGTGAGGAACAAAAGTCTTCATACTTGTATTTGAGAGATTATGAGCGTGGATATTTTTTTGGAGGGTTTCATTCATCATTCTCCACTCTTGTGCAAATGCAAGGTCCCTAAGAGGATTGGTGGTTTGGTTTTGACTATTTTGGGGAATACGGGTGTTATAGGCATTATGGGTACTATGACTGTTATTGATTTTATTGGTAGTGTTTTTAATATTGGCATTAGTATTTGTGTTATTTTTTCACTGGGATGATGGATGTTGATTATATATTAAGAGGTTGATTTGTTGTGTTAGTTGGTCTATTTGATCTTCTAAGACAACTTGTCTCTAGTTAGACTCAATATAATTATTACGGAGGAGTGACAGGCATTATTCTTCTATAAATCCATGGTCCACACCTTCCTCTTCTTGGGGTATTTGATTGGCATGTATATTCTGATGGGGTGTATTTGGATGAGATGGAGCGTGGACTAAATTATGTAAGAGACTACAGTCAAAAGTAGAAGGTAGTGTGTCCCATATTTTAATAGCACATGCTAAGACATGATCATGGTTTTCATAGAGGTATCAATTGATTAAGTTCCTAACCTCATCATTATGGAAGGTATTAAACCTTTCATCCTCTTCCCTGGGTGTATGTATATCATTATGGGTATCATCATATTCCTGAGTTGGATCAACCATATGTCCCAATAGATCATGGCCTTGGTTAAAGCCCCGTCCAATCCTAAGTTGTGTATAAGTGTGAGTGACCATTTTGGATGAGGGGAAAATAGATGTGATGAAGTTTTTTTGGGGCCTCTTTTTGGTAGGACTTGATCCCGTGCCAGCTAAGACACATCCCAGATTATGGAGACCCTTGGAGGAAGTGAAAGACCCCTTTTTTTACACCTTGGCACTAACTAGATCAACTCCTAGAGTCCCCATGATAGTTAGTTGATGGTTGAAGAGCATCATAAGCCTCAAGGTGTACATACCCAGTACTACACATGGTAGTTTAGGGATCGAGGAGCATGAAGGTTTAATTAGTAGAGTAAATAGGCAAACTACCATGATCAACAACTCGACATGCACCTAGTTGTCTTATATGGCATAATGAAGTTCACAAGCTCTCACTTACTCATCCTTTAGTATGTGCCTATCCAGTCAGCAAGAGGAGTCATCAGTGCCTATTTAAAGGTGACCTCTAAGAGTGGAATAGGATGATTGAGTTTTGTAGTGAAGCCCCAGTGAATTGAGGATCAATATTAGGAGTAAGCCCTTTGAATGACAAATGGAAAGTGTAAGCCACACTCGTCTGTGAGCCTCTGGCATAAGTATAATTAAAATCAATTAACAAAGGTTATTATTGGTCATTGTAATAGAGTAAGACATTAATGAATGAATATAAGTTACTGTTGCTTTATGATAAATTATTGTAGAATGGTTGTAATGTTCTATCCCTACATAATTTATTGATGAGCTGGGATCCCACCCTAGTAGTAAGTGGTGCCTTTGTGCCACTTAGCTCTCTTAACCACCTTGAAGAGCTCTCATGATAAACACTACACCAACTAACAACCTCAAGATGAATGGACAACCCCATGTGGACCCCTTGCCTGCATGCATCGATAAGGCTTTGACCCTTCTCTGCTCGAGCTTGTGCCAGACTACCCCTTAAACCTTATATAACCCTTTGGCTACTAATATGATGTAGCTAACCCAATGAGGACCTGGTTCCTTCACTTCCACACTTTTGATGTGTGCATAAGTTTCGTGCCTTATGTGAAATTAATGCTAGCACGTTAGTGTGCTCAAATTTTGTGTCATACCTTGTTCTCACTATGCCTAACTCCCTTGACACTAAAAATACCTAATAACCAGAGTTGCATGCATGACTAAGTGCTGAGCCTACTTAAGTGACACATGTCAACTAAAAAATTTTGGTTCCATTGTTGGGACCCATTAAATTTTTTTACTAAGATGTTATAGCAAAGTGATGCTCTGACTATCACTCAAGAATATCAAGCACTGGTTAGAGCAAGATGAAGACTTCTTTATGTAGAAGCATCCCATGTGCCAAGGAAAAAATTCATAGAAATGGGTTCAAACTTATCTGTACGACCCATTATATGAAGTATTTTTCTGTGAGCTACCTAAGCACATATATAAATGGTTGGCTGCATATGTTGATACTCGATGAAGTAATTATGGACAGCACCTTGAGTAGACCGTAGAGTGCATAGAGAGGTTAGAAACCCTAGATGAGGTGTGGATGCACAACGTAGACAAGTGGTGGGATGACACTTTGAATAGATACATGTTAGAGTTCTCAATGTTGACCTTTTTATGCCTAGAAGAAGTAGAACATGAGTTTCTTTGAGAATCGAGGGGTGCATTCATCAGAGGACTCCACACTAAGTTAAATAAGCTCATGATCAATTAAAGGATAGAGACCATAAGGATGGAAGGCTAAAAGTCCTTATGTATATGGTCAAACATGAGGGAAAGAAGGGGGGAGTGTAGGAAGGGTGCTATGAAAGAGGAATAGCAACTTAACATTCGAGAGCTCTGAAAGTTAAACTATGATAAGCATAGATGAAGGTTGATGGAAGACCTATAACCTAGAAGTTCTGAGAGGAGCTGTATTGAGCAAGAAGGGCATGGGGAAGGATCTTTTGAAATACCATAGTGCACTAAGATAGATAAGGAAACAATTGGTCAGACTCTGTAGATGGGTGTGAGATGTAGTGAGCTCCTAGAAGATGTGGTGCTTGGAGATGTGCTAAAGGAACCTACCCCCTTTGACCCTAAAATGCAAGTCCATGCATTGGATCCCCCCTTGAGAATATAAGAACTATAACTAAACCTATTACCCTAATTGACTATGATTGGACCAAGATTTTAGATCAAGAATTTGTGATTGAACAAGTGATCCTATATGAAGAACTGAGCAATGGGATGGCTAACCAAGTGGGCACTAGTCTAAGTGCTATGAACACAAGTGAAAATACCATTGTGCAAGGAATGTCAACTAGGAAATAGCCTTTATTAAGTGGTATAATGCCACTAATGAGTGAATCCACATTGTCAATATCTACAGCATAACCTCTTCCATTAGGGTCAATGGTCAACCTTACCAACAAGGATATTGGGGGACCACCCCTTACACAAACACAAGGAGGTCAGGGACCATAGAATCCTATGCCACCACCACATCAGATATACTATGATATGGCTATGCATCTACTTGAGTATAATGGAGTTGAGAATGTCATAGAGCATGTGTTAAAATGTGAGTTATAGTGGCATGCTGGAGGCATTACTTAGTTTGAGCAAGGCAACGTAGTTCATGATAACCCTACTGGATCATTCTCATACCTGGTATCAAAAGTTTGACCTGAACCAAGATGTGGTTGACTATGATGTGTTAAAGGAATCATTCTTGAAGGAGTTTGACATTCTTGATTTTGAATAATAGAGCATCATGGTGCTCAAGGAGATTAGTCAAGGGTCAACTAAAAGTGTGTGCTTGTATGATCCATGATTCAAGACTCTCCTATCCAAGCTTCCTTATGATATCCACCCCTCCCAACATGCACGATGGTTTTTTAGGGGCTTGTTGGTACCATTTCAAAGGGTGTTATCCATGAATACTTTCATGGAACCTCGTCTAAGGTTTTAAGAAGCACTGACACTAGGATTAGACCCTTCATGGAATCATAGATTGCATCGATGGCCTCTCAGTTATAAAATCTTACTACTAGATAGACACATGACTCTCATAGTGGGCTATGGTGCATCAACTATGAGATAGAGGGGCACAACAAGAACAACTATCTACACAAGAATGTCTAGACAATACTCCCCAATTATGAGGTTTGTCATGGAGTGCATGACTCTCAAAAATATCCCCTATTGTAGTACACTGGTCAAGTAAATACTACAATTTATTTCAATATGTGTGATACTTACATGCATGCAATGGCAGACTATAGAGTCATCTATAAGATGTGCTAAAACATAGAGAGACGTGCAAGGTTAGCCATAACTTTAGGATGGGGCTAGGTAGGCCAAGGAAATGAGGGCTATGACAAACACAACATGGGTTATGGCAACCAAAGAGGGGCATGAGGCTAAGGAGGTAGATGTGGTGGAGGGAGGTTCCCACCATGATCTTGTTATAAGTGTGGGTTGACTAACCATTATTATCATGACTACCCCACACACCCAATAAGTGGGTATTGTCGAGGCCCACACAGTCAAAAACTACCTAGATTTCTACAAAAAGATAATGCAAGGTCAGCCTAGCATGGATAGAGGAGCTAATATGGTATGACTTGAGTCTGAAGAAGGAAGATGGGCCCCAAGTCATAACAAACTCCCAAAGGGCCTCCAAAGGTGCAGATCATGATGTAGAGTGGACACATCACTTAGCCACCCACCATGCCAAACTAGGAACTACAGCTAGAATATGGTGAGTCAAGCTGCAACGAGTGCATAATGTGGCCTGATCTAAAAGTAGTGCCATATCCTGATCCTATGCACCAAAAGGATGTCTTGCAGCAATCGATGATCATGATATAAGACCTATAGGTTGAACTCTAATTGGCTAGATATTTGGAGGCATAGGCCATCACGATGCATAGAAGGAAAGACCAATAAGAGGCTAAAGTCCAGGAGTTGATCGAGATATTGTGCCTCCTATAGATGGAAGGGGTACTACCCCTACTAAAGGACTTGCTCTTAAGGCATACAGATAAAACACCAATGTGGGAATCCATCCCCCAAGCAATAGAGATTGTAGTGCCATATATAGAGTGGACACAAGAAGTAAGGCATACTCAGAACACTGAGTATGACTAGGAATTGCTAATAGACACCACCATCAAAGGGTGGTCAATTTGTGAATTACTATTCAACACAAGTGTACAGGTCAATATCTTGACCAATAATGCTTGGGAGAAGATGTGGAGGCCACCCTTGAGACAGTCACCACACATGTTGTTCATGGCAAATATGACCCGAGCATAGCCCATAAGAATCTTGAAGAGAACCATAGTGAACATCATGGGTGCCAAGTTCCAAGCTAACTTTGAGATCATAGAGTTAGCAGAGGAGGATAACTATTCAACACTCATAAGAAGACCATGGTGTTATGAAAACAACACCAATATACGCTTCAAGAAGCACTATATGACCTTCAAATATGGCAAAGAGAGGGTGGTGATACCTGTCTCAAATGACCAAGGGCCACCTTATGTTGAGAGTGTTGACCTTGAGGATAAGGTTAACCACATTATAGCATCACAACATAGGGTGCTAAGACTATTAATCCCAATGAACAAGGGTTGCTCACTTAGAAAGATGGCCAATTAGCCTTGAATATAATGGATGTAGCTTGTGAACATTAGGTCGAAGAAGCCTATGAGGTCACTGGGTGCAGATGCTACCTAGTGCACAAAGCTAGACTTGGACTATTTAACACAGGGTTGATAAGAATTGTGTGACCCCAAAATAAGTTGACCCCTTACACTAAGAAGATAGGAAAGTGAGTGCTCTGGCTCAACAAGGGAAATTTCATAGCACTTCCAAAGTATGTGCAGGATATCAAAGCTTGCATCCTAAAATAAATTGATCAGTTGGGTGTATTAGTGTACACACTAAAGCTTACTATAACACATTGGTGGGCCACATAAAAACTTGGCTTGCCCACTTGGTAGGATGTGAAGGTAGTTATGTGCACCATATTTGGTAGGAGTAATGAGAATCAAGACATACCCCCCTACGGTGGAAATTTTGACCCAATTGCACACATCTAGCTTTGTGAAGAGACTTGGGTGATTTTTGGAGAAAATGCACCATGAGGCCTATGGGTGCATGCCTTCTATTGAAATTTGAAGACATGGGCATGAGCATGGTACATCATGAATGAGACACATCAATAAATAGGCAATTGAGACATGCTAAATGAGAGGTTTGTGCACACTTTCTCCTTCTCTTTATAGAACCTCAAATTATTAAAGCCACTACAAGTACTCCATCGAGCTTTTTTGAGGACACAACTATCTTAGAGGAGCATTTAAAGGAGATGCTCAGTGAAAAAGGACTAGCACTCCTAAATTTATTTAAATAAATGATGTTCCATAGTGACTCTAGTTAATAAGATGATGAGACCTGAAAGGAGTGCAATTGGAGGGTGTTGACAGGTAAGCAAAAGCTAGTGTGCCTCATTGATGACAGCTCTCTAGATGACATAGACCCAATACACCTCTGGGTTAAGATGACAAAGGGAATGAGGTAGTTGGAAGACTCCCACCACAAGAGAAATGAACCCTTTTGTGCACCCCTCAAGACCACCCAAGTAGACATCAACACTGAAGGTGAGCCTAAGATGGTCACCATAGGTGTATACTAGTCTAAGGCAAAGATCATGTGCATCATCAACCTCTTGAGGGAATTTCAAGATCTCTTCTTATGTAGCTATAATGAAATGAAGGGCACCCACCTGTCATTAGGAAAAATGATCATCAAACTGGTAGATGATGCAAGACCAATCAAAAATCACCCTTATTAGATGAACCCTAATCTCCAAGCCAAGGTGAAAGTAAAGATCAATGGGATGTTGGCCACTGGTGTCATCTACCCAGTGAAGGAATTTAAGTGGGTGAGTTTGTTGGTCATCAATGTTAATAAGGATAGGCACATATGAATCTATGTTGACTATAGGATTTTAAACATCGATTGCATCAATGACCCTTTCTCAACACCTTTCACTGACAAAGTCTTAGATGGGGTTGTAGGGTGTGAATTCTACACCTTCATCAATGGGTTCTCAAGTTACCATCAGGTGTAAATAGAGGAGGATAGGCCCAAAACCACCTTCATAATTGAATGGGGTTGTTTTTCTTATAACGTGATGCCCTTTGGGCTCAAGAATGCACCAATCATGTTCTCTATGGTGGTGATAATTGATTTCAAGGACTTAATTCACAAGTTCCTTCAAGTATATCTTGATGGTTGCACTAGGTATGATCTTGTACAGGACCATCATGACAACATATGCCTTATGTTTGAAAGGTGCAGATAGCTCTAGATATAATTAAATTTGAAGAAGTGCATCTTCACAACCCCATTCAACACACCTCTCAAGTACATCATTTACAAGGATAAATTGCTCATTGATCTAGCAAATATTGTAATAATCATCCAGCTCTAGACCCCTTTCATATAGAAGGATGTTTATGCCTTTCTAGGCCATTATGGCTACTATAGGAAGTTCATAAGGAGCTACACAAAAATTGCCACACCTCTAGAAGAGCTCTTGCATAAGGATGGCCTGTTTTACTAGGGCAAGGCACAAGAGGAGGCATTTAACACTTTGAAGTTGAAGTTAATAAGTACACCAATACTTTAATTTCTTGATTGGATGAATCCTTTTCACATCCACATTGATGCATCAGGATTAACCATCTAAACCATTTTGGCACAACTAGGTGAAGGTAACATGGACCACCCCATTTCTTTCACAAATAGAAAGCTAATGTAGGCTGAGTAGAAGAACTATACCACCATCGAGCATGAAGGGCTACCAATGGTCTAGGCCCTGTATAAGTTTAGACAGTATCTACTAGTAACCCCATTCACTTTATTCACTTATCATGAGGCATTAAAATACCTCATAAACAAACCTATTTTGCATGGGCACATTTGTAGATGGGTTGTCCTCTTCTAGGAGTTTCAATTCTCAATCATGGTTAAGCTTGGAAAATAGAATTTGGGGCTAGACCACTTATCCTACATCGATTCTGGTGATACAACGGTGGCAATTAAGTAGGATATGATAGATGTGCATCTCTACCAAGTTCACCATGTTCTTAAAGAGTTGGTAGAGATTTCTTCTTTCCTAACCTTAGGGTTGGCACCATAAACACTATCTTCTAAAGAGAAGAAGCAACTTGCTATTAGCACCTCCCCCTTCCAACTCATTAAGCGGGAGCTATACAAGATGAGTAGGGATGAGGTCTTGCATCAATGTGTTTTGAAACATGAGTGGGACTATATCCTTTAGGAAGTGCATGAATAGATAACTAAAGAACATTGTGTTAGAGATGTAATGATGCATAAGATTTTACAATTAGGGTTGTGGTGGCTAAGCCTATTCAACAATGCTAAGGAATACATGCATGAATGTGATGTATGTCAATGCATTAAAAATCTAAACCATTAGGATTATATGACTCTCATCCCTATTCTGGCCTAGGCTCCATTCGAAAAATGGGCCATTAACTTTTTAAGGCCAATCAACACTATGGCACAAGGCACAGGGGCTAGATACATCCTTGTGACAATCAAATATTTCACTAAATGGGCTAAGGAAACACCAATCAAAAACTACAAAACCATAATAGCCACATAATTCATCTAATACAACATCATCAGCTAATATGGGTTTTCGATAAGTTTGACTAGCAATAGGGGAACTCATTTCATCAATGAGATGGTGCACATCCTTCTAGCAGAATACATGGTGGTGCACCACAAGACTACCCCATATCATTCCCAAGCCAAAATCATGGCTAAGGCCTTCAATAATATCTTTAGAATTTGCCTCACCAAGATATGTAATGTAGGCTATAATAACTGGGATGATCATGTCTCTATAGTATTATGGGCCTATTGAATGACATATAAGAACTTGAATAAGGCTACACCATTCCAACTAGTGTTTGGCATGGAAGCAGTTATACCTATGGAGTTTTTAGTACCTTCCTTACACATCATGCAAATTGGCCACCTTGATGACCAAGAATCTTTAAGCACAAGGCTGGAAGAATTGGAGTGCTTAGATGAGACACACGCCTGGGCCAAGTGGGGTCAGCAAATTGAGAAGGCATGTCAAAAGAAGTGGAATGACAAGCATATCAAGCACAAGGTGCTGACTAAAGGAGCCTTAGTTTTTATATATGAATCCAAATATTTTTATCACCCAAGCAAGCTATAGATTTGATGGATGGGTCCCTATATCATCCATCACATTTTAGAAATGGGCACATGCAAACTGTGCACATTTGCTGATGAGATGCTTCAAGGGCATTTCAATGGAAATTGATTGAAACCTTATCGGCAATAGAGTGATGTTCATGCCAAGGATACTTTGACTCTTTGGTCAATATTCAGTTTGAATTAAGCTGACCAAAATAAGTTTTGGTGTGAGTGAAACCATGTGATTCATTAATTTTTCTTTGGTTCTTAGTGTGTAATTAAGCAGGAGGTAGTACATGATGGTTGTAAAGATCCCTATGTTTTACCACTCCATGCATAAATATAATCAGGTGAGTCAATCACTTGTGCCATAAGTGCATGAGGCCAGACACCTAAGTTATGGGCATGTGAAGCCTATAAATCAAGTATTCATAGAAACAGACACATCTACATAAGAGGTACATGGTGAGATGGCAAGAGGAACCCTTGAATATGTTAAACCATCATAGGATTAGAAAAAGAGAAGATGATCAACTAGGTTGGGTGAAAACCCAAATAAAATAATGTTCAACAAGGCTGGATGCAAGACAAGTAGAGAAGATGCTCAAACCCATTGAGTGCAAGATAGGTAAGAAGACATACTCCCTATAATGTGCATAAAGTAGATAAAGATACCAAGCACTGGAGGGCCAGTGCAAAGAATTTTTATGGGGTGGATATAGGCCAAGGTAAGATGATGTGTGAGAAATCAACCAAGAAAAAGGAGTGCATTGAAAAGAGTGCAGCTAGAGGAAGTGGAATTGGGGAGGTTGAATTGCATGCATGTGAGGTGTTATGCCCAGGTTTACACAAGAGAGGTGAAGGTCACGCCAAAAATATGCATAGAAAGAGATCATCAAAGATAGCTGGTGTCCACCTAATAAAAGTGAGAAGTGACCATTTGAAAAAAGATGTCACATCACCAAAAAATTGGTAAAAATATTTAATGTGATGACAGAACAAAGATACATAATTAATGCAGATGGGACACGAAATTCTCAAAGATCTTGTAATCCCTCAAGAAACCCATTAATCAAGTTAGGTCGACAACATTAATCATGATGGTGACATACACAACTATAAATAGGGAAAATGGTGAATGAACAAGGTTACAAATGCATGCTAAATTAACCAAGATCCAGAGCAAAACGACCCTAAAAGAGTGAGGTATCATAGAGTAGATAATGCATCAAGTGCAAAATTAGTATAATAAACTAGAATAAGAAGCACACAATGAGTTCAGAGGTGTAGCAAAACTAGATCAATGAGGGTGAACTAGATTAGATGTCAGGCTACCATTAACGGTCAGAGAAGCTCAAATAAACAACTCATGCCACGCCAAAATTAGGGGTTTCAATAAGTCACACCTCCCATACTTCAACACAAGTAGATTTAGAATTAAAAATAAGTGAAAGGCATCTAGATACGAAGAGATGTTACTTGAACCCAAGAGGGTTCAAATAGTAGAGGAAGCACCACCACCAAGACAAGGGTATAGGTAGTAGAAGCAGTCAACATTACGATGGTGGAAGCCAAAGCATTGACCAAGATGTCCTACCAACACATGTAGTTTCTACCTAAAGTATCAATGGTTGAACCCTAGCACTCATTCATTCATGTATGCCAACTATGGGATTACAACCACTGAACATCAAGTCACTATCAAGACTTGACACAAGATTGGATGGTGGACACTAAGCACAAGACCCTAAAGGGACATGAAATTTTTGACATCTCAATTAGAGATAGATTGAAGGCTTTGGGCATAACTCAACTCTATGAGTTGCCCTATTTTGGAAAGCAAAAGGAGCTTACTCAGTTCCTCCTCTCATGCATACACAAAGATCACATGTACTTTGTAGGGTGGTGCATGAAGATATACATGCACCTAATCAACAAGATAACCAAACTACCAAAATTTGGAAAATACATCCATTAATGGATGGGTGATGATGAGGAGGTGGAACACATCAAAAATATCCTAAATTACTTCAAGGGGGGGGTATAATTTCCCCATAATCAAGTGTGAAGACCTAGGCACAAGGGTAGTGATGAGACTGGTAAGCTCGAAACTATACCTAGGAGGGAAATGAACCGAT
Organism: Torreya grandis; assembly: GCA_037957365.1. Classification (NCBI taxonomy): domain Eukaryota; kingdom Viridiplantae; phylum Streptophyta; class Pinopsida; order Cupressales; family Taxaceae; genus Torreya; species Torreya grandis. The sequence continues at coordinate 9,456,043 of JARHVA010000031.1, forward strand.
GTGTCTAAGACATACCTCTACCTAACATATCACATGGTACAAGGGGTAAAGTTCAACATGGCATAGTTTATCACCATAGAGATGACCAAGAATGCATTGAAGTGCCACAACATGAAGGGGACATTCAGATGGGGCTCCATCCTCATCTTGATAGCCATGGAAGAAATAGAGATCCCCAATGGTGCAAGAGATAACTTGTGGGTGTTCCCAAAACATCATGAAAGCCTAGAAAAAAACAACAAAGACTTCACCTTCCCCATGGCCTTTATCACGAAATACAAGACCCATGTGCTAAAGTGGTACGATTAATACATAAAAGCCTTCAGGTTAGAGTGGCATATTCTAGAAGGGCTCCCAACGAGCATGTTTGGAATGACAACCTTCACCATCATGTAGCACTACTGTGTCATCCATCTAACACTCAAGGATGGGAATAAGTCAAGATTGTTGAAGGTTCCCTTTGCCTTATTCGCTAAATTATTTAGGGATAAGCTTAGTAAGATCCCTAACACACAAAGCCTTGACATCCCAATCTAAGAGTTAGAAGTAGAAAGCCAATGAATGAGGCATAGATATCCTCACGTGGATGGAGGTATGAAAGAAGATAAATAAGATGCCTCAGATCAGATGGATATCAATCTTGTGCAAGAGGTAATGATCTTTGAATTCATCCATAGACTATACTAGGCGATGAAGCCTAGAAGAAAGGATGATGGCATGGGGTCTAGCACCAAGAAACAAAAGACCCCCCAGTCCTAATTAGGAGGGAAGGAACCCATGCACCCTAGGGAATGAAGAAGTTCCCCAAAAAGAAGAGGGGGGAGACACTGGAAGAGATAGAGGAGAGGCTGAATTTGAAGATAGCTTCAAAAGGGGAAGCTTCAGTGATAGAATCACACCAGAAGTGTGTGTGCTTTGCATCTCAAGCCCCCATGAGCCCAAGGGGGAAAAAGAAAGAGAAAGCCCCTTCCCCTATGCTAAAATAAGACACATCAGAGGAGGGATCAAAAGAGGAAGAATGGGGGAAAGGTACCTACATTTCACCTAAGGATGTAAAGTCATCCCCTAGTGAACAATCCCCTTCACCTCCTTATGTGTAGCTAGAAAAACCAAGGCACAGGATGAGGAGACTTGGATCCTATGAGGCTGAGACAAAAAGGGTAAGAGAGCTAAGGGAGAAGAAAGAGGAGATGGCCAAAGTAGGGGAGCTCATTAAGGTTTTCCAAATGGTATAGGTAGAGGAGCATAAAAGTGAAGAAATGCATAGGGCATGGAGGGAAGAAATGAGTAGGGCAAGAAAAGCACCTAAAAAAGAAACTCCCTTTGGTATAGAAAATGAAGAGGAGGAGCTATTGAAGAAATGGAGAGGAATGAGCTTGGATCAAGGCCACATTAATGCAACACTCACCTTACACCAAAGGTGAAAGGAATTGAGGGCATCAGGCCTAACCCAGGCTGATATTGACTAGCTTGAGGCTGAAGAGGTTAAAAAGAGGGAAGGGAAATGTGTCGTGCAAGTACCATATAAAAAGGCCAAGGAAGGGAAGGCCAAGAAAGAAGAAAGGATGGAGAAGGTGTAGATAGAACATGCCCAGCAAAAGAAATGGAAAGCAAAGGCAGCCTAAGAGGAAAGGGCATGCATGATAAAGGAATGGGAAATAAATAAAGGTTCTACTAGCATGGAGCCTAGGGAAGAAAAGGTTGAGGTAGCACTTAGTGCTGACACCTAAACAACAAAATATGCTACATAGAAAGCAGGCCCCAATTTTGAGAAGGTGCCTAGGGAATAAAAGGATGATACTGGTACCTTAGAAAAATAAGTAGAGGAAGAGGCACCACACTAAAAGGAAGACAAGGGGTAAATTTTTGTCAAAGAACCCCCACAAGAACATCAAGATGATGAGCCTAGCACCGAAGAGGAAAAGAAGGAAGAGGAGATAGTTGAAGAAACAGGGACTGGCACCAGTGCTAGTGAAGAAGAAGAGCTCAGGGAAGAAGCAGAGGTTGAGCTTGGGAGCCGTGAAAAAGTGAAAATGAGATTCAAAGAGGATGGTGACTTCTACATGATGGGGTGTATGCCTCCAAGAACCACCACAACCCTTACATGCCATCAAGTCTCATGGGTCATAAGTTGCTACATGGATGAACCAAAGTTTGAGGTCCTTATAAGGGCCATCTGACATGCCAAAAGACCAGAGGAGGGCCATGACTATAACTTGATGAACCCCCATGACTTAAACCCTATGCACTCAGCCATTGCTTTGATCAAAATGGCAACCTCTGTGGTATGCAAAAACATCCTCAATGATGTTCATGCCAATAGCTAGAGGAAAATTATGAAAGACACAGAGAAGGAACTTGAGGAAACCAAACTCAAACTTTGACAACTGATCAAGCACATTGAGGAAGTAGATCCCTCCCTCCAAGATGACATCAACTACTCCAACATGAAGGAGGTCCACTACACCTATGCACTCATTGAGCAGATGATCCCCAGGCTAAAGTTGGTGCTAGAAGAAAAAGAAGACCCCAGTGAAGTTATAAGGGGTGAGCTAACAAAGAAAATAGAAGAAGTTAAAGACCTCTTCACCAAGCTTGAAGGAGGCATCAAAGAAGTAGGCACCATTTTCTACAACTTCATGTGACAAGTAAAGAACATTGATGCATGCCTCAAGCAGATTAAGGGGGAGAAGGATGTCTTGCTCCAACATTCCTTCATAGTTTTAAGGACTAAGTGCATATATGTGATGGCATAAATCAACTCCCTCATCACCTAGCTAAAAACAAAAGAGAAATCCCTAGAGGTAGTATTTTGTGCCTTCCAGATAAAGGCCAACGAGCAAGGCAAACTCCTTGATGGAGGGGTGAGAAGGGCAAAAGAAAGGCTAGAAGCATTTAGAAAGGAATTGGAAAGCATGGATGTACTTGCTTTAGAGGTAGCATCTACAAAAGTGGATGGAACCATTGAAGAGTTGAGGGGTGCCATCCAAGGCTTTGAGAATTTAAGACGGACTTACAACATGGTGCACCCAAATTCTATGCACCTAAAGCACTTTAGGGCTAGTCTGGGGTAGACTAGTAATTTTGTATGGGGTGATGTTTGGGCCCCTTTTTGGTAAGACTTGGTCCTGCACTAGCTAAGACACATCCTATAGCATGAAGACCCTTTGAGGAAGCAAAAGACCCCTTTTATATACCTTGACACTGATTAGATCAACTCCCAAAGTCCCTATGCCAGCTAGTTGATAATTTAAGAGCATCGTAAGCCTCAAAGCATACCTACCCAGTACTACACATGGTATCTTGACATTTGAGGAGCATGCAAGTCTAAGTAGTCGAGTAAATAGATAAACTACCATGACCAACAACCCAGCATGTGCCTGGTTATCCTATATGGTGTAATAGAGTCAACAAGCTCTCACCTACTTATCCTTTGACATGCACCTATCCAGTCAGGAAGAGGAGTGGTCAGCACCTATTTAAAGGTGACTTTTAAGAGTGGAACAAGATGATTTTTTTTTCAGTGAAGCCCTAGTGAATTGAGGAACAATACTAAGAGTAAGCCCTTTTAATGACAAATATAGAGTGTAAGCCACTCTCGTCTATGAGCCTCTTGTATAAGTATAAATAGAATTGATTAGCAAAGGTTATTACTGGTCATTGTAATAGAGTAAGACATCAATGAATGAATATAAGTTATTGTTGCTTTATGATAAATTATTTTATATTGGTTTTGATGTTCTATCCCTACATAATATATTGATGAGCTGGGATCCCACCCTAGTAGTAAGAGGCACCTTCATGCCACTTAGCTCTCTTAACCACCGCGAAGAGCTCTCATGATAAACACCACACCAACTAACAACCTCAGGATGTATGGACAATCCCATGTGGACCCCTTGGCCTGCATGCACCGATAAGGCTCTAACCCTTCTCTTCTTAAACTTTCACCAGACTACCCCATGAACCCCTTAAACCCTATATAACCCCGTGGCTACTAACATGATGTAACTAACCCAACGAGGACTTGATCCCTTTGCTATTATGATTTGGGTGAGAACATAAGGTTCACGCCTTATGTGACATAAATGTCAACATGTATGTGTGCTCAAATGTTGTGAGCTAAACCTTACTCCCACTATGCCTAACTCCCTTGACCCTAAAAATACCTGAGAATTAGAGTTGTGTGCCTGATCGAGCACCATGCCTACTTAAGTGACACATGTCAACTACAATAGGTGATGTGGAGGTTTTGAATACTAACTTAGTCTAGAAATCAATTTTACTAGTGGTCCAAGAGAATGATGTGATGATTGTTTTAGAAAGGGATGAGATGACTAAGAATTACCAATAGACAAAGTCTTATAAGAGACCAATCTAGAAAGAATTAAAGAGAGTGATGGGATCAAATACATCATCCAATAGCAAAAGGGATGATTGGATGTGTGATAAGTGAAGAAGGCACTTGATAGGGATGAGTGATGGGTGCTAGATTAGAATATTGATAAGACCTTGTATATTGATAATACCTAGTCTAAAGATATAGGATGTGGTAATGAGGACTTAAGAGGATGGGTGACCACTAGAACTTGATTCTAAGATTAAATGTAGTATTGAAGAGTGATGAGAGGGTATAATATATATGAGGTATGGGAAATAAAATATATAGGATGAGATGAATAGATGTTATAGGATGGGTGTTAGGTGGATGGTGAATATGGAAGATAGAGGATAGAAAAGATGGGTTATATAAATCACTTAGGATATGGATGGATGGGGAGATATGAGGTGAATAGAGTCTATAGAATGTATATTAGGTGGATGGATAAATATGGGATGTTGTAAGTAACAGATGATACAATATGGGTTCTAAATGGGTAGAAGGTATGATGTGGGATGGGTGGCTAAATAAGATGAGCAGATGATATAGGATGGAGTAGGGTAGATAAATTTTATTATATGGAAGATAAAAGGCTAGGATGTGGGGGATATGAGATGATTACTTAGATTAATGTGGGATGAAAGGCCAAAATAAGGTAAGTAGATGATATAAGATGGATAGTAGATTAGGTGGAAGATGCATGACTAGGGTGTGGAGAATATGGGATGAAAGATAGAATATATGCGATGGGATGAACAAAAGCTATAGGATGGGTATTAGGTGGATAGAATATGTGGATGTAGGATTGGACAAGAAGTATTAAATATCCTCAAGATGAGATATGTACAAATAGATGTTGATAACATAGGAAGAATATGAGGCAAAAGTGTGGGGTATATTCAAGCTGGATACTAAATAGGTGTGAAAGGGGCGATTAATATGCGAACAAATAGTAGGATAGATATAATGGGGTGGATAGTAGTTATGGATAGTGGATTAGAAAGAAGATTAGGGTATGGAGGATATAGGATGAATATGAGGTGATGGAATGATTATGGATATTTTCTTAGGGGTATCTAAGATATTACACACACAAGATTTTAAGACAAAATATAGTGTTCAAGGGTGGCATGGGATGGATATAGGATGGGTGGATGATATAAAATGGGTATTAGGTGGATGTTATATGTGTAATAAGGAGTAACAAATTAGAGATGGATGATAAATACTAGGTGGGTATGTGGGATGGATGAATGATATAAGGTGATATGATGATGAGATGATGAGTATTAAACTAAAGGTGTCTAAGGTGTCATATGAATTAAAAGGTATGGATGGCTCAACTTAAAAATAATATGGGTCTTTACACAACACTCAAATAACACACACAAGTACAATCCTTAAATTAGTCAACTATTATGGGTGTGTAACCTGATGCTTGCACCATCCAATGGCTTCACGAGTGAGGTTGTAGGCTAATGACCCATTACAGTATCAACCAAACTCTCTCAACCCTAATTGCACTCGATGGCTACTTTAGAGTTGATATTAACTCTTACAGTGGTATACCTGTTATGGATGAAGGATCCTAATCTAGGTATACATAAAGTTTTCTAGGTGCATCTCCTATATGTATGAACGTACAGTGGGGCCTAAGTCCGTATAGGATATTGTCTGACTTAACTGCATATTGGAGATTATCCACCCCTCACTCCATGGAACCATTTATGGGGAATTCTACTTAGGCACATAATGAAAGTTGTCCTAATTTTTAAACTACACTAGAACATTGAGTTTGGTTAGTGCATGGTGATGAAATCCACATCACCAATCCCTATTTGCTAATCCCATGCATGGGGATGAATTCCATGTCATGTGTTATCCTAGACTTGGGGAGACAATAAATAGGCAAGCATAATATGATTAATTTATTGATTAATTACCTACATGTAAGGGGCATTAGTATGCACAATGAAGTGACAAGTAAATATGCACAAGCAAAAACCATAACACGCAAGTATATACAATGAAGAAAATTTATAACAAAGATGTATATATAATAAAAATTGATATATTATGGGCACCCATTTGTACAAGAACAAAGGTTAGAAAATAAATGGGCTGCCTTGATTTTGAGGGGTCTTGCATCAAAAAAGGTTAGTAAATTTTATCTTGAAACGATTAGACCTAAAAGTACTTGTCAAATGTGTTATCAAGCGAGATTAGATGGATAAGTAAAATGGTGTTTATGCGTGAATTCAAGACTGATTAATCCTACAAAATAAATGATTAGTAATTTCACTCAATTTTAATCTTTGACCAATCATTCTGTACTATAATGTAACCTATAATCAATCGTTAACTCTTTTGATATACGTGACTACCCAAGTGTTGAAAATGTTCCCTTTTCTATTGGTGTTTTTGATACTACATGATTACTTTAAAAAAAGGTCTTAATTAATATGATAAAATTAGGAATAAGGGGTTAGTCAAAGCAAATTACCACCTATCTTATATCTCTTTCTAAAATATAATATTCAAATGAACATGTGATGTTAGCAACTATTTAAATGATATTCTAGAGAAGAACTATTGACTACATAAAAAAAAGTGAGTTACCGAATTAAAAAAAATATATTAGAAACCTAGAGCGTTAATTAATCTATGATGTATACAATACTATGCAAGATGCCACATATTAATCCTAAAATATGTGAGATAATCCAAATGGACACCAACCAATTATAATTGTTCAAGATTCGGTCAAAAGTTTGACATGACACAAATTTAAAATTCCACACCAAATTTAAAGTTGATGAAGTGTTTCTACACAAAATTTTAAATTCCAAATTTGTGCTAAGAAGTGCATAAGGCTCAGGGGAATTTACAATAGCATTCAAGGAATCATAATTGAATATATGATGAATCACTTGTATTAGGGAGGATTTGGTATTTCAAGATGTAGATATGGGACCAATCCTACTACATATAGGTGACTTGCTCCCAAACCCACAATTGGGACACCTGTGAGTTTAATTCTAAATTTGATTCTAAATTCACTTTGGGTTTTTTATTCAAAAATAATTATTTTCATAAAACGGCACTGGTACTACTTTCCCTAATATAAGTCAAAGGAGGGGAGCCTAAGATGACCCAGAAACCCTTTCACCTAGAGGTGCAAAAAGAGAAAGGTGCCAAGTGTCAGGTCAGTTCTTCACAATAGCACTTAAGAATTTGAGCAACCTCTTAGTATTGTTGTCAAAGAAGGGCTTGTAGATATGGGCCATGGAGTTATTAGTGCTATTTATGTTACTGATATAATGAAAGATGGGAATGATGTTATGGTTCTCAATACCAAGTAACGATTCCAGGATTGTGAAGCTTTTTCTATACTTGAGTAATGATTAGGATGCAAGGATGATGAATAATGGGATGAAAATTTTGACACTATAGTTGAGAGACAATATCAAAGGGTGTAACCCTAACTATGAATGGGTTCAATGTAATATATGTCTAAAATGCTGAATACTAGATCCAAATTTCAAGGCAAACAATTTCCCTGCTAAATGGTTTTGCTTTATGCCTCCTTTCAAAGGTTTGTGTAGTATTCTTTAATAGAAAGTTGAACCTGGTGTCATCATTGTGAGTGTGAAATGTTCTTCTAGCATCTTTATAAATGATAGGCAGTTACGACCTGTGAACATATACAAATCAGCTTCAAACATCATTCAATAAAATAGATTTGTTATCCAAAAATAAAATTATTATCAAATATATACACAGAATGAAATATATATAATTTTAAATATATGCAAAGCTTTAAAATATCCTAAAATTTTATGAATACAACACACTTGAAACATATTGATAGAAACAAGGAGACATATAACTAATTTAATGGTAGAATAAAGAAGAAAAACTTATTAACATATGCCACAAGTACAAGAACCAAAACCCTAATGATTGTTGTGGATGGAAATTTAAAAAAAAATTGAGCCACCAATATTGCTTCAAATTAGACCTGAAATCTTAAAAAATCACAGGTAAAGTGCCAAAAATGTTATCTCAGGAGGATTTTGGTCCCATCATTGTCTCCAAATGTACACTAAATTTTAGATCCAAGCTATATTACTAATTTTAGTAATAAAAACCTAAAACCTAATCACACCAATAGGAATGGATAAAAAAGTCAATCAACATAATAAGAACATTCTTACCATCATTTTACCTCCTTACGGCTCCACTCTAGGATTGCAAATGGATTGTTGATGCCCAAATTTGAAAATGTTGGATTACTTGCTAAGTGTTGACAATGGCTTTCAAATAGTTGAATGAACTTGATAGTGGCTATGGATGGATGCAAGAGATTTTTGTGGATGCAAGATAGTATAAATATGATGGCTTTATAGATTTCCAAGTTAGTTTGGAGGAGGAGGGAGAACTTGTTTATACAGGCATGGAGGGAGAGATCAATGGCTCAAATTCAATGATGGCTTTATAGATTTCCAAGTTGGTTTGGAGGAGGGAGAACTTGGTTATACAGGCATGGAGGGACAGATCAATGGCTCAAATTCAAATTTGAGCCATTGAGATCAATGGTTAAGGATTTTCCATGGAATTTTTAATTCCATGGAGATCTCTAGAATTAGAGAATTCTAGAGAAGGAGACTAAAATGGGGAAGATTTCAAAAATCCTCCAATTCTATAAATCTCCCATAGGGTTTAGGGGTTTAGGAGAGGCTAGAATAGGGTGGTGGTTGGGTAGATAGATTATTTTGTAATTTTAAATTGGCTAGCTGGCTTAGGGAGTACGTTAAAGGATAATAGGTTATATTAGGGGTTTAATGAATGGATTAATTGGTTTTTGGGATTGAGTAAGGTTTATAGGATATAGGAATGAGATGGGGGTTATTAGGCTATTAATTAATTTAGCTAGGAAAATATGGGAATTGGACTAAATTAGAAGGAATTAGCATAATTAATATAATTATCAGGGTGAGCATAATTTAGTGCATACATTATATACTTGAGCGAAAATTTGGGAGCCCTCCCTATGCAATGGTGCATAGGGAAACATGAAGCTTGGTATTATATTAAAAACCATTAGGGTTTGGTGGACCCTCTCTTTTGGCAATGCTCAATTACTAAAAACCCATGGTTAAATTTGTCTAATGTCTAAGCTACAATTGATTATGTTCTAAAAATGATAGACCATGTAATGTTTTATGAGAAACACATTCTCTTTTTGTACTCTTGATAAGAAATGTCTTCAAAAATTGGCCTTTTCAACCATAGCCCCATGAATTTCAAGATAGAATGGGGAGGTGGCCATCATTAAATCCCTTTCAATTTTTTTTTTTGAATTCATTAGTTATCAACCATGAGGGAACTATCTGATTCAATGTAAGATTGTGGAACTTTCCTCCATGTTCACTATATGTTGCCATAAAAGTTGAATGGTGGAATGACGCAATTAACTACACCTCCTCTTTCCTCTACCACTATGGAAATAATATTCCATGAGTTCAAAAGAGTTTCAATGTTGTTGTATTTATGGAATACCATAGGGATTATTACTCTCTTTATTGAATCCTCTTTGATATTCAGTTATAGACCATGAATCCCAAAATCAAGCACAATATTAAGATTTTTAAAATCCATGTTACTAGAGGCACTAAAATTAAGGTTTGATTGCATTAGATTAAGAATGATGATTGTGCTTTTGAATCTCTTAGGGATAAAAAATCTAATGAAAAAATTAAAACCATCAAAACATCACATATTATTCTCACTAGCTTGCCAAATATCTCCTCATCCTTCATGATCCACTATAAACTTATGTTATAGGCCCAATAGAATATGAAAAAGAGAGTTCAAGCATCGCAGGAGTGTTTAGATGTGGTGGCTCACAAGTTAATCCCTTTAGCTCAAAACATCTATGATTTCCCTCTTTCTCTTAATCAAATTTTTGATTCTATGAAATATGTAGCTAATGATAAAGTGTTGGGGATAGATGACTTACCATATGAGTTTTATAAATTATCCACTAGGAAATTTTATTGTCCTAATTTTATTTAGATTTATAGATAAGCCTTACACAATAAATATTTATAAGCCATCATCAATAATAGAAATATTAATTTTATTCCTAATACAAGTAATTTTGATCTTATTAATATTTAGAGGCCAATCACCCTACTAAATGTTTCCTAAAAAACCATTGTTAAAGCCTTATCACTCTGCCTTCACCTTATCTTCTTGCAATCATCAGGTCAAAACAAATAAGATTTTTTAAAAGTAGGTACATCCTATAAAACATTATTATAGTTTGGGAATGAATGTAATGGGGTTGTGTCTCTTGATAAAGGACCATATTTCTCAAGCTATATTTTGAAAAAAATATGGTCAGATTGAGTGGACTTTTATTGTTTCCATGTTCAAAGCTTTGGGATTTGGAAACTTCTTTTTTTTGGCAATTCAGACTCTATTTACTAAATATTTATTTTTTCCCACCATCAATGGTCACAAATATATAAGTTTTATAATATTTTTGTTATATCAAACAAGTTTTCTCTCTTGATATAACATTATATGTCTCAGTTGTCAGAGCAATTGCTTATATGCGTACTTATAGAGTTGATAATGGGGTTATAAATCAAATTAATCTTCCTGATATCTCCTCTCAGTGCATTAATGAGCATTTTTCATGTGAATATTTTCTCACACTTACAAAACAAGAAGCCTCATTTAGATAGGTGTTTCATTTCCTTGACATTTTTTCAAATCTTCTTGGTCAAGCCTACAATGGGCTAAAGCCTAGTGTTATAGACAGAACATGATGTCATTGCCTAAGTGGATCTAAAATTATCAATGGAATCAGATCCATAAATGGGGGACATTAAAATTAATTTTTATTCCATTAACATTTGATAGGTTCCCACTTGTGTCATGGTAGTATAAAATTGAAAGAGTGAGGAAAATAATTTATTATATTACTAAGCCTCTTTTACTCGCAGGCAAGTTTAAGGTCTACACCAAAATTATTATAGGCACTCTTTTATATTATTATTTTTATTGGGATCCTTATAAATCATCAAATGACAAATCAAAAAAGGTGCTTAGATATTATCTGTAGTCCAATGCTAAGCAAACTCATGGTTTCCATAAGGTAGCTTGGGACATTTGTTGCCTTTCTTGGGATAGAAAAGGAATGTGTATTATTCATATTTATAGACAAAACACTACTCTTTGTGATAAATGGATTGTAAGTGCTATTGAGGTAAATAAGGCTTAAAAAATTATCCTAAGACACTGCATTTTTACAAGTGGTCCTTATGAAAATTAATGTTGGAAAAACATTGGACTTCACACTCTTTTGATTACTTATGTGCCTATCAAGATAGAATGGTCCTTTGTGGCTAACAACATATAGAAAGATTTTGAGGTGCTAAAGCCTTATCTAAAGTGGGTTGGTAATGGTTTTCAATCTGGGATCTCTTTTAATTACTATAATCTCTAGTGTGTTGGGTCAGTTGATCTAAGATTAAATTATGTTTGTATGTTTTGGTTGTATTTACTTATGTTTTGTTAAAAAAACGTTTGTTGGTTCACAAAAATTAGTTGGATCTTGTAACCACCCCATGAAAATATTATAAATCTTTGAACACTATATTTTAAAATATCAATCTAACATAATAATAATTTTATGTTGTGCAAAACTATGTTCTCAATGTAATTTATGAGTTATTTCTCCATTCCCTAGATCCATCAGTGGTACTAGAGCTCGACAAGAGAAATAAAGGTAGAGAGATACACATAGAAGAGGTATGAAGGACAATTCATTTTTTCTTTGATCTTCCTTGACAATCCTTTGAAGTGGTATGGCCCAAGAGGTTTTTATTTACAAAGGCCAAAATCATTTTGGTTTAATTTTTTTATTTTCCAGTGAATAATTTGTACATCCATATCCATGAAGGTGTTGGATTCAAGAATGTAGTAGTGGTTTTAAAAAAAAGAAAAATAAAAAATTGTGATATGTAATCTTGCATTGTTAGTAAGATAAAACATTCACCTTGAATTATTATTAACGTTAGAATCAAAATTGAAGCCATCTGTATAGAAATTTATGACAAGCTTAGTTTATTTTAAGAGGATTTACTACCTAGAGAGGATAGGAATCATATTTTTATATTATGTTATATGTTTTGTGATCAATTATTTTCATTTTAAATGCTTTTTGTGATCAATAACCTTGTTTACTGCATCTAAACAACTTCTTGAGGCTCTACATCAAATTTCTACAGCTTGTAATCTAATTTCAATACCTATTTACATATCATATAATCTATCAATATATATGTTTGGATTTCAAACCCAATTGTATCATTGAAAACTCACTTTGTAGGCTATGTACCACATAGTATAGAATTTTGAGCCTCCAACTAAATTCCAACCCAATTTTTGGACATAAATAAATCATTTTTTGAGTAGAAGTATGACATTTGAATAAGTATTCTAATATTGCAACGACCTCAAAGATTACAAAATTCACCCTACAAGACATTTGAATGGAATTGGCAGACATTTAAGCAGATCAAAACATCTACATCCATTTGAAAATGTAGTAATACATCTTGCAAAACCAAAATGGTGTGTTGCAATGAAATATAACATATAAGTGAATAAATATCATGATTTATTTGTTTATAAAACTAATTTTCCAAAGTTTATTTATTCTAAGGACTCCACCAAAGGAAAAAAGGCACAAGTTTTTACATGAAAGTAAAGCTAAGTAAGAATCTCTCTCTCTCTCTCTCTCTCTCTCTCTCTCTCTCTCTCTCTCTCTCTCTCTCTCTCTCTCTCTCTCTCTCTCTCCTCTCTCTCTCTCTCTCTCTCTCTCTCTCTCTCTCTCTCTCTCTCTCTCTCTCTCTCTCTCTCACACACACACACACACATTAAAAAACAAAAAAAATCAAGGTTAAATAGAACATTATCTACTTGTATTATCAAATTGGTTGATAGCAAGGTGGATAGACTAATTTTTTTAATCATTTGATAAAGTGGATAGGTCAAGAGTTCAAACCTTCATAGTATACTTTTGCTCAAATTTCCTTTTGGTCACAAACTTTCTCACATTCTCCATTGACAAACACACACACACACACACACACACACACAAAAAAGGAGTTAAATATAACATTCTCTACTTGTATATTCAAATTGGTTGATAGTGAGGTGGATAGACTAGTTTTGTTATTTACTTGATAAAGTGGATAGGTCAAGAATTCAAGCCTTCAAAGTATACTTTTGCTCAAATTTCCTTTTGGTTGCAAAATTTGTCACATTCACCATTGACAAACACACACACACACACACACACACACACACACACACACACACACACACACACACACACACACACACATATTTCAATTCAAAAAAATCAAGGTTAAATAGAACATTCTCTACTTGTATTGTCAAATTGGTTGATAGCGAGGTAGCTATACTAATCTTGTTAGTCACTTGTTAAAGTGGATAGGTCAAGAGTTCAAACCTTCAAAGTATAGTTCTGCTCAAATTTCCTTTTGGTCATAAACTTTATTGCATTCACCATTGAGTAGCTTGCCTTACGACACTTTTTTTGACAAACTGGTATTTTATTTGAAGGTGGTCATGTGATCAGTCAATTTATAGGTTTTTGGACATTCTAGACACATCAAAATGGATAATTATATGATTTTAAAATTATTTGTATCATTATTACAATAAATGTATTGAAAATGATGTATAAAGGTGCATTTTTGGTGGAAACTGACACTTTCAAAATGAAAAAGTTTCACATTTTCATCCCATGATTGTGATATTGGAGACCATATCATCTTTTACAGGTCCATCAAGTTCTTTATGATTTACAAAGTGTAAGTGTCACACTAGAGGTTGGAGGGTCTGTTGAAGGCTAGAGGATAATTCACCTTCTCTAGTTAGTTATTCACTTAAAGTTTGGGTCAAATGTTTGAAGGACAATATTGGTAGAAGTAGTATGCTTCTTTTAGTTTTAGTTTTTTGGTTTTCTTCATTCCATTGATATTCATGATGAGGATCAGACAAATTAATTACTATTTAGTTTTTTTTACATAGGATTCTCACCTCTCGCATGACAGGGGTAAGATATTGTATGGCCTTTGATTAGTCATGAGTGATTGCACAAGTTTATAGAAGTTGCTAGCACCTTCAATGTTGATTAAAGGACATGGAATGTTGGGAGTTATTTTGCTTTGTTGCGTGATCTTCTGGCTCATGTCATCATTGTGATTCAAATTGGGGGTTGATTGGTTTGGAGATTGACATTGGCAAGGATTCATTGGGCTACGTTCCTAAGAATTGTCATTTTGAATTTTACATTCTATTCTTGTTCACCTTTTTGGGTTTGTATTTAATGTTTGAATTTTGACTTTAATTAATCCTTTGGGTCTAGTTTAGTTTATTCTCTATGATCTGACCATTGCTACCTAGTCTCTCTTTGGGTCATTAAATCCAATTAGCTCTTTCTAGGATGCTTATCGGGGGACCTAGGATCTCTTGTGTCTAGGGTTGGACTTTGGTGTGGTGAGTTCTTCTTCACATGTCAACGTAATTATTGTTCTTCAGTTAGTTCCTAGCATTTGTCAAAAGGGGGGCCTAAGCCTCCGTCTAGACCTTCATTTGCGCTTGACGTGAATTCCACACCAATCAAAAATAGATTTATTTTAATCCAAAAAATTATAATATATTAATTATATATTTTAAAATACATTATACTTTTTAATTTGTATTAGAATATTTTTTTAGGGAGTAGATTTATATAATCTTTAATTACATAAATTATATTTTTTTGGTTCTTTGGTCTATTTTAATTTATGAATATTAATATTATTATTTTATTTTATCTTTTACTATTAAAATATTTAATATAAATATCATTATTAATATAATATAATATTATATCCTATACTTTATTTATTCTATTAATTTATATTATCTATATTCCACAAAGAATATATGTTTGTATATAACACACATCTTATTCTACCTATAGTGGATTTCAACTCTTCCATTAACTCTTTCCAAAAACTAAAAAGGAGGCCTCATGTCTTCCATTAACTCCTAGAAATAGAAAGGGATTAACTCCTGGAAACTAAAAGGGATGCCTTACATCTTTCATTAACTGTTGCTAGAAACTGGAAGGGAGGGCTTACATGTGCCAAAAGAAATTTAATCTTTAAATATAATAGAATAAAATTACTTTTCTTAAACAATTATAATCTAGGGACCAAAATTTAAAATGTAAAAACATTTCTTAAAACATTTTTCTATTTTTTTTAAATTCTAGATAACTTTTGTGAAAATTTTAAAATCTAGAAGAGAAGAGGTGACGAGAGATCGAGAAAGCATAAGATTGGGATGTACAAATCTGCCAGTTTAAGAAAAATTGAAATGAAATTTAAACACAGAGTAGTTTGTTTAAAGAATCCTACCCATTGAAACAAATAGTTTCAAATCCTATATATTACAAATATGTGCATTTGTACGCAATGCAGAAAGGGCCCTAGAATTTCAAAATCCCCTTGAACAATTGGAATGAACCTTCCATTAACTTCTAACTCACTAGATGGACTAATAGACCAAAATCATTAAGAAAAACATTGCCTTTAACAAAATCTGACCTAGAAAAAATATTTTGTGTAGTAAAGGAAGACCTAAATGCTTTTAATGGGAAAGGTATATTTCTTGAATATTATGAAGGCGAGGCCTCCAAGGCTTGGACTTAGAGATCAACATTGAGCTTAACCAACATGCACTAACCATTGGCATGTTAGTGTCAACTCCCTATCTTCATCGATCATCATCAGCTTGTCAAATGTCAAACACACACCAATTTTGATACCATAATTACAATAGGGACCACACTAATTACCAACATTTCAAAGATCACCAACATCGCTATATGCCACTAACCGCCATCATGACCACACAGTCGCCACCACTATCACATTCACCAACCATGGCATCATTGGGTTGAGAAAAGAGTAGGAGAATGGACTAATTTTGAAATTCACACCATTAGGGTCAAATCCTACCATTTCCCCCAAGTTTTCTTGTGAAGCATCTGGAAGGGCGAGCAACAACCAACGTTTGGGAAGGGTGAGTGACAACCGACTCTCTTTCCTCCATGATCTATGGTAAGTCTGGTTTCCTCCATGATTCATAGATATATTTTGTTCCAAACTTCAACGAATTTGAAAAAGAATGTTATTTTGCTTATAAGGATAGGAAAATATGACCAATAATCTCCCCCAATGTCTTTTTGTGTTTTCTAACCATTCCATGTTCCTTTTCAAGTGTTTCAAAATGCAAAAACATCAAGAAAAGAACCAAATCCTATTTTTCACTTATAGGTGGATGTAATCGGGTTTTTTATTGTTAAAAATAGAAAAAATGAATGTTTTTGTCCTTTTTCCCACCCTGTCAGGGTTTTATGAATCATTTTTGGTTTTTATAGAATTTGTTGGCTTTCCCAGGGGCCAATATCCAATTTAAATTTTTTTAATACCCAATCAAACTTGTGTCTATCAAGCAACACTACAATAATACTTATCTCGAGCATAAACCACTATGGATCTTCATTTTTGAGCAACTCCAAAAGACCCACTAAGCCTAGCAAGGATTGCTACATGCTTTTAGATCCTATCACCACTGTCAAAAAACATCAAGGCATGTCTAAGACTAGTACAGTGTAGAAATCCCAATTTACACTATTTGATGATGTCAAAACAAACCTTACCTTGTTAGGTTTGTAGTCATGATCAATATTGTAAAGAACATACATCTACGCTAAAAACTAATTCTAAGCCCAGTGCATGTGGGCTTTGGGATCCCATAATCCAAATAAAGTGTTCACATGTTTAATCCTCATTTAAAATGGAAGTGAAACCATGATCATGACTATAAGGTTGCACCAAGCATGGCAAAGACTCCTGCGGGCTTTGAATCCTAAAATGAATTGAAGATCCTATGAAACCAAGACTTAGATCTAATAGGGAAATTGGATCTGACTAACACTAATTTCACCCACTAACACTTGCCTTGACCTAATCATTGATTAAACGTTGATTTCAACTGCATATGTTAAATGATGTTTTTTGAGACCATTTTGGGGAATTAAATCCTGGTTGCTAAATCAATTGCCAAGTTTGAATCAACCAAGGCTTAATTGATTGAGTAAGCCCAATTAGCAAAGCTAAGCTGCTTCAAATTTTTGATAGACTAATTCAGGAAGTTGTTGATTGTGTCTTGGAAGCTACCTCTGAAAAGGCTCCCTCAGGGGGAAATTTCCTTTCCGACCAAAAAGGATATTGTTGATAGTCATAGGGAAACTCCCATTTTAATTGAAGTTCCCTCTCTGCACCTAAAATAACTCCTATTTTTGTCCATGACACATTCTATAAAGAAGAAAAGCCTCTCAACTCTCTCCTGAATGCTACATCTCTAATTGAAAAGGGCGTCATTCACTATGTGTAAAATTCCTTCTCTGACTGAAAAAATTGATGTTGATTGTCTCTCAAATGCAGTCAACATCTTCCAAAGTCTGGGGTAGATCAAAGTGATATAATATAACATGTGGTTCAATTCTTGTGAAAATGTACATATACTATTTTCATTAAAGCTAAACTTTAAGGTCTGCGACTAATTAATAGATCTAAGGATGGTGTTTAATACATGTTGCCATTAAGGGTCAGTTTAATACCATGATCAATAAGTTCATTGATTAGAGAGGTGTAGTACTCCAAACCCTTTGGATTAATGGCACCTCTTCCATCTATAGCATTACAAAACCCAATTAGTTTATAAATTGCAAGACAGTTTATATTTACACTTTTTCTATGATATGGGGAATACTTTTCAAGTACCATGTATTAGTCAAGACCATGAGAAGGAAAATCTATATGCATCTAACCCCATCTAATACATGAGGTAAACATCCTCCTACAATAAAATATATGATAAATGGTATTATTGAATTTAAACATGATAGCATATATAGACAGATATCCAACACAATGAAGGAATTGGGTCTACTTTATAATGATGATATTGATCTGCAACGACATCCCCAATGCTTCCATCACCCATTTTCCCTGTCAATGCACATTACCTCAACACTTGCAATTACTTTTTTGAGATAGTTTATGAAGTGTGGCTGAAAAAATTAGTCATACACAAAAAGGTTTGTACGTTTTTAAAATTTTAAAGTTCTTAAATTCTTATAATATATTGATTCTTAAGAGAAGGGAGGGCTAACCTGCTTGTGTAAAGGTGTTCCAAACAATAGTTTTTTGGCTGTCAAGTGTTGATGCACCTTCAACCTACAGAGGGCACCCCAAAGAAAAAGAATTATTATTATAGGTACTTTCTCCAATATATTTCACCTACAATAGTTTGTCTTAAAATAGTTCTTTGTCCCAATATGTTGTAGCAGGATCGATAGGGCATGTTTTTAGGTTGTGTTTATGAATTTTTGTTTGGATAAACATATTTTTCCCATTGAATATAAAAGTCACAATGACAGTTCAATATGCTAATTTGGACCCGTTATACATATGTTGACAAAAGTGCATAATGTATGCAATAATGTGAAATAATTTGGACCAATAATCCATACAGAAGTAGTTTTGACTCTCTATAGGACATCACTTTTCATTTTAAAAATACTGATTATAAACAATTTTTCCAATTAATTTTATTCAGAGTTTGATACATTTTTTCCCCTACTTCTTCGATATTAGTGGGCCATAAAATAATATTTTCATAAATTATCTCTATTCCATAGTTCAACATCTTTCCATTTAGTTTCCTCTCCAAATACGTCTTGTTTGGATTGTGACATTGGGGACTCACATCTCTATTCATCTTCAATATTTATTTGCAGACATCATCATTGAACACACTTTTTAGTTGAACTATTTTTTATATCATTGTAATAATCAAAATTTATCATACTGAACCCAATTTTATAGTCATGAATTATGTTTTCATTCCTTGTTTTTACAGTCGTGTCTCCAAAAATCATAATTTGGTGAAGAAGGGTATGATCATAGTAAAATAATGCTTATGTGAAAAATTATTTGATAATAATCATCTATACTTTTTGACTTGTTATCCATACCTTTACTAACATGCACATCTTTATACTCCAAATTTGTATATGTAATATTTTCAATATTTCCATTGTAAGCCTAGAATGAAGGGGAAAGTATGACATTTTAGTAAAATTGGATCCAATAGATATTTTTATTTAATTAATATATTAAAAATTTATTTGAAATCTCATTACCTTATTAAAATATTTATCCATAAATTTTGCAACAATCCATGGTGAATCACATTAAAATTTGAAGAATTTATGAATTGTGGTTTTTTAGAAATAGATGATCAAGACTTTTCGAGGAAATATTTGAGAGGTCGATCCTCAGCAATTCAATAAGAAAGTTGAAGAAAGGGTTTAAAAATGAAATGACATTAAAATGCTCCAAGATTCACAACAAAAAATAGCCTTTCTTTCCCACTTAAACCTTATGTTAAAGTACACACTTGATGTGCAAATACATGGCCAAGTCTTTAATTTTATAGAGGCATCCACTAAAACTAGAACAATACTTACGTTGATCTACATATTTGCTTTGATGAAGGATTTCTTCCACCCTTCCATAATTTATGTAAGTTTAAATGGCCTCGTGTCTAAAAAAAATATTGTTATCCTTAGAGCTTCATCTACATTGTATAAACTTAAAAACATTTGGTAATCTATAAATGAGATGGCTTGCAAGCTTGGATGATACCAAAATGGCAGCTCCTTTGAACTATCTTTCAATTTACATACATACCTTTTTTATTTTTGTGTATAAGTGTAAAATAAAAATCTCCAACCTTAACCAAGCTTTTCGAAGGAAATGAGAGGCATGTTATGGATCCATCTCAATATGGAGGCCTATAAAATACTTGTAAAGTACTAGTGTTGAATGTTAATTTGATATTTGTCATATTGTCTTGTTATATTTGAGTGACACCAATTTAGAGTATGATGTTTATGTCAAAGGTGTTTCTACATTGAAAAAGATCATCTTGCCTATGCAGTTTGTATGGCGGTCTTACTCCACATTTATAAAAATAATTGATACATATTTCAAAACTACATTCTTACAAGTACATTTATAAAGTTAATTTTTTAGAATGATAATGAATGAATATTTTTACAATCTGTAAAAAATTTACTGGGTGATCAACAATCACTCTATTGAAAAATTTGTTGTGTAAGATGCAGTGGATCCTGTATATAATTTTTTATGTGTTTGTTTGCAGTGTGTTACTCTTTTTGGAACCCCTCTCCATTGGCATTCCAATCACTTATGCAATTGCCTAATCCAACTCAGAGATGTAACAAGAAGAGACTTTGATCAAGTTTCAGTCGAATTGAATGAAATTTTCTATTGCCTGCCACCTAATTGGGCTACTCATGCAAATCATGTTGCTAGGATTTGGTGGAATACTAATAATGCTTTCACTTTGGATTTGTTAAAAGGAAATTGGTCACATTGAAAAATGGAAATGTTGGATATAATTTTTAAGTCTGATCTCTTATCAGAAGTAATTATTCCACAACATGGAATGTCTTTGAATCCCATGATGAAAAGTTGGTTTGATAGATACTTTGATAGAACTAGTTATGCAACATTCTTGCCTTAAAGATTCTTTCATACATATCACCTTGTGAATTAGATTTTGAATTTCTATGTTGGATGGTCTTCATGATAATTGTGTACAGCTGTGGAATTGTCTGGATTCAAATCTTGAATTAGATCTCAAACATGTGTTAGATGATCTTACATATGAAGAAGTAATGTGACAAAGAAGTCATTTTCCAACACCATCACAATAATTTGAGGATGATATAAATGCCAGTGATCATGATGGGCACTACTCAAATTATTTGTAAAGAACTAAGATTGGACAATGGTATACGGTTACTTTAATAAAGTTGTCTACCATTTAGTCTATTATGTCTGTAAAATCTTAGATAATGGCATTTACTATAGTTAGTGGCAATCAACTTTTTAAAGTAGAATGTTGACTCATCATCCGGAGCCTTGAACATCTTTCCTATATTATGTGGGATGGCACTGAGAGATTTTTTTATAATTTTGTACATGTAATGAATAATAAACTTTTGTTTAGTTTGATAACTATGTTTTATCATCTCATGGGCCTCCCTAAATTTAGGGGCCAAAAATTATGGTATGGTAGGTGCAAAGTGTGGTAGTGGTGGTCTATGAGGAAACCATTTAAAAAAAATTGGCAGCCTATTTTGTTACACTAAAGCTCTCATAACTCAATATGGGTTATGCCCTAAACTTATTATGGGTGATAAGGCAAAGTACCATTACAATTGAAAGGGATAAATTGCATTCCCATATGGTCTCATATAATTTGTAATGCACACATGTCATACAATTTTTTCTTATGTCGCCTACCAACATTTCCTTTCATATGGTATCCTTAAATACCAGTATGTCTATGCCTCTAATTCAATACATCGAATACTTACTTGATGGACAACCAGAATATCACATGGCCTTCATAGAAATTTCATTTTTTTAACCCTTTCCTAATTCTATGGGCTTCATAGCAACTTCATTTTTTTAAAACCCTGTCCTAATTGTATGGGCTTCCTAGCAATTTCTCTTTTTTTAACCCTTTCTTGAATCTATGGGCTTCGTAGTAAAATCGCATTCCTATGCTCCACCCACATACATGCAATTAGTGCATGCCACTTAAGATCATCTATAAACATAATTGCCTCGTGCATGCACTATTTTGTCCATTTCTACGATTTCATGCTTTTATTTTGATATGTTTTATAAGGGTTTTATATTGATTTCAACGAGGTTTTGTACATTCTTCTAACCTTTTTGTTCATATTTTCTGTCATATTTATCTTAAGTGGTTTAAATTCTCATATTTTCATTTCTATGTGCAGTTCATGGCTTCTATTTGTGGTATGTTTAACCAACACGTCCATTTATAGGTTATGTATAAATGGAATGGAAGACAAATTTATATCAAAAGCATGTTATTTTTTAATGAAAATGAAATCATATGTCAATATGGCACTTTTCTATTCGATGAAGTGTCTTTACATCGTACCTCCTACATTGCTTTTTTGGACGAGTTAGGCTTATGTTTGTATTTATGCGATCAAATAGGTGTGTGCATGGACATCAATTTTGAATATGTTTATCATGAAATTATAGGGGATAGGGATGTGCCTAGAGGTATTCTCATTGAGCTACATTATGATGCAAATTTCATGTATGGGTTGTTTCTAGATATTCACATTTGTTTCAAAAACAAATGTCTTCAACAAGCTTCATCAGGGTAGAAACAAAACAAAATATGAGAAATCACTATGGATGGTTTGCCATGTCTGATTTAGAAGACATTCTTATGGATGAATTTTTTAATAGTTTGACCGATTTTCCATTGGTTGACGTAGTTATCGATGCTGACATGCATTGATTCTCATTTACTCATCATCTAATGTTCTTTGTAGCTACCATACTATTCTCCATTCTCTTCCCTACTTGATGTAATGTTGAAAGGAAGTCAAGAAATTTTTTTTTTGTATATCTGTTGCATTTCTATCAATAAAATAAAAAATTTATACATACCTTTATATAAACTTTATTTTGACTATTTATATGGTGTTTCATGAAGTTCCTAATGTTTTTACATATGACACACTGTAAAATAGATTTATAGCTTGAGTGGCCCAATACTGAGTAAATGTAATAGTGCATGAAAAATAATGTATTTGAATGAGAGGTACAAGAAATGTAGCCAAGAAGGGCGTTCTCATGTTTGTTGATGCATATGAGTCTAACTGCCCATTTCGATGACATGTATGTGTTTTAATGTTGTTTGGACTAAATTGTGCTTATATTGTATGCATTATTCAATCATTGTCCTTTGTACATTGTAGTATATGTTAAATAACATTTAATCAAAAATAAAAATTCCACTGTAATACATGGAAAGTTGTGTTCACTCAATACCAAAAGTCCTTTGCTAATTCGTTCAATGAAATCTTCTCCGTGTAGGTTGGAATAAATGGCAAAAAGGTGGGAACGTTGAACTGCAGAAGCTAGGCGAGGGTCCATTTGATTGCAGTTGTATCAAGTGGGACAATTTTCCTAACATCAATGAGGAAAACTTGTGGGTTGCCTAGGTTGAGCAAGATAGGGTTGAATTCGTCAAAGGAGAATCAAGAAAGGATTTGTTCCCTATAAATTTTTGTGTTTTACATTGTGAGAGAAAATCACATTTTACTGGAAAGGATAGCAGGGTCACCACCACCTCTGAATATGTCATGTAAGTCACCTCACACTATAGATTGCAAGTTGGTATCTTTTTAAATGTTATTATGTTCTATTGATGTAGACTTTTTTTCACTTTGCATGATTGTTTATTTGTTCACCATAATCGTGCAACTACTAGTGTTCATATGGCCCCGATGACTTTCAGGAAATTGATGCCATGCCAAAAGGGAAGTCTTTAATGCCCAAGTTTGGAAAGGGTATCTGGTCAGTTTGAAGGCATATAAGGTGTGGTTGTCATTGTCATTTTAACACACGATGCATGGTCTATAGACCCGATCATGTGACACTCACATAGAATCATGTAGAACACACAGACAATATATGTAACTATTGTCATGACCAACAATATGAATAGTTCAAGAGCAAAAAATATTTTTTTGCTCCTTACATCAGCCCCCAACTTAATGAATAGGTTCATAGGCTAATATTTTTTGGAATGTCTAATGATATTATCCACCTTAAACATCGAGAGATGGTGCATGAGAAACTTGTATTGTTTAATGGTGAAACACAATAGGATGATTTCTTGATCAAGGATGACATATACAACAGAGAATGATTGATCAAGGAGGCAAAATACGTGTATAATGTTGATGATGTAAAAAGTGTTTGAGAGTGGGTGATGGTAAATCCCAATAAGTGGTTTTTTTATTAGCAATATAATGAGGGAGAACTTGATGGGGATGGGGAAATCGCCTTCATCTTGGGCATCCAACTCTCACAACAACTAGAATGGTTCTTGATATTTGGGAAGCATAACTTATTGGCAATGGATGAAATGTTTGGGATGAATGCAATGAATGTATTGTGCCAATGTTTGTAAGAGTGGTTGATAATATTATTTATTCTGATGTTTGTAATAATAGTAGTTGTTCTAATGTGTTTTTTTCTTGTATAGTTCCAATTGTATAAATTGTTGGCATTTGATTCCAAACATGAAGGTGTGCCCTTTGCATGGATTATTATGTCTCAATCCTATACTATCAACATAAGATAATGGATGCAATTCTTCTTCAAAGAGTGCATTTGAAAGACATTAAATGGACAATCAATGCCTTTATGCTCGATGATGTTGGTGTAGAGATAAAAGCTATCAGGTGTGTCATCATTATTCTTACACACATCATGGAGTTCATTTAATGTTTATAGACACCATACCCACCTTATTCTATTAACTTATGAAAAACTATTGTGTTACGTAGGGAGATATTTGATTGTGAGATCTACTTATGCATTTGGTATGTTCATCACATGTGGTTGAAGAATTTGATAGAAAAATTGAAAGATGATGATGTAAGATGTGTGATTTTTGTTGAGTTGGGGTTCATAATGCATAGTTGTGATGATGAGGACATGGCTCAAGGGAGTCCAATTTTTTTGTAGAAATATATCACTCCTCTCAAGCCACTTTTGTCGAATACTAGGAATAACACTAGGCAGATAGGGTTGGAATGTGGTTGTGATGTTGTCAGACACTTACACATGCTAGACAAGACACCAATGTCGCTATATAAGCTTACCATTCCCATTTGAAATGTTATTCCCTAAGCATAGTAAGGACTTCTACACATCGCAGGGTGGATTGGTTGGTTCACCAACTAAAACCATTAGTTTACATATATTATCGGTTGTTATAGCTATACAAGGACACTAACTTCTTTAGGAACTTCAAAGTAGAGAGACTTGAAAATCTTTCATGGGTACAGGCTTTGTAGATCCCAGATTGTCATGTTACCTTTGAAATTAACGACCCTCATATGACATGAGTGCAAAGTATGGGAGATGAGATGTTACATTATCACATCTTCAATGTAAAGCCTTCCATGTCGATGTGCAATTGCTTGTTTTCACTCCAAGGATACACTTGCAAACATGTGGTCAAGGTGGTCCTGATGAGAAAGATGATAATTCAAGTAGTTGTAGAGGATGCAGCCATAGTGCATGGTGTTAACGAGAGCATCAACAACATTGATGTTAAGTACCATGTAAGTTTTCTTTTCTACCAATACTGTATGCATTGACAACTTCAAGGTGATTGTTGTTTGTGTTATACATTTTCATTTCCCAAGTTATAAACAACAGAGTTCAAATTGAAAATGATGGAGAAGAAGGCATGGATGTCATAGGTTTGCACATCAAAATGCATGGTGTATCAACTATGGATATGCAAGGATCAAGCCATACACTAGAAGTTGTTACAATAAATTTGGTGAATGACACTGAAAACTAGCTGAGGGAGGCTGATAGTGTAAGTCTAGTAACTACTCACAGTGATATGTTTTTTTGTATTTTTAGCATTTTTAACTAGATGCTTTGCATTTTATGAATAGATCCCTATACTGGTAGAGTTGATGATGTTGATGCCCTAATATGCAGAGCATGAGAGATATTTGAGAGATGTTGTGCAACAGATAGAAGCGTAGAAACTATGTCATTCTTAAGAAATTATATGGCACATGTCTACAACAAGGTGTAGAGCAAGGTGATATTGAATGCTCATCCATTTAAAAAAAGTGCAATATGGGCATAAAACTTCCACTCATAGACAAAGAGACTTCATAGAAAATATGAATAGACTTAGACATCATAGCATGTTGCAGGAGACCACACTTTTTCCAAATCCACCTCGTAACAATCCAAAATGACAAGTCTGAGATGACGATCTTAATAGGGCAACGAAGTGACATAGGGGTGGACATAATAGAGATAATGCATCATAATTTCATCCCTTTGTACGTTTTAGTGATATCACAACAACAATAAATGCATGTACAGTTGGTGACAATATACTATTATTATATCTTCTAATGTAATTGTATTCGTTTGATGCATTGTCAATTGTATCTGAAGCCAACAAAAAATAAATAGCTTTTTTTGAAGGTGAATAGTTCTCTTACACTGCCCACATGGTAAATAACAGAGAGAGTATAACAAATACGTACATTTGTAGAGATGAAGTCATTATGTACGTGAGTATCACCCACATCCACGTGGCTCTGCTCCACCCCTTCCAAATAAAACACAAAACAAAAACAATATAAAAAAAAGGTATGGTGTGTCAAAGGTATTCTAATTTTGATTATTGTAAGAGGAAAGAAAGAAACATTATTTAATATGAGGAGCAATCAAACATTAAGGACAGTCAAAGGTTCCAATATATCTCTTGAGAAATAGTCTTTAGGTGCTTCACGAATACCCTCTTGACTTTCAATCTACTCCACCCCCTCCTCCTGCAGTATTTAAAAAGATGTAACAAATAAAAATACGGATGCAAAGTTTGCAACTATTGAGCATTTTACGTATGTAGCAAGAATATTAAATCAGGGATTGAAAATATGTTGATCATCAATAAAGTTACTTGTGTTATCCCCTTATCTGCATATTTATTTGATAGAGAATCGGTCTCGCACTAAGATTGCACTATTATTTATTCACGAGCAGGGGATGGCTATCTCATAACAGCGGGAATACCATCCCCAATGGTTGATGCTCCATATAGCTTCCTCATTCGATCTCTGAGGGGGCGAGGAGAACATCTAAACTAAGCCCTTGCACGTAATGAGGACTTTCAACTAACTTCTTTCTCTTAACATAATGCATGTCACAATAGATTAGCATCAATAAAAAAAATAATACAACTCAAATTTGCCTTCGAGTGCAGTAGCTGAAAATGCATACCATTTGTTTGGTCTCAGCATAAAGTTGTTTGAGGCAATCATCTTATTCCCACTCATCCATGTTAAATCTGGAGAAGTTAACATTCATTATATTAGTTGCCAACAAACAACAACTTACATTCAAACAAGTTAAGAATATGCTTTACAACACTAACCCTTACCAATGAACTGCTTAAATAAATCACCGTAAAGGTCATCACGAGAGTATTATGGTGTGCCAACGGGAAGGGTAATCCTAGTAGTTGGCAACGTAACATAGCAGTCATGAAATAGTTAGGGCAACCACTATTCATGAAATTGACACCCTATATTGAAAGTATATATTATGAGCCTCCAATAAGGAAATGTACGTATGAGAAGGCATTATTGTATTTAGACCTTTGTTTGTCAAATTTTTAGTGGAGGGTTATATGCATATTTAACCTTCAAAATGGACCATATCAGTTGTTAATGTGTCGAGCTTAATGTTATAACATATGCACATTTTATGCATTCCTAAATCTATTGTGATCACAAATATGAACGACTCTGTCAAAATGATAAAACCTAACAGAATGGACTTGTTCAAAAAGATTCTTGACTGGTTTATCAACTTTTATCAAAATACGTATCTTTTATCAAATTTGAAAACCTGGTAGAATGGACTAGTTCAAAACTTAGGATAAAACAAGGAAGTTTCTGACCTCCTCCGCTTGAGATATCCCCCTCCACCTTGGATCTAACATCGAGCGAATGGTAAATGACATATGTTTGGCATTTAGGCTTTACCCAAATAATAAGGCATGATAATCAGGGTTTATCGGGCCTGACAATCAAGGTTTACAGTCAAATCATTTGTATGCCACACTGGGTATATGCCATGTGGCAAGATGAGTGACACCTATGCAGTCACAGGTTGTGGTCTCGATGTTTTGGCAGTTAGTGGAGATGACGGTGACGGTCATAGGTAGCGGTGATCGTGCTTGACAATGGCATCGACGGTAATCACGGTGGGCTCGATTTGTGACAATCAGATCAAATGGTAGTGGTGAGTGTGCGAGTTATGGTCACTATAACAGGTTATGATTTCGAAAACGGCACAAGTTCAACGTTTGACAAGTTAACGATGACTGACGAAGACCGATAGCTGAAAAGAAATCAAAATAATGAAAAAAAGAAAAGAAAAAAACATCTAAAAAATATTGAGATAAAAAATATAAACCATAAAAAATTAACAAATATATCAATCATATTTTATTTAAAACAATAATTGACAAATACATAACTATTTTAAAATCATAAAATTTTATAATTAATAAAAATTATGAAATTAAATTTAAATGTTTAGAACAACATACTCATATGCGACCATCAAGCTACTGAGAGGTCCACTTTCATTGCATCAACGCCCATTTTCTTCTTCTTATAATTAAAAAATGGTAAGACAATATGTTAGATTTCGTGGCAAGACTTTCCGGGTGGATCCAAACGCCTCAATTATTATTTTATTGTTGAGCGTCAATTGCTCGACATTACGCTTGTGAAGGTAGGGAAGGTTCGTTATCTGAATAAATAATTAATGCGAATAAGAAGGTTCCAAGTACAAGCCCAAGAATGTGGTCCATTTGTTAGGAAATTATATGGTCTATATTAAGATATGGTTTTGAAGTTTGGGAAAAATACAAAATATTCTTCGTAGAGCGTCTTTTAAAAATGGGATGTTTACGGTATGGTTAGGTTGTTGAACGATATTTATTATTCTCTTATTAGTATCTCTATGGAGTCCCATACTATTGTTTTTACCAAAGGCTTTAACCAAAATCGTGCCAATCAATGACAATAAATTATTACATACAAAATTTTCCATTCTGTAAAGTGAAGGATTATTTTATGATTTCTTCCCATTAAAATTAAACACTTATTAAGTTCGGTGAACTGCCTCCAATGAAATTTTTGCAAAATCATATGCATGAAACAAAATTTTAGTAATATGAGCTAGTTGTATATGGCGCTCTCTAAGATTTTATCATTGCAACTTGCATGCATAAGGTGCTCGGAGGGACTACTGCTTTACCAAGTACATGACTTGTAGCATGTTCTTGTGGCCCCCTGTAGCTTCTTCACCACTGACTAAAGAACCCATGTATTTGTAATTGCTAGTTCACATAGGTGGATGATTATCGTCTTGTGTTTAGTAACTACAGAACCACTACAACCAAATGCTAAGCATTTAACAATAGGTTGACTTTATAGTCGACCTCCAAATCCTCGCTAACATGCCACACGTCCTCTTTTTTGCAAAATAGAAGCTTAACCTTGCTTTAATACCTTGTGACATATCCATGTGGGCAATGGTTTGAGGGTGTGGTTTAATATTTAGTTATTTGATTCTCATTCAAGCCATGTAGGCACATAACCCTGCATGTCATGCTACCTAACAACACTTAAAACCTTGTTGTGTTCATCTAAGTGCAGCGTTGGCCATGTGGATTATGTATTTATGACGTGTCTTTTTCACCTGTTGGGTTTATAACATTAGTGCCACGTGGGATTCAACTTGTTCAATGCATTCTCTGTGAAAAGGCAGGTACTCTAGCTACAATGCAACACTTTTTAGTCTTATGTATGAGTTTTTGTTTTGTGATATTATATTTTATGGGAAAGCGGGGTTACATGAAAATGTAATGTATCTACCCATACACATTTAAATAAGTAGAAATTGTAAATTAAAATTAGTTAATATTTAAATTTTATAGTAATAATTAATTAATATAAAGTTTAGAAGAGTATTTTGATTTATTGCATAGATATTATCAAAATGTTCATTCCAATACGCTATAGCTAAGTGTTCTTGTTCTTGAATTAATTATAGTTATTTGGTGATGGTTTCTAGAGTTGGGGCAAAGATGATCTTGCAAAGTCCTAACTCAAAGGAGATGTCACTCTGATCAGAAAATAATGGGTGAGTAATTATGGGTAAGTCATAGATTGAAACCACATTATGTATAACACTAGGCAAGGTCATCTATAGACATCAATGCATGATTTTAAGACTTAGAAACAATAAATTGGAATCACTTAGGATTGCTAAATTAGTCTCAAGTTGTAGACAAAAATAAAAACACAGGGATAAATGTTGATTGTCTCAGAATCGGTATCAATTATGCAATCGATGTTGATCGTATGAGGAATCATTATCGATCCTAATAGTATATACATAAAGTTCAGATAGGGATCTATAGGTGGGTTTTAAGAGATTCTAAAAGGCTTAGTGACTAGTTATTAGCTATCTAAATAGACTCAAAGCTGTAAGTAGAATTTAAACAGATAATACAGTTATCAGAATGTACTCAAACAGACAACATACCTCTAAAAAATGCTTCCTGTGATGTAGAAAATTATCTAGTTGATAGGGATGTGCTTAACCTTTGATAGAGTGAGGATAGGCCGAGATAGGGGTAACTTTATTCCACAATGCTCCAGAGCAATTTCTCCAGCGTTCTGATGTGCAAATTTAAGATCCTTTAGCCTGAGGATGGATTGAGTATAAATTGACATCTATCCTAATAAGATCGACACCAATCATGATCCAATCCAAGTTTAACAAATTTATTCCAACAACTCCAAATCACGAGATTAAACTTAGTCTAAGGTTGTTTTTAACGAGGCTCAGTTATGGAGAAGTTGTTAAGGAGTTAATAACAACTTACGTCTAATAAAATTAGGGAGATTTTACTAGATTTAGGGATGGTTAACTAGTTACTTAAGTAAAAAGTAAATAATAAGAGAATTATGCAATGTAAGATGGTAAATGGTAAAACTATATTAACTAGCATAAAAAAGATGGGGAAGGGGTAAGACACATTTATTCATAATACAAATGGTGTAAATTTATAGTGTCTACTTGCACAACCAAAATGGTGTGTTGCAGTGAAATATGGCCTATAATTGAATACATATCATGATTTCTTTTTATAAACATACTTTTCTAAAGTTTATTTTTTCTATGAACCCCACCAAAGGAAGAAAGGCACAATATTTTATATGCAAGTAAAGCTAAGTAAGAATATTTCACACACACACACACACACATATTTCAAATCAAAGAAATCAGGGTTAAATAGAACATTCTCTACTTATATTATCAAATAGGTTGATGGCGAGGTGGATAGACTACTTTTGTTAATCACTTGATAAATTAGAGAGGTCAATAGTTCAAACCTTCAAAGTATATTTTTGTTCAAATTTCCTTTTGGTTGAAAACTTTGTCACATTCGTCATTAAGTAGCTTGCCTTACGACATTTTTTTCAACAAACTGGTATTTTGTTTGAAGGTGGTCATGCGACTAGTCAATTATAGGTTTTTGGACATCGTAGACACATCAGAATGGTCAATTATATGATTTGAAACTTATTTGTATCATTGTTACAACAAACATATTGAAAATGATGTATAAAGGAGTACTTTTGATGGAAATAAACACTTTCAAAATGAAAAGTTTCAAATTTTCGTCCCATGCTTTTGTTATTGGAAATGATATCATCTTTTACAGGTCCATCAAGATCCTTATGATTGACAAAGTGTAAGTGTCACACCAAAGTTTGGAAGATCCGTTGGAGGATGGAGGATAATTCCCCATCTCTAATTAGCTATTTGCCCAGAGTTTGTGTCAAATGTTTGAAGGGAAATATTGGTAGCAGTAGTATGATTCTTCAATTTCAATCTTTGGTTTTCTTCACTCCATTGATATTCATAATGAGGATCAGACAAAGTAGTTTTGATTTGGTTTTTTGTTGCATGGGATTCTCACCTCTCGCTTGACAGGGGGATGATATTGCATGGGCTTCGATCAGTCATCAATGATTGTACGAGTTGATATCATCTTTAGTGTTGTGTAAAGGTTGTCAGCATTTGTTGGACATTAGGGAGATGTGCCATTCATAGTACTGAATAGTCACTTCGATCATTTTAGTGTGAGACCTTATGTGGATCGATGTGGTATAACAATTCTTGATCATGTTCTATTATAGTATGGTATGATGATCATAGATGATGAGTAGGCCTTGATTATGTTCATCAACATCTATGCCACAACTCATGGGGCATGCTTATGTATGGAAGAACATCAGTTCTGGTCAATACCAAGATTTTCAACATGCCAGTTGCAAGTGTGATATATACTTTTTATGACTTCACATTCATAGCTCTAGATCATCTTTTATACCCCTTGTTGGATCAAGGGTCAATTTGTTGGGTTGGTTGATCCAACCTTAAATTATGTTTATGTATTTTTAGTATTTAATTATTTTTTGTTAAAAAAAGGTTTTTAGTTCATGAGAATTTGTTGGATCCCATAACCACCCCATGAAAAGCTTAAAGCTTATAAAGCTTTTCATCATCTTTGTAATTATCAATCTGACATAATAATTATTTTATGTTGTGCAAAATTACGTTGGCAATGTAAATTATGAGTTATTCCTCCATTTGTCTCGATCCATGATAGTGGTCCCTTGTCATGACAAAATCCAACCTCCCTATGGCCGATATGTCAGGCATAAAATCTCTTCAGCCTTTCAAAAATAGAATTTGCATTATTAAGGATTTGATTTTCTCTTGAGAGTGGATCTCGTGGAATTCTCTTAAAACTAAGCATAAGCTTATAAATTCAAATGCATTTTTTATTTTTTGTATTGATGAATTGATGCCAAATAGCATGCCTTATAAGATAGGTTTGAAACCCCCACATTCCTAGTGGAAGGATTATAGGTGGAATTGCAGTATTGCCCTCTCAAATTATTCCTGTAGTGTCTTTTATCAGACTATGAGTCTATTTTATTCAGTTTTGGATAAACTCAATAAGTAGTGGAGTCTAAATTGTTCACCCAAAATGTGGTTTACTACACTCAATAGGAATTGGAATGCAAAGATTGAGCCCAAATTAGCTAACTTTATTTCATTTATCAAGGTCTTCCTCTTGGAAAGTGTCTAAATTACATTGGGATTCCTAATCTTGTGTACCTGAATTGCTCCCAACCTAAACTTGTACACACCTTTATTAGACATGTTCAAGAGCCCAATTGGCATTGCAGTGGATACATAGTTTATTTCAACCTTATCATCCAGTTCCTCTCAATTGGTAAATGGCCTTTGTTGGGGATAATGCTTGATGGTTTGCATACATTTCCTTCATGTTGAATTTTTTCTAATCTATTATATTGTTTCAACTATGGATGTCTATAAATTCATCTATTTTTAACAATCAAGAGCTTTTTATGTAATTCTCTGTTAACAATAAAATGTTTTTTATATTTTTGACTTATCTACAGATTCAAACATAGGCAAAGAATGTGGTTCTATAATTTTAACATTTGCACGAGCTCTTAAACTACTAGGGGAGTGCTCACGTACCATGAGCCATGTTCCTCCTGACCAGAGCTTGCATGGCACTCCTCCACTAACCTACAAAGGTTGATAGAGTCGTTCCCACAAACACTTATCCTCTTCTTCTCAATGAGGGGAATGGATGTTTTTGCCGCATAAAAAGCCCTGTGTTGGCCTATCTCAATGGACTTCCTCCATCTAGGGTGGTGAGCTAGTGGGGTACTATGTGCCACTACCTCTTCGTTAGGGAATCATAATTTGTTTGGCTCCTTCAGAGACCACTCAAGATGGGGTGGATGACACTTAAATCCTCTCACTGAGTTTTGTTTTTGTACTTAACTATTTCACTTTTCTTGTGATTTGATGTTTTTATTTTAATTATGGTTTGTCTTTTTTAACTGATGATTCTTTATTATTTTAAATTATGTTTATTTATTGGCATGAAATTCGATATCGACATAGAGATTGATCGTAAATACCAACCAATCATCTTTTTATTATTATCATTTATATATTTTTATGATTAATAAATATATCGATAAATTTACAAAATAATAATAATTATATATAATAAATCATTATTTATAATTATCTTATTTAAATAATAAATATTTTATTTCTATATAAAATATAAAATTATTCGTATAAAAATGACACTTATAATGTATGGAATATGAGCACCAAAATTTAATTCCTTAAAAAAGTACATCTAAAGAGATGTTTATCCTTATGTACGGCGGCACAATTATTCATAATGAAAATTACTTCGGATCCCCAAAATTTGATTCTCTAGAATGATTTGAAAGCAACCAAATTTTGATTCTCTAGAAGGCTTTGAAAGTAGTTCGAGGCAATTTCAAGGGTACAAGGCTGCTTCTGTTTCTTTAATTTTTTTATTTATATTATTTTTTTAAAATTCTAGAGAGCACGTAGAGCAAATAAACATATTTAAAATGAGTCACAAACAAAATGTGTAATTAATCAAAAGAGAAATTTTATTAATAAAAAGTTTCTTTAACAATTATAATATATTATTTGTATGCAAATGTTGATGCGTGGGAAAATTAAACAAACTACAATGCATAACATTACATATCTTCACTATTTTCAAAAAGACACCAAGCAAAGGTCGGTTTTGTATGCTAAAGGTAAGGCGGCTGATTCAAATGACAATGAGAATGGTTTTTTTTTGGACCAAAATTTAAAATGTAAAAACATTTTTTTCTGAGTTTTTTTAAATCCACGGAGCTTTTGTGAAAATTTTAAAATCCAGAACAGAAGAGGAGATAAAGAGCTCGCGAAAGCATAAGATTGGGATGTACAAATCTGCCAGTTTCTGAAAAATTTCAAATCCCATATATTACAAATATGTACATCTGCACGCAACTTAGAAAGGGCCCTAGAATTTCAAAAGCCCCTTAAACAATTGGGAATGAACCTGCCATTAACTGCTAACTCACCAGATGGACTAATAGACCAAAATCATTAATAAAAACACCTCCTTCAGCAAAATCCGACCTAGAAGAAATATTTTGTGCGGTAAAGGAAGCCATGAGTGCTTAACGGGCAAGGCATGTTTCCTGAATAGTATGCAGGCGAGGCCTCCAGGACTTGGACTTAGAGATCAAATGCTCCTTGTACGCCATCTGCAACTCCGCATTTTCAAAACTTCCCATCAATTTCTCCGAAAATCTACCCGAACTAGAATAACCCATTTTGTAACCCCCGGCCCTCCCGTGCGCCCGCGGTGACGCCTCTTTTTTGGCGGCGGCCAGCAGTCTGGCGGCCAGCGCCGCCAAAGTTTTGGGCGTGAGTTCCGATTCGAGAGCCGCGATAGGCAGCACGAAGTAAATCTCGCCCAGGCGGAGCTCCTCCTCGGCGGGCAAAAAGCGGCTGGTGCTGATGGCATAAAAATTCCGCGAGCAGCAAACGGAATGCCCCGGATGATCTTGCAGCACCTGCTTGACTTTCACGGCAGCGGGAAACTGCTCCACCTCGCCGTTCATGTGCACGATCCGCACCCCCTGATGGCATACTTCCTTCGATCTCTTGCACGAAGCTGTCTGTCCCATGATCGGAAAAATGCTCTTCAATTTTGAAAAACTTATAAAAACCTATAAACTGAACTGGAAGCGAATGTATAAAACTGAAAGGTGAGGCTTAGGGTTTTCCAGTAGGCAGAGGAGAAATCAGTGATAAGCGATAAACATTGGGCAGGAATTGTATTAATACATCGGGCGGTGGGCGGCCGGATTACTGTTGGCTGTATTTGCGATGGGCAACTTCGGATTAGAAAAAGCCGAGTCACTTTTCGATAATTATTTATTTGAAACGTGCTCTATTCTCCTTAGATCAGAATTTTGGCTAATAAAATTAATAGCGAATTCTATATATTATTCTGCAATTGGTCTTGATGTTTCTTAAACCCTCTCAATCTTGTAAGACGTTTTCTCATTCTGGTATCTTAGTTTCTTGATTGTGCATGAGTTGTTTTTTCAATACAATCATTGATATTGTGTTATTTCATATATATATATATATATTTATTGTATTAATCATAATTCATATTTGTAAATGTGTTAATACAATTTTATAAGAGTAAATTTAAATATATATGATTAATTTTTTTTAATTTATGTTTTCGTTAACTCTAAATTATATTTTATTGTTGGTATGTTTATAATAACTTATATTAGATATTGGTTTCTAATTGCTTGTTTAACCTTTAGTTCAAATGTTAGTTTAGAAATGTTTCATCTTGTTTGGTTCACACGGCTTTTTTTTTCTGTTTTATCTTTTGTTTTTTGTTTTTGTTTTTGACTTTCTTTTAATAAAATCCACCTTAGGTTAGAACCATCATTAATCCACTCATCTCAAGTAAATTTAGATTCATCCATAACTGACCCATTCATGGTAAACAAATTGCTTTGCTCACCATTATTCTCCCAATAGCTTGTTTACAAAATTGATTACTATGCAACTAATTGGTTGGAGTGAATACATTTTTCACTCATTCTAAAATATTAGAGGCTACCTAATCCACATCAACACATACTAATATTATTGGATAATAATAAAAAATAAATAAAAAACTATTGGATAATATCCTATTCATACATGACAACATCGAAAAACATTTAGAGAGCACAAGCGTAGAATTGATAAGCACATTGGAAATGACAATTTGTTTTTAGTTAACAGTGAAGGATTATGGGATTGATATTATAGACACTTCAATTTTATCACTTCCATGTCAAATTAAAAAATGGAACTTCTCATAACTTCACATAATCTGGTTTGTGATTATTTGTTAATCTAATATATGTGTTCAAATTCACCTCAAAACATCTCTAAGTGAGCCAATTCGTTGTATTAAATATTTTCAATCATCATTCTATGGTTAATTTCTATGTTCAATTATCATTATTTGATCATTTTCTCTATTTAATTATCCACTTTGATCAATTTATCTATTCAATTCTCCACTCTGATCAATTCCTCTGTTCAATTACTCTGTTTTGGTCAATACTATTAATTCCCCCTCTCTAAACCATTCTTTTAATTATAGTTCTATTGCAAATAAAATTATAATTATCTTGCAATTAATTAATGCTTATTTTTCCTTCCAAGTGAGCATCTTCATGCAAAGAAAAGATCATGAGAATATTTAGAATATGCTTTTGTGAGCTAAAACTAATTTGATAAAGTGAATTAATATACAAGATTTTTCTCCATCCTTCATCTTGGAGACAAGATGAAGGGCACACAATGAATCTTGTGAGATATTTTAGGGACCAAATACCAACAAAGATGAGTTCCAATGAAGGTTTTCATTATGTTTGTTTGAATATTTAGCATTGTTGTCTCATTCTTTGTTTGCTCATGAGGTCTTAGGTGGAATTTATCATGTTTTTTGATTGCTTTGATTTCTATTTACAACTTAGTGAAAATATTGATGATTTGCATTCTAATGACAAGTATATTCTTGTACTCTACTTATATATTTTTAACCGATTTAAAACTATATTTTCCAAACAATATAGTAGTGGTGTAGCTTCTTGAGAGGGTTGTTTGCAGTTTCCACTGAAATCAATGACCTATGTTTACCATTCACATAAGAAGCTTCAATGCGAAGCTTGATTTAGTCATGGTAATGTGTTGGGATTGCTTTAGTATTGATTATGTATATCTTTTATAGATGCATATTAGATAATTTAATAAGTGTAACATTATATGGTTTGTGATAAGGGCATGTGCATAGATGATATCATCATTAACTTAATGTATGATGGGTGGGTAGGTATGTCAACATTAATTTATATTTGATTTAATAAGGTTACAACCTAATTACACATGTTGAATATCATTACATAGGAAGAATGAGATAGTTTTCCCTATTTTTAACCTTTCATATATGCTCAAATACACATTATCTCTATTCATTCTTAATTTTAATAACTAAATAAGCCACAAGGGTCAGAAAGTTAATTTTTATGCGCTTGGGTGAATTTTGATGTGTCTTGTGTTCAGTCTATCTAAGTAAAATATTTAATGGCACAATGTCAAATAAGCTAATAAGGTCCAGGCAATGAAGCAATCAAAACCTAGAAAACTCCAAGCAAATATAGACTACTCCCCAAAACCATGAATGCACCCTTCAGAACCATCAACTTATATTTCTGAGAAATTTCACACATTTAAAATCTATTTTGATGATCATTTTTGTCCACTTTAGGGATCCAAAAACCTTGCTTGTTTTTATAAAATTTCACACAAGTTCTCTAAGAAATTGATCTCCTCCTTCAACATCCGAGTAAGGCAACAACACTTAGAAATACTAAAAAATTATAGATGTATCTAGAGTCATATGTTATAACTCAATTATTATCATTCTTAAAGATGGTTGTACAAATACATAAATCATCACACCATGTAAAATTCATTTTAGGAGTAAGTTCAATGTATGCATGGCTTAATCTTATATGAATTTTCATGATAGAATTAATGTATAACCAAAAAAAAAATCTTCAGATGTGCTTAAATTGTGCTTTAAATGCTTGATTATTTGCTCTTATAATTTCACTTTCTATGTCTAGATGGATTCCTTCAATTCATTTCATGCTCGTTCATGTTATATATGCATTAATGCACATGTGTATTTATATAATAATAATAAAAAAAATTAAGGTTCTATTAGTGCCCGATCTAACACAATGCACTTAAAAGGGTGAAAAATCAAAAGCACAAAACACGAAAGACCCAAAAAAAGGGTCACAAGGGCCCACCCCGGAATCATACACTACACAGTTCTTGGGCATAATAACCATACAATATGTGGTTATTGAAAAATCATAAAATCCAAAGGAAATAGGGAAGGTGGGAAAGCGAAAAGATGGGGGAAAATCACATAGAGACAACAAGAAACATAGGTAAAATCCATCAATTTAAATATAATATGAACCGATAACCAACAAACATATAGGAACCCTATAAAAATGTAACTCTAAGGCTAATAACTATCATCATACTAAAATTAGGTGTTTGTAATAGACAAATAGAACTCAAATTAATACTATTATTTTCAAAATCAATATCAAATAATTGAAAAGTGAAAAATGTGGGATAAGAGGGATATGTGCACATTAGTCAAAAAGGATCACATAAGAGGATAAGGAACATGACTATGCTTTTCACAGATGTCCTTTTCTCTCTTCTTTCTTTCTAATATGTTAATCCCTCTATCTATAATGTGAATAACGTGATTTAAAGAGACTTAGAAGCATCACTCACTTTCCCAATAAAAAAACTCAAAATAATAATTAAAAAAAAAGACAAAATAAAAAATATAAAACATAAAAATTTGATAAATATATCAATCATATTTTATTTAAAATAATAATTGACAAATACATAATTATTTAAAAAACATTAAATTTTATAAATAATAAAAATTATGAAATTAAATTTAAATGTTTAGAAAAACATACTCATATACGACCATCAAGCTACTAGAAGGTCCACTTTCATTGCATCAACGGCCATTTTCTTCTTCTTATAATTAAAAAATGGTAAGACAATATGTTAGATTTCGTGGCAAGACTTTCCGGGTGGATCCAAACGTTTCAATTATTTTATTGTTGAGCGTCAATTGCTCGACATTACGCTTGTGAAGGTAGGGAAGGTTCGTTATCTGAATAAATAATTAATGCGAAATAAGAAGGTTCCAAGTACAAGCCCAAGAATGTGGTCCATTTGTTAGGAAATTTTACGGTCTATATTAAGATATGGTTTTGAAGTTTGGGGAAAATACAAAATACTCTTTGTAGATCCTCTTTCAAAGATGGGATGTTTACAAAATGGTTAGCTTGTTGAATGATATTATTCTTTTATTAGTATCTCTATGGAGTCCCATACTATTTTTTTTAGCAAAGGCTTTAACCAAAATCGTGCCAATCAATGACAATAAATTATTATCTACAAAATTTTCCATTTTGTAAAGTAAAGGATTATTATGACTTCTTCCCATTAAAATTAAATACTTATTAAGTTCGGCGAACTGCCTCCAATGAAATTTTTGTAAAGCTATATGCATGAAACAAAATTTTGGTAATATGAGCTAGTTGTATATGGCGCTCTTTCAGACTTTATCACTGCAACTTGCATGCATAAAGTGCTTGGACAGACGACTGCTCTACCAAGTACATGACTTGTAGCATGTTCTTGTGGCCACCTGTAACTTCTTCACCACTGACTCAGGAACCCATGTATTTGTAATTGCTAGTTCACATAGGTGGATGATTATCGTATTGCATTTAACAGCTGCAGAACCACTATAATTGAATGCTAGGCATTTAGCAATTGGTTGACTTTACAATCAACCTCCAAATCCTCGCTAACATGCCACACGTCCTCTTTTTTGCAAAATAGAATCTTAACCTTGCTTTAATTCCTTGTGACATATCCACATGGGCTATGGTTTGAGGATGTGGTTTAATATTCAACTATTTGATTGTCATTCAACCCATGTAGGCTCTTAACCCTGCATGTCACACTACCCAACAACACTTAAAACCTTGTTGTGTTCATCTAAGTGCAGCCTTGGCCATGTGGATTATGTATTTATGACGTGGCTTTTACACCTGTTGGGTTTATAACATCAGTGCCACGTGGGATTCAACTTGTTCAATGCATTCCCTACAAAAACGTAGGTACTCTAACTGCAAACAACGCTTGTTAGTCTTGTGTATCAGTTTTTGTTTTATGGTATTATATTTTATGGGGAAGCGGGGTTACATGAAAATGCAATGTATCTACCCATACACATTTAAATAAGTAGAAAATTGTAAAATTAGAATTAGTTAATATTTTAATTTTATAGTAATAATTAATTAATATAAATTTTAGAAGAGTATTTTGATTTATAAAAAAATTGGAAATAATTATTGTAGTTTAATATTAAAATTGAGATTTTTGTGATAAATTTGATAAATAAAAAAATTCATTACAATTTAAGTACTTTTCTAAAATCATTTATTTTGTATTTTTGGGCTCTGAAATCATAAATTTCAAAATTTAAAATAGAAAGACATCTTCAGCTAGCACTCCCACGACACGAAAATCATGCACTCTACCTCTCAGTAAAAACAACTCTCCAAAATAAAATAATGGGGCTATGCACTGCTCCATTTCTCTAGGGTATTTTTTTAACCTCACCTACAAACATTAATGGGTAATTGTTCTTCCACACTTAGCTCAAAGGATGCGAAACAAGAATTGCACATGGATGATTTTGCTCAATGAATCTTCTCTATTAAAATGTTTGAGGTCTCCCAAATTAATCTCATAATTTCTCTATGCATGCATCCTTTTAGCATATGGGAGTTTTATATTTTATATGTTTATAATAAATTAAGAT
The DNA here is from genome assembly GCA_037957365.1 of Torreya grandis. Lineage (NCBI taxonomy): Eukaryota > Viridiplantae > Streptophyta > Pinopsida > Cupressales > Taxaceae > Torreya > Torreya grandis. Next base: position 9,497,846 of record JARHVA010000031.1, read on the forward strand.
TTTGGATTTATTTTGTAGACCTCTCTAAGAATTTATTATCTAAAGTATCACACTTTACCACTTTGAATGAATATGGACATGGTGGAGCCATATTTTGGTTTCACCAAAACATCATCCTTTAATTATTGCATTAAGAGAAGACCCTTCACATTAGGTTATTTGGTTTATGCTTGATATTGATATACATTCTATAGGGCTTCTTAATGTTTATGCTCCTAATGATGGACCTAACAAAATGACATTATGGAGATGGATCACAGATAACCTAAATATTTCCACTTGGATGATTTGTGGAGACTTTAATATGATTTATATCCTCAAGGACAAAGTTGGGAGCCTTCCCTATGTAATGGTGCATAGGGGAACATGGAGCTTGGTATTATATTAAAAACTATTAGGGTTTGGTGGACCCTCTCTTTTGGCAGTGCTCAATCAATAAAAACCCATGGTTTAATTCCTCCAATGTCTTAGTTAGAATTGATTATGTTATGAAAAAGATAGACCATGTAGGGTTTTATGAGAAACACATTCTCTTTTTGTATTTTTGATAGGAAATATCATCAGAAATTGTCCTTTTCAACCATAATCCTATCAATTGCAAGATAGAATGGGGAGGTGGCCATCATTAAGTCCCTTTTAATAATGTTTTTTTAATACATTATTTCTCAACCATGAAGGAACTATCTGACTCAATGGAAGATTATGAAACTTGCCTCCATACCCACAATATGCTAACATAAAGGTTGAATGGTGGAATGACATGATTAACCACACCTCTTCCTTCTTCCTCCACAATGGAAACCATATTATATGAGTTAAAAAGAATTCTAATGTTGTTTTATTTATGGAATACCATAGGGATTATTCCTTTTTGTATTAAATCCCCTTTGATACTTAGTTATAGGCCATGACTTCCACACTCTAGCACAATATTAATATTTATAAAATCCATGCTACTAGAGGCACTGAAATTAGGGTTTGATGCACTAGATTAAGATTGATGATTGTGCTTCCAAATCTCTTAGGGATAAAAAATCCAATGAACAAATTAAAGCCATCAAAACATCACATATTAGTCTCACCAACCTTCCAAATATCTTCTCGTCCTTCATGAGCCACTATAAACTTGTGTTCTAGGCCCAATAGAATATGATGAAGAGAGTTCAAGAATTACATGAGTGTTTAGATGTGGTGGCTCACAAGTTAATCCCTTCAGCTCAAAACCTCTATGATTCCCCTCTTTATCTTAGTCAACTTTTTGATGCTATGAAATATGTAACTGATGATAAAGTGTTGGACATAGATGACTTGCCACACAAGTTTTATAAATTATCTACCTGGAAATTTTATTGTCCTAATTTTCTTTAAATTTATAGATAAACCTTACACAATAAATATTTAAGAGCCATCATCAATAATAGAAATATTAATTTTATTCCTAAGACCAGTGATTTGGAGCTTATTACCAGTTAGAGGCCAATCACCCTACTAAATGTTTCCTAAAAAACCATTGTTAAAGACTTATCACTCTGCCTTCACCATAACTTCTTGCAATCATCAGGCCAAAACAAACCAGAATTTTTAAAAGTGGGTACATCCTGTAAAATATTATTATAGTTTGGGAAGGAATGTAATGGGTTTGTGTCTCTTGATAAAGGGCCATATTTCTCAAGCTATATTTTGAAACAAATTATGGTTGGATCGAGTGGACTTTTATTCTTGCCATGTTTAAAGCTTTGGGATATGGTAACTTCTTTCTTTTGGTAATTTAGACTCTATTTACTAAATATTTGTCTTATCCCACCATCAATGGTCACAAATCTACAAGTTTTTGAATATTTTTTTCCCATCAAACAAGGTTTCTCTCTTGATCTAGCATTGTATGTCTTAGTTTTCAAAGCATTCATTTATATGCTTGCTCATAGAGTTGACAATGGGTTTATAAATCAACTTACTCTCCCTGCTATCTCCTCTCAACTCATCAATGATCATTTTTCATATGGATATTTTCTCACACTTTCAAAACAAGAAGCCTCATTCAAATAGGTGTTTCATTTCCTTGACATTTTTTCAAAGCCTCTTCATCAAGCCTACAATAGGCTAAAACCTAGTGTTATAGACAAAACATGGTGTCATTCCCTAAGTGGATCTAAAATTATCAATGGAATCAGATCCATAAATGGGAGACATTCAAATTAATTTGTATTCCCTTAACATTTGATAGGTTCCCACTTGTGTCATGGTAGTAAATAATTGAAAGAGTGTGAAAAATAACTTACTGTATTACTAAGTCTCTTTCACTCACAGGGAAGTTTAAGGTCCATACCAAAATTATTATAGGCACTCATGTATATTATTATTTTTGTTCCCAATCCTTATAAATCCTCAAATGACAAATGAACAAAGGTGCTTAGATATTATTTGTAGGTCAATGCTAAGCAAACTTACGGTTTCCATAAAGTAGTTCGAGACATTTGTTGCCTTTTTCAGGATAAAGGAGGAATGTGTATTATTGATATTTATAGACAAAACACTGCGTTTTGTGCTAAATGGATTGTAAGCACTATTGAGATAAATAAGGATTAAAAAATTTATCTTAAAACAGATATTTTTACGATTTTTTTTTTAAATCGATATAAAAAACTTAATATATTCATATAAGAGATTTTTTTTAAGTCGATGTTAATGAGAGTGAATTTTTTTAATACCTTTGCATTTATATAGAAAAAGACCATTTTCGAAATGATAAGGAACCAATTGAGTTTAAATAAAAACTCAAAACCTTCAAAAGCTCGAACAAAAACTCAAAACTTTTGGGCGTAAGTACCGATTCGAGAGCCGCGATAGGCAGCACGAAGTAAATCTCGCCCAGGCGGAGCTCCTCCTCGGCGGGCAGAAAGCGGGTGGTGCTGATGGCATAACAATTCCTCGAGCAGCAAACGAAATGCCCCGGATGATCTTGCAGCACCTGCTTGACTTTCACGGCAGCGGGAAACTGCTCCACCTCGCCGTTCATGTGCACGATCCGCACCCCCTGAGGGCATACTTCGTTCGATCTCTTGCACGAAGCTGTCTGTCCCATGATCGGAAAAATGCTCTTCAATTTTGAAAAACTTAGAAAAACCTATAAACTGAACTTGAAGTGAATTGCTTGAGCGAATGTATAAAACTGAAAGGCGAGGCTTAAGGTTTTCCAGTAGGCAGAGGAGAAATCAGTGATAAGCGATAAACATTGGGCAGGAATTGTATTAATACATTGGGCGGTGGGCGGCCAGAATACTGTTGGCTGTATTTGCGATGGGCAACTTCGGATTAGAAAAATCCGAGTCACTTTTCGATAATTATTTATTTGAAACGTGTTCTATTCCCCTTAGATCAGAATTTTGGGTATTAAGATTAATTGCTCTTGATGTACAAGTCTTGATTTTCCTTAAACCCTCTCAATCTTGTAAGACGTTCTCTCATTATAGGATCTTAGTTTTTTGATTGTGCATGAGTTGTTTTTTCAATACAATCATTCATATTGTGTTATTGTGTTATTGCTAATTTGAATATATTTTTTGGTTTATTAATCATAATTCATATTTGTAAATGTGTCAATACAATTTTATAAGTGTGATAATATTTAATTATACATGATTAATTTTTTATTTATTTATGTTTATAATAATTTATATTAGATATTGATTTCTAATTGCTTGTTTAATCTTTAGTTCAAATGTTGGTTTAGAAATGTTTCATCTTGTTTGGTCCAGGAGTCTTTTTTTCTGTTTTATCTTTCTTTTTTTTTGAGTTTCTTTTAATCAAATCTACCTTAGGTTAGAACCATCATTAATGTACTCATCTCAAGTAAATTTAGATTCATATATAACTGACCCATCCATGGTAAACAAATTGCTTTGCTCACCACTATTCCCCCAATGGTTTGTTTACAAAATCGATTACCATGCAACTCATTGGTTGGAGTGAATACTTTTTTCACTCATTGCAAAACATTAGAGGCTACCTAACCCACATCAACACATACTAATATTATTGGATAATAATAAAAAATAAATAAAAAATTATTGGATAATATCCTATTCATGCATGACAACATCGAAAAACATTTAGAGAGCACAAGTGTAGAATTGATAAGCTCTTTGGAAATGACAATTTGTTTTTAGTTAATAGTGAAGGATTATGAGATTGATATTATAAACACTCTAATTCTATCACTTCCTTGTCAAATTAAAAAATGGTATGACTTCTCGTAACTTCACATAATCTGGTTCGAAATTATCTGTTCATCTAATATATGTGTTTGAATTCACCTCGATGCATCTCTAGGTGAACCAATTTGTTGTATTAAATATTATCAATCATCATTCTATGGTTAATTTCTATGTTCAATTATCATTATTTGATCATTTTCTCTATTTAATTATCCACTATGATCAATTTATCTGTTCAATTATCTAATCTGATCAATTTCTCTATTCAATTACTCTATTTTGGTCAATACTATTAATTCCCCTTCTCTAAACCATTACTTTAATTATAGTTCTATTGCAAATAGAATCATAATTATCTTGCAATTAATTGATGCCTATTTTTCCTTCCAAGTGGGCATCTTCATGCAAAGAAAAAATCATGAGATTATTTAGAATATGCTTTTGTGAGCCAAAAATAATTTGATAAAGTGAATTAATATACAAGATTTTTCTCCATCCTTCATCTTGGAGACAAGATGAAGGGCACACAATGAATTTTGTGAGATATTTTAGGGACTATTCTCAACCTTTCATCCCACATTGGTTATCCATGTGTTGTTTTGGGAATGATTCTCTATCCTTCATCTTGACAATAAGATGATGGGCTTATATTAATTTTTATTTGATATTTTTAAATATCATCCTCCACCCTTCATCTTGATTGAGATTAAAGACTCACATTAGTGATTCATGTGTTCATCTATGTACACATTTGAGGCCTCATTTTCAACTATTCATATTGATTTCAAGATGAAGGATCCTCGAGGCCTCATTTTCAACTATTCATATTGATTTCAAGATGAAGGATCCTCCTTGATCTAGATTTGTTATAAATAGATATCTTTGCAGTGTAATTCATCATGTTCAAGAGTTATAACAAAGACTTAACATTTTAGCAAGCTAACTTGTTCATCAACTGTCTTCTTGCGATCAATTCAATATGGTCCATAGCTTCAATGGAGATGTCTCAATACAATTGGCATTGATAAAGGCCATTTAAGTTACATCTGAACCAAATACCAACAAAGATGAGTTCCAATGAAGGTTTGCATTATGTTTGTTTGAATATTTAGCATTGTTGTCTCATTCTTTGTTTGCTCATGAGGTCTTAGGTGGAAGTTGTCATGTTTTTTGATTGCTTTGATTTCTATTTACAACTTAGTGAAAATATTGATGATTTGCATTCTAATGACAAGTATATTCTTGTACTCTACTTATATATTTTTAACTGATTTAAAACTATATTTTCCAAACAATATAGTAGTGGTGTAGCTTCTTGAGGGGGTTGTTTGCAGTTTCCACTGAAATCAATGAACTATGTTTACCATTCACATAAGAAGCTTAAATGTGAAACTTGATTTAGTCATGGTAATGTGTTGGGACTGATTTAGTATTGATTATGTATATCTTTTATAGATGCATATTAGATAATTTAATAAGTGTAACATTATATGGTTTGTGATAAGGGCATGTGCATAGATGATATCATCATTAACTTAATGTATGGTGGGTGGGTAGGTATGTCAACATTAATTCATATTTATGTTAATAAGGTTGCAACCTAATTATACATGTTTAATATCATTACATAGGAAGAATGAGATAGTTTTCCTTATTTTTAACCTTTCATATATGCTCAAATACACATTATCTCTTTTCATTCTTAATATTGATAACTAATTAAGCCACAAGGGTCATAAAGTTAATTTTTGTGCACTTGGGTGAATTTTGATGTGTCTTGTATTCAATCTATCTAAGTAAAATATTTAATGGCACAATGTCAAATAAGCTAATAAGGTCCAAACAATGAAGCAATCAAAACCTAGAAACATCCAAGCAAACATAGACCACTCCCTAAAACCATGAATGCACTCTTCAGAACCATCAAGTTATATTTATGAGAAATTTCACACATTTAAAATCTATTTTGATGATCATTTTTGTCCACTTTAGGGATCCAAAAACCTTGCTTGTTTTTCTAAAATGTCACACAAGTTCTTTAGGAAATCGATCTCCTCCTTCAACATCCTAGTAAGACAACAACGCTTAGAAATACTAAAATAATTACAGATGTATCTAGATTTATATGCTATAACTCAATTATTATCATTGTTAAAGATGGTTGTACAAATACATAAATCATCACACCATGTAAAATTCATTTTAGGAGTAAGTTCAATGTATGCATGGCTTAATCTTATATGAATTTTCATGATAGAATTAATGTATAACAAAAAAAAAAAGTTCTTTAGATGTGGTTAAATTATACTTTAAATGCTTGATTATTTGCTCTTATAATTTCACTTTCTATGTCTAAATGGATTCCTTCAATTCATTTCGTGCTCGTTCATGTTATATATGCATTAATGCACATGTGTATTTATATAATAATAATAAAAAAAATAAGGTTCTATTAGTGCCCGATCTAACACAATGCACGTAAAAGGGTGAAAAATCAAAAGCACAAAACACGAAAGACCCAAAAAAAGGGTCACAAGGGCCCACCCCGGAATCGTACACTACACAGTTCTAGGGCATAATAACCATACAATATGTGGTTATTGAAAAATCATAAAAACCAAAGGAAATAGGGAAGGTGGGAAAGAGAAAAGATGGGGGAAAATTACATAGAGACAATGAGAAACATAGGTAAAATCCATCAATTTAAATATAATATGAACCGATAACCAACAAACATATAGGGACCCTATAAAAATGTAAATCTAATGCTAATAACTATCATACTAAAATTAGGTGTTTGTAATAGACAAATAGAACTCAAATTAATACTATTATTTTCAAACCCAATATCAAATAATTGAAAAGTGAAAAATATGGGATAAGAGGGATATGTGGACATTAGTAAAAAAGGATCACATAAGAGGATAAGGAACATGAGTATGCTTTTCAGATGTCCTTTTCTCTCTTCTTTCTTTCTAATGTGTTAATCCCTCTATCTATAATATGAATAACGTACTTTAAAGAGACTAAAAAGCATCACTCACTCTCCCAATAAAAAACTCAAGATAATAAAAAATAAAAAATAAAAAATATAAACCATAAAAATTTGATAAATAAATCAATCATATTTTATTTAAAATAATAATTGACAAATACATAATTATTTAAAAAACATTAAATTTTATAAACAATAAAAATTATGAAATTAAATTTAAATGTTTTGAACAACATACTCATATGCGACCATCAAGCTATTGAGAGGTCCACTTTCATTGCATCAACGGCCATTTTCTTCTTCTTATAATTAAAAAATGGTAAGACAATATGTTAGATTTCGTGGCAAGACTTTCCGGGTGGATCCAAACGCCTCAATTATTATTTTATTGTTGAGCGTCAATTGCTCGACATTACGCTTGTGAAGGTAGGGAAGGTTCGTTATCTGAATAAATAATTAATGCGAAATAAGAAGGTTCCAAGTACAAGCCCAAGAATGTGGTCCATTTGTTTGGAAATTATATGGTCTATATTAAGATATGGTTTTGAAGTTTGGGGAAAATACAAAATACTCTTCGTAGAGCCTCTTTCAAAGATGGGATGTTTACGGAATGGTTAGGTTGTTGAATGATATTATTCTTTTATTAGTATCTCTACGGAGTCCCATACTATTGTTTTTACTAACCAAAATGGTGCTAATCAATGGTAATAAATTATTATATATAAAATTTTCCATTTTGTAAAGTGAAGGATTATTTTATGATTTCTTCCCATTAAAATTAAACATTTATTAAGTTCGGTGAACTGTCTCCAATGAAATTTTTGGAAAACTATATGTATGTAACAAAATTTTAGTAATATGAGTTCGTCGTATATCGCACTCTTTAAGACTTTATCACTGCAGCTTACATGCATAAGGTGCTCGGACGGACAACTGCTCTACCAAGTACATGACTTTTAGCATGTTCTTGTGGCCACTTCTAACTTCTTCACCATTGACTCAGGAACCCATGTATTTGTAATTGCTAGTTCACATAGGTGGATGATTATCGTATTGCATTTAGCCGCTGCAGAACCACTACAATTGAATGCTAGGCATTTAGTAATTGGTTGACTTTACAATCAACCTCCAAATCCTCGCTAACATGCCACGCGTCCTCTTTTTTGCAAAATAGAAGCTTATCCTTGCTTTAATTCCTTGTGACATATCCACGTGGGCAATGGTTTGAGGGTGTGGTTTAATATTCAGCTATTTGATTCTCATTCAAGCCATGTAGGCACATAAACCTGCATGTCACACTACCCAGCAGCACTTAAAACCTTGTTGTGTTCATCTAAGTCCAGCCTTGGCCATGTGGACTATATATTTATGACATGGCTTTTACACCTGTTGGGTTTATAACATCAGTGCCACGTGGGATTCAACTTGTTCAATGCATTCCCTACAAAAACACAGGTACTCTAACTGCAATGCAACTCTTGTTAGTCTTGTGTATGAGTTTTTGTTTTATGATATTATATTTTATGGGAAAGCGGGGTCACATGAAAATGCAATGTATCTACCCATACACATTTAAATAAGTAGAAAATTGTAAAATTATAATTAGTTAATATTTTAATTTTATAGTAATAATTAATTAATATAAATTTTAGAAGAGTATTTTGATTTATAAAAAAACTGGAAATAATTATTGTAGTTTAATATTAAAATTGAGATTTTTGTGATAATTTTGATAAATAAAAAAATTCATTACAATTTAAGTACTTTTCTAAAATCATTTATTTTGTATTTTTGGGCTCTGAAATCATAAATTTCAAATTTTAAAAGAGAAAGACATCCTCAGCTAGCACTCCCACGACACGAAAATCATGCACTCTACCTCTCAGTAAAAACAACTCTCCAAAATAAAATAATGGGGCTATGCACTGCTCCATTTCTCTAGGGTATTTTTTTTACCTCACCTACAAACATTAATGGGTAATTGTTCTTCCACACTTAGCTCAAAGGATGACTTGAAGGATGGGAAACAAGAATTGCACATGGATGATTCTGCTCAATAAATCTTCTCTCTTAGAATGTTTGAGGTCTCCCAAATTAATCTCATAATTTCTCTATGCATGCATCCTTTTAGCATATGAGAGTTTTATATTTTATATGTTTATAATAAATTAAGATTTTAGATTTATTTTGTAGACCTCTCTAAGAATTTATTGTCTAAAGTATCACACTTTACCACTTTGAATGAAGATGGACATGGTGGAGCCATATTTTGGTTTCACCAAAACATTATCCTGTAATTATTGCATTAAGAGAAGACCCTTCACATTGGGTTATTTGGTTTATGCTTGATATTGATATACATTCTATAGGGCTTCTTAATGTTTATGCTCCTAATGATGGACTAACAAAATTGTAAGGCACCTAGAACATAAACAAATGCTTTGATACCACTTGTTAGAATCTTGCTCCTCAAAAAGAGCACAATATGATTACCTTGTATAAGAAACTAAATATGCGGAATTAACCAGAAGCAATAAGTAAATAGAATTCACAAATAGCACAGAATATGAGAGACAATACACAATCTTGTATTAATACTCATCCAGAAAGAAAATACAATAAAGAAGATGCCACTTCTTCTTCCACCTCTCAGAGGCTTCCCACACCTCAAGGGCTCCCAATAATTCTCAATCAAGAGTTCACTCTCCTACCAAAAATGGTCCCAACACACAACTCAAACACATAATTGGTGTTCACCTCCAACCAGTCAGTAATAACCCTGCCAGTACACAAGTAATCAAAGTACTTCAAGTAGATCTCCCATGAACCTGCAACAACCTGCAATTCAACATACCTTACTTACACATGTAGATCTCCTATGAGCTTGCAACAAACTGCAACTGAAATGATCTTACTTACACATGTAGAACTTCTCCTTGATCTTGCAACAACCTGCAGATCACCCTGTTCTTACAATTGGAAGGATCTACCTTGCCTTCCTCTATTTGGGCATCTATGGAACTAGAAGGAGCTACACTTGCTCAACTCTCACTAGCACTATGGCTATCTAGCACACATTACAATACATGCCAATGGGTCTATAAATAGATCCCATACTAAACAATAACTTAGACTCTTAATTTAGACACGCAGCTCAAGACTCGAAATAGCCTTTACATGCAAACAATCAGTTCAACAATCTCACTGTTCGTGCAACGAACAGTTTTGGAACTGCACAGGCGATCGACGTTGGTCCCTGTCTGCCTGGAGATGACCAACGTCGGCCGACTCCTGTCGATGTCGGTTGCCCTTCTGTTCACCCCTGACCAACGTCGATCGGCCTAACCGATGCCGGTGACTGTGACACTCAGCAACTCCTCCATGTCTGCATAGTTGAAGCTTTTAACTCCACAACCTAACAATCTCCCACTTGGAGATAAATAGCTGCAACTGTACCTGTACCTGTACATCATCTAGTTTGTTCCCTTGGCTTTGTATCCCTCTTCAAGATCACTCTTGAAGACCAACCACCACAAATCTTGTGGTGCACCTCCTGTCATCCAAATCACCTGCCACATCCTCATCTACAAACCCATGTAGAAAATAACTTGACCCTGCATAGCATATGCACCTGCTGCTGGTCCCTCTAAGAATCCACTGAACTGCCCTCCAGTGCTTCTTTCCCGGATTGGCTTCAAACTTTTTGACAACTCCCACTGCTTGGGAAAACTCAGGTCTAGTACATACCATGCACTTAACCTCATTATGTGAATCAGAACACTATTCATAAAATTGTCCAACCATCGATGTGCTAATCAGTTTCACACAATCATTCGAAGACAAAGTCAATGTGTGACCTTCCATGTCTCTAGAACACACTCATGCCAAAGAATCTTGCTGCTCCCAGATTTCTCATGACACACCTTTGAACTAACTTTACCTTTAGTTTAGCAACTCCCTGTATATGTAACCCTGCAACAAGCACACAATACACTAACAGGATAATGTAGATAATATTATCCAACTTGGTAAAGAGAAACACAATGGTCAAACCTTCATTGTCTTGCAGCTTACTCAAGACCATATACCCTAGCCTTTCGTCTCACGTGTCCATTCCCGCTCTTCTTTATCCTGAACATGCATTCATCTCTCAGTGCTTTCTTCCAGCTGGCAACTCCACCAAAAACTCCCGTTTGGTTCTTCTCCAAGGAATCACATCCTTCATCCATGCCAAGCTCCCACTGTTTCTTGGATCTACCTGCTCTGCTTCTTTAATAACTTCCTGGTTCTTGACCATCAGTGAGCAACAAGTAGTGTAAAGAAGAGAAATGATGAATATGAGGCTTACTTACCCTTTAAGTCCTCCATATGGGCGCTTGAGACTCCTTGACAGCTTGATGTCTGCCCAAAATCTGTCTCAGTGACCGATGCCAGTCACATCTCAGTCTGCACCCAACCGACGTTGGTTCCATGCGACTACCTCATCGCCAATGTCGGTTGCCCCTGAATGATGCCGGTGTTTATCTGTCTTGAGTCATCGACGTCAGGCTGCACATAGCTGATGTCGATCCCTGTCTAGATGCTGATGCTGATTTTCTAACCGACGTCGGTCTCTGTGTTTTACTTGTGAGCGATGACTTCTACCCGTGAGCTCCTTTTGGATCAAACCCTTGTCCATATCAACCTTGCTCTGCTCAGAATTTCTCAACCCCTTACGCTGATCTCTGTCCGTCACCTTCTCCTTGAAAACCAAGGCTTTCTTTTTCTTATCACTAACATCGAATTTCTCAAAAAATGTCACTTTCTTCCTCTGCATACAGAAATCTTGATCCATGCTTTTCAAATATAAAAGCATACCCTTTGACTCAAGAACATGCATCCCTTTCTTATTCATGTGACCAAGCCTTTTAAGCCACATCTTCGAATCTACAGCTGAAGTAGATAAACCAGAAGGAGAATCAGTAATACAAGTAGATAGATAAAGCGTACCTACTTTCTTACCTCTTGCTACAACAAGTGCACCCTTGGTAACCTTCCAAGAGTCCGCTGTGAGAGTTACTATGCAACCCTCATCACCCAACTTTCCAACAGAAATCAAGTTCTGTTTCAGGATTGGGATATGCATGACCTCCTTCAACACCCATGATTTCCCTGTCTGCAATTTCAGCTTCACTTTCCCTTTGCCAACCATCTGACAAGGCTTACCATCCCCTAAATAAATTTCTCCAAAGTCTCCCTGGACATATTCATGAAAAAATTATCTATTTGGGGATGCATGAAAAGAGGCACCAGAATCTAAAACCCAAGATTCTACTTTATCTTAGGAACATACCAGAGCATCTTGTGCAATAAAATCTGCAACATCTGCTTCTTCATGTTCTTCATGCTGATCTTCACCCAACCAACAATCTCTCTTTAAGTGCCCTTGCTTTCCACATTTCCAGCAGGTTATTCTGCCATACTTGGACTTGGATCTCCTACCTATCTTGGACCTTGATCTCCCATGCTCGATCTTCTCTCTTTGCCTTCCCCTGCTTTCCACACTCAAAGCATTTCCTGATGATTCCCCTGTGCTTTTCCTGCAAATTTCTTCATTCAAGATTACTCACAACATCATCCACTTTTAAGATTTTTGAAGTAGACGCAGTATTACTAACTTCCATTACCAAACTCTCCCAACTTTCAGGTAATGAGCATAATATTAAGAGAGCCTTAATTTCATCATCAAAAATAATATTGACTGAATTTAACTGGTTTAACAAACCATGGAAATCACTAAGATGACTATGAACAGATCCACCTTCCAACATTTGCAAATTAAATAATTGCTTCATAAGAAATACCTTATTCAAAGCTGAGGGTTTTTCATATAAATTTGCCAAATATTCCATCAACTCTACCGTTGTCTTGGCCTGTGATAAGTTGGAAATCACAGACGATGCAAGGCTCAACCTTATAGATCCCAGAGCCTTTCGATCAAGAACCTCCCATTCTTCAACCTTCATATCTGTGGGCTTGCATGCAACCCCAGCCAATGGTAAGTACAAATCTTTCTGATACAGATAATCTTCAATCTGTATCCTCCATAATTGATAGTTTTTGCCATTAAACTTCTCCATTCATAGCTTACTTTCTTCTGCCATTGCTGTACTCCCACTCAAACAGAAACCCCTGTGAGTAACCTGTAATCAACACACACTAACCAGATCTGAAACACTTGTTAGTAACCCAACCAAAAGCTCTGATACTAGTTGTAAGGCACCTAGAACATAAACAAATGCTCTGATACCACTTGTTAGGATCTTGCTCCTCAGAAAGAGCACAATATGATTACCTTGTATAAGCAACTAAATATGCAGAATTAACCAGAAGCAATAAGTAACTAGAATTCACAAATAGCACAGAATATGAGAGACAATACACAATCTTGTATTAATACTCATCCAGAAAGAAAATACAATAAAGAAGATGCCACTTCTTCTTCCACCTCTCAGAGGCTTCCCACACCTCAAGGGCTCCCAGTAATTCTCAATCAAGAGTTCACTCTCCTACAAAAAATGGTCCCAACACACAACTCAAACACAGAATTGGTGTTCACCTCCAACCAGTCAGTAATAACCATGCCGTTACACAAGTACTCAAAGTAATTCAAGTAGATCTCTCATGAACCTGCAACAACCTGCAATTCAACAGACCTTACTTACACATGTAGATCTCCTATGAGCTTGCAACAACCTGTAACTCAAATGATCTTACTTACACATGTAGAACTCCTTGATCTTGCAACAACCTATAGATCACCCTGTTCTTACAATTGGAAGGATCTACCTTGCCTTCCTCTATTTGCTCATCTGTGGAACTAGAAGGAGCTACACTTGCTCAACTCTCACTAGCACTATGGCTATCTAGCACACATTACAATACATGCCAATGGGTCTATAAATAGATCCCATACTAAACAATAACTTAGACTCTTAATTTAGACACGCAGCTCAAGACTCAAATAGCCTTTACATGCAAACAATCAGTTCAACAAACTCACTGTTCGTGCAACGAACAGTTCTAGAATCGCACAGGCAATCGACGTCAGTCCCTGTCTGCCTGGAGATGACCAACATCGGCTGACTCCTACCGATGTCGGTTGCCCTTCTGTTCACCCCTGACCGACATCGATCGGCCTAACCGACGCCGGTGACTGTGACACTCAGCAACTCCTCCATGTCTGCATAGTTGAATCTTTTAGCTCCACAACCTAACAAAAATGACATTATGGAGATGGATCATAGATAAACTAAATATTTCTACTTGGATGATTTGTGGAGACTTTAATATGATTTATATCCTCAATGACAAAGTTGGGATCCATCGCTATGTAATGGTGCAAAGGGGAACATGGAGCTTGGTATTATATTAAAAACCATTAGGGTTTGGTGGACCCTCTCTTTTGGCAGTGCTCAATTAATTAAAAGCCATGGTTTAATTCGTCCAATGTCTGAGCTAGAATTGATTATGTTGTAAAAAAGATAGACCATGTAATGTTTTATGAGAAACACATTCCCTTTTTGTATTTTTGATAGGAAATATCATCGGAAATTGTCCTTTTCAACCATAATCCCATCAATTTCAAGATAGAATGGGGAGGTGGCCATCATTAAATCCCTTTTAATAATGTTTTTTTAATACATTAGTCATCAACCATGAAGGAACTATCTGACTCAATGGAAGATTATGAAACTTGCCTCCATACCCACTATATGCTACCATAAAGGTTGAATGGTGGAATGACATGATTAACCACACCTCTTCCTTATTTTGCCACAATGGAAAGCATATTATATGAGTTAAAAATCATTCTAATGTTGTTGTATTTATGAAATACCATAGGGATTATTCCTTTCTTTATTAAATCCCCTTTGACACTCAGTTATAGGCCATGACTTCCACACTCAAGCACAATATTAATATTTATAAAATACATGCTACTAGAGGGCTAAAATTAGGGTTCAATGCACTAGATTAAGAATAATGATTGTGTTTTCGAATCTCTTAGGGATAAAAAATCCAATGAACAAATTAAAGCCATCTAAACATCACATATTAGTCTCACCAACCTTCGAAATATCTCCTCGTCTTTAATGAGCCACTATAAACTTGTGTTCTAGGCCCAATTGAATATGATGAAGAGAGTTCAAGCATTGTAGGAGTGTTTAAATGTGGTGGCTCACAAGTTAATCCCTTCAGCTCAAAACCTCTATGATTCCCCTCTTTATCTTAATCAACTTTTTGATGCTATGAAATATGTAACTAATGATAAAGTGTTGGGGGTAGACAACTTTCCACATGAGTTTTATAAATTATCTACTTGGAAATTTTATTGTCCTAATTTTCT
The DNA here is from genome assembly GCA_037957365.1 of Torreya grandis. Classification (NCBI taxonomy): domain Eukaryota; kingdom Viridiplantae; phylum Streptophyta; class Pinopsida; order Cupressales; family Taxaceae; genus Torreya; species Torreya grandis. The sequence continues at coordinate 9,513,444 of JARHVA010000031.1, forward strand.
TTAAATTTATAGATAAACCTTACACAATAAATTTTTAAGAGCCATCATCAATAATAGAAATATTAATTTTATTCCTAAGACTAGTGATTTGGATCTTATTACCAGTTAGAGGCCAATCACCCTACTACATGTTTCCTAAAAAAACATTGTTAAAGCCTTATCACTTTGCCTTCACCATAATTTCTTGCAATCATCATGCCAAAACAAATCATAATTTTTAAAAGTGAGTACATCTTGTAAAATATTAGTATAGTTTGGGAAGGAATGTAATGGGTTTGTGTCTCTTGATAAAGGGCTATATTTCCCAAGCTATATTTTGAAAACAAATTATGGTTGGATCGAGTGGACTTTTATTCTTGTCATGTTTAAAGCTTTGGGATTTGGAAAATTCTTTCTTTTGGTAATTTAGACTCTATTTACTAAATATTTGTCTTATCCCACCAACAATGGTCACAAATCTACAAGTTTTGGAATATTGTTTTTCCATCAAACAAGGTTTCTCTCTTGATCTAGCATTGTATGTCTTAGTTTTCAAAGCATTCATTTATATGCTTGCTCATAGAGTTGACAATGGGCTTATAAATCAACTTACTCTTCCTGATATCTCCTCTCAGCTCATCAATGAACATTTTTCATATGGATATTTTATCACACTTTCAAAACAAGAAGCCTCATTCAAATAGGTGTTTCATTTCCTTGACATTTTTTCAAAGCCTCTTCATCAAGCCTATAATGGGCTAAAACCTAGTGTTATAGACAAAACATGATGTCATTGCCTAAGTGGATCAAAAATATCAATGGAATCGGATCCATAAATGGGAGACATTCAAATTAATTTGTATTCCCTTAACATTTGATAGGTTCCCACTTGTGTCATAGTAGTATATAATTGAAAGAGTGTGAAAAATAACTTACTGTATTACTAAGCCTCTTTCACTCACAGGAAAGTTTAAGGTCCACACCAAAATTATTATAGGCACTCATGTATATTATTATTTTTGTTCCCAATCCTTATAAATCTTCAAATGACAAATTAACAAAGGTGCTTAGATATTATTTGTAGGCCAATGCTAAGCAAACTCATGGTTTCCATAAAGTAGTTTGGGATATTTGTTGCGTTTCTCGGGATAAAGGAGGAATGTGTATTATTGATATTTATAGACAAAACATTGCTCTTTACGCTAAATGGATTGTAATCACTATTGAGATAAATGAGGATTAAAAAAATTATCCTAAGACACTACATTTTTACAACTGCTCATTATGAAAATAAATGTTGGAAAAACATTGGACTTCACACTCTTTTGATTACTTATGTGCTTATCAAGATAGAATGGTCCTTTGTGGCCAATAACATATGGAAATATTTTGAGGTGATGAAGCCTTATCTAAAGTGGGTTGGTAATGGTTTTCGAATTGGCCTCTCTTTTAATTGCTACAATATCTAGTGTGTTGGGTCAGTTGATCCAAGCTTAAATTATATTTGTATGTTTTGTTAGTATTTACTTATGTCTTGTTAAAAATAGTTTATTGGTTCACATTAATTAGTTGGAACCTGTAACCACCCCATGAAAATATTATAAAGCTTTGAACGTTGTATTTTTAAATATCAATCTAACATAATAATAATTTTATATTCTGCAAAACTATGTTTGTAATGTAATTTATGTGTTATTTCTCCATTTCCCTAGATCTATCAGTGGTACTAGATATTGGTAGGAGAAATGAATGCAGAGAGATACACATACAATATGTATGAAGGACAATTCATTTTTTTATTTGATCTTAGTTGACAATCCTTTGGAGTGGTATGGTCCAAGAGGTTTTTCTTTACAAAGGCAAAAATCATTTTGATTTAATTTTTTTATTTTTCAATGAATAATTTTTACATCCATATCCATGAAGATGTTGGATTCAAGAATGCAGTAATGGTTTTAAAAAAAAGATTTTTTTTTGATATGTAATCTTGCATTGTTAGCAAGCCAAAATATTCACCTTGAATTATTATTAACATTAGAATCAAAATTGAAACCATATGTATAGAAATTTATGATAAACCTAGTTTATTTCAAGAGGATTTACTGCCTATAAAAGATAGGAATAATATGTTTAGATTATGTTATATGTTTTGTGATCAATAATTTTGATTTTGAATACATTTTGTGGTCAATAACCTAGTTTATATCATCTATACGACTTCTTGAGGCTCTAAATCAAATTTCTACGGCTTGTAATATGATTTAAATACCTATTTTATGATCATTTAATCTATCAATCTATTTGTATGTATTTCAAACCTAATTATATCATTTAAAACTAGATTTATAGCCTATGTACCACATAGTACAAAATTTTGAGCCTCCAACTAAATTCCAACCTAGTTTTTGGACATAACAAATCATTTTTTGAGCAGACGTATGACATTTGAATAAACATTCTACTATTGCATGACCTTAAAGCTTCCAAAATTCACCCTACAAGGCACTTGAATGGAACTGGTAGACATTTGAGCAGATCTAAGCATCTACATCCATTTTAAAATGTAGTAATACATCTTGCACAACCAAAATGGCATGCTGAAGTGAAATAATGCATATAGGTGAATAAATACCATGATTTATATTTTATATAACTACTTTTCCAAAGTTTATTTGTTCTAGGGACCCCACCAAAGGAAAAAAGGCTTAATATTTTACATGCAAGTAAATCTAAGTAAGAATATTTCACACACACACACATTTCAAATCAAATAAATCAGGGTTAAATAGAATATTCTTTACTTGTATTGTCAAATTGGTTGATAGTGATGTCGATAGACTAGTTTTGTTAGTCACTTGATAAAGTGGATAGGTCAAGAGTTCAAACCTTCAAAGTATACTTTTGCTCAAATTTCCTTTTGGTTGCAAACTTTGTTGCATTTGCCATTGAGTAGCGTGTCTTATGACATTTTTTTCAACAAATTGATATTTTATTTAAAGGTGGTCATGTGACTAGTCAATTTATAGGTTTTTGAGCATTAAAAACACATCAGAATGGATAATTATATGATTTGAAACTTCATTGTATCATTTTTGCAACAAATTGTTACATCCCCTCAAGTTGTACTTAGAATAATGTTGTAATTTTTTTAAAAACTATTACTTAACATTCATTCCACTCAACCATAATTAAACTAAATAAATTTAAGTAATTATAATATATAATTTGGAACAATAATAACTCCAAAATTCTAATATTGAATGCAATATAATATATCACAATATCAAGAAAAGTAAATACATTAGGACTCAGCCACAATTGGTCCACTAATACAACAATTGTTGTTCAACATATACAAATGAAATATAATTTTATTTTTTTCAGGCCTTCAAACTCAATATAATAAATAGATACCAAGCCCATTGGAGATTAAGTCAAACTAACTCGTGTATCATTAAATCTTTAGAGTAGTCTCCAGGTAAGAAGTATTACTGTGGAGAGGGATAACATCATCCGAGCACTTTTCCACACCAACCATGGGCCAACAATCACCTACATGATCCTCTATCAAGTAAAAACCCTCTCTTCATGGATAGTTAGATAGAATGTTGCAGGAATCTAGATAACAAGATAATACCCATGTGTATATGATAAAACTAAACATGAAGTGTATCATAGAAAGCCTATTCTATTGCAAGATATTACACTGAAATGTAAATCATACATACCAAAGATAATGTTTCACTATACATTATTTAACCACTAGAATCATACTAATTAATTCATCCTAGCAATCATATCACATCACATGTCAAATAAGGAATAAACAAAGTGTGCTTTTATTCCCTCAATGCATGACTAAAACTTACATTAAAATCAATTCTAAACTGGAAATAATGCCTATAGTTTATACCACCCGAAGTAAAATTCACAATAATTTGTAACTTTTTAACTACTACAGTATGATCCATATGACTACACCCCATGATATCCCATATTAACATAGTCTAGTGTTATACGACATAATTACTAGTTTTCTCATAATGTCATACTAAGTAGTCATAAATACATAGAAACATACATTCCTAATCAAGAAAGAACATATAATAAATCAAGTTATACAAACACATAGAAGTCTATCTGATATTCATTTACACTCTCAAAGTTATATGCATGCATACATGATGTCTTACTAATTTTTACAAAGCATACTATTCAAGAATAACCAACACATACATTTAATCAGTCAACATAGGTGAGAGTTTAGACATACAGCTGTAGTATGTCCCATCTGGGCATATACATTTAAGCTAAAGTATTTTATGATATCCTATATTATCATAGCTCATTGTGCATAAAGCACCAAATGCTCAACATGAATAAACAATCTTACAGTATAATTATTAAACAAGCAAATAATGGATTATACCCCCTGGGTATACCTTATATTAATTTACACAATAATAATCAGATGAAAACATATCTCTAGGCACACATCACAATGCACTATTTTATGCTATAACAGTGTAATTACTTTTACATATAAATACTTTCACAATATGTATTTTACAAAAAAATTCAATGCTAACACCATATATTTATATCAACAGTAATTTATAACACAAGTCAAGGTTTTATAATATTTCTCAAATAGAACTTCTATGAATCTTTATTTATCTTTTAATCAATACCTAAGACAAGCAAGTTAATCTACCATTCAAGTATTGTGCAAGTGATTTAAGGATGCTATATTACCTTTGTAATAATTATCCAATTGTTGCAATTATTATCCTTAAATCAAAGCTGATATTAAAAACATATACAACTGGCAATAACAATGTAACCTTTTTTAGATGTGTAACTATCTTATACAACAAATAATATTATACTAGATGTCAGAGTTTATACGCTTTTTAGGTTCTCCTATTGCTCACCATGCATAACATGCACTACCTAAGCTCATTTTTAAAATACACAATTACTGTTAATTACTCAGAATATCAAAGTTTACACATTTATAACATAATCAATCACTGTTGAAATGGATTTCATGATAATTATGCTCATTTTATTTTTAATACAACTTGGTTTTATTGCACATATTGGGCTCATGATGCAACTTGGCTCAACCGATTATGGAAATCTAAGGCAAAAATAAAGTTCCAACCAATATTCGATCTTGCATTAAGGAGGGAACATAGTCATTTATTATATATTTTCTCATAACTAGAATATACATTGTCTCAATAGACTAAATTTCAATGACTTAAGTAAACTCAATGCTTTATTATAATAAACTTAGCACTCTAAAAGTATGACTTAATGTTTCTATAATGTACTTAGCATTTACCATTTTTGAGTCAATGATTTAATAAGTGACTCACCCTTTTCATGGTATGCCTTGGCGTTGATTACCATTAACTCATATTTCATTTTTAGATACTCAAGATGATACAGTGATATCATGTATATATACAACATTTCCCATTATATATGATCAATGTATCATTAATTATACTCAACACTAAAGTTTAAAGTTTGGCATCTCAAATAAAGGAATCAAAATTTATCATGACTCAACATTTAATTTCATGACTCAATGTATTAACAATATTTATACTCAACGATTTCATTTTAAACTCAACGCTATTTTCTCAAAAACTTAGTGCTTTAATATAACCTTAGTGCCATAACATTGTATACATAGCATCGCTATAACATTGTATACATAACATTTTTATAATAAAATATACTCATCCTTGTATTTATTAAATTTTGTGTTTAAATTGATAAACTTAGTGCTTTTACTATATTTAACTCAGCTTTTAAACTACATTTAATGTGTTGTAATTATATGACTCAGCTAACGATATAATGACTTTTGCATTACATTTCATTAATTCAACATTAAATTCATTGACCTGGATTTCAAATAAGAGACTTGGCATTTAGTTATTTGATTAGGCATTTCAACTTAGCATGTATAGCATTTCAAAATAGAGACTGACATTTTGTAATTAACTCAGCATTCCATAATAGACTGGATGTTAAGACTTCAACGCTTATTTTTCCAACTTAGCGCTTAAATAAGTGACTCCAACACTTCAATAAATATAATTACAATGATTTAATCAAATAGATACATAGAGCTTTTGAAATGACCAATGTTTATTTTTATACTTGGCATTCCAATTTTACCTGGCATCTCAATTTTTATAGCTTGGCATTTCAATTTTACTTGACATCTCATCTAATTCACTGGGCATTTTATTAATAGTCTCAACAATTTAATAATAATATATATTCAGCGTATTATATCATATGCTCAATGATTTCAATAAAATAACCTGGCATTCAGAAAAAGGACTTCTATGATTTAAAAAATAGACTCTAATGATTTATTAATAGACGTCAATGATTAACTGATTTGTTTAGATTTATATGTATGACTCATCATGGTATTCAAAAGACTAGGCGATTTATATAAAAATGACTCAACATTGCTTTTATAAACTCAAAAACTTATTAAAATATGGTGTTTTAAATAAAACATGGTGTTTCAATTTATATAATTAGCCGGGCATTCTAATTTATAACATGATGATTTCAGTAAAAGACTCCAACATTTCAAAATTAGTACTTGACATTATATTTTGATAGCTATGCATTTTAAGAGTGATTGGGCATTTTAATTATATATACAAATGTTCAATTGAATACCCAACATTATAAATTATTTTCCCTTTCTGATTCGAGCATATTGAGCATTCCAACATTGGTTTCAGATCAAGGCAATCCTTATAAGGATCTCATGATAATCACGCTCATTTTAATAGTGCATTGGGATTTATAGTGATTTCAAAAAATACATTTATAGTGATTTATATTCAATTATAAGCATAGTGATTTATATATATGGCTTAGTTTATAGATTTATTATATGTACCATCTTGGTAGAAATTTTCTTATGAAGATACCTAGATGAGGAATACGCCTTTTTTCTCCAAATTCTCCTGCCTCTTCTATCTCTTAAATTTTCCTCTTTTTCTCCTTCTCGTGTATGTTTTTTTTCTAATTTTTATATTCTTTTATTTATAAAATTCTTTTCCCATTATCTTCACTTTGCATACATTTTCTCTTCAAGTTTACTAACTGCTGTTAACTCATTCTCTAAGACCGTAGTTTATCTCACCTTAAAATTCTTTAATTAATATTAAAACATATAATTTGCTTAGCATTGACTAATACATCACACTCTCCAAGTTAGCTTTAAACATGAGTTCAGTTAACAAATAAAATATTGATAATCAATTACTAACTTTTAATTTAATTTTATACATGTATCTCATTCTAAGTTTAGATTGTTTTTACTCCAAGTTTGTATATTAGGATAACTCAGATTCCTTGAAAGCAATCAATACAAAGATAATTATTTATTTAACTGCTGGATATTTATTCAATAATAATTAATATCTATTTTCTTGATTTATTATCTAAAATCAAGATAATTAATTTAAAGGAATCTAATACATATTAAGAACTAATTTTGCATACTAATATAATCATATACAAGATTTCCTTAATTATGCATTAGCATTTAAAACTTATAACATTTTTAAATCTAATGTGGGTATGTATAGGGTCACAAGCAATTTCTCTATCATCATCCAATTGTGCCATCTAGCCCATCCTCTCTGATGATGCTCTCCCTCGTCAAGATCTGAAGGTAGCATCTATCCTTCATCCACCTCATAACAATTAGTTAGTCTAAGTCATTATATATATCAACCAATAACCCAAAACTAACGAATATACATATCCATAATGTACAAAATAATTAAAATACAACAGTCATATTATGTATACTAATCAACAATATCACTGTCCTATACTGGTATATGTCATAAAGCCTAAGTCAAAGAAATGATAGTCAGATAATAACCATATTAACACATAAATTTAAAAGTTATTAATGATAAGGTGAAATCAAGATGTGACATCATACCCCTTAAAATTGATTATCATCTCTTATTCAAACAAAAGTTTTAATTAACAAACAGAGTTTAACAACATAAAAACATAGTATCAAGCATCATATCATGCATATAAATGCAAAATTTATCTAAAAAACTCATCATACTTCTCTCAATCAACACCATTCTTAACATATTGGTCACATAAGACCCTGCTCTATGACATTTTTTATTATGAAAACAAGTTTACGAATGCCACTTATGCTGATTGGTTCTATCATGACCAATCTGAGGTCTATAACTACAAGATCAACCTATAATAATTCCGTAAAAGTCTTATTGACTTTCAAAATCATATTAAATCATCATAAAAATTGAAACAAATGAATAAGGAGATTTATACAAAACCTTCTAGTCCTTATGCACATCTCTCTTATCTAGAGAGTGTATCTCTCATACTAGAGAAAAGTATTTAGGGATCCTAGCAAGAATAATGTGTATATGTTAATACTTTCACTACTCTATGTAGCTTCATATAAGTATAAAATGGCAATATTGTCACTACTCCACATAGCTCTAGATAAGTATGATGATAAATAGGAATTGGTAATAATGTATAAAGATCATGGAATACCCATCCATATGGAATATCCATCCACAATATACATATGTATGGTCATATGACTGAATTTGACAAGTTTTGTCTATCAAACCTTGGATTTTACAAGTCCATCTGTTGGTTCCAACTTAGTACCAAAAATTTGAGTCAATATGTGACTAAGTAAGATACCATCCTATTGCTTAGAACTAACATTCCTACTTTACAACTCTTCTTTCAGGTCTACACAACTTGATGATATTCTCAATATGCATAAGGTTTTATGAAACACAAACATATATTAATAGATAATAGAAAGCAATACTATATGCTAAATAATTCCATATGTACTAATATACATATAGGAAAAATCATACAATCATCCCGAGATTGTATTAAGTTGCTACAAATCAAATATAACTAGTATCATATTCAACAACTTAACGTATAGTGTTATATTCATAGTAAAGAGATAATAACTAACATAACATACTAAGGCTAAGGATTATACCATCCTTACAATCTTATAAGTGAAACAATGTCTCCTTGCTTGCATAACTAGCACACAACAAGTTAAAAAGTGTTATCTAAACCCTTTAGACTAAGAAGATGATCCACACATCTTATACCTTACTTGCTCCTGAAGAAGGGTACATATATACCTCTTCAAATCAATATGCTTCAAAAAGAGAATAATATCAATCTAAACAAAGTGATATAATAACGTAATAATTATAATCACTAAAATTTATATAAATTCAATGTTAGCCACTCCTCATGATCATACTCAAGTTTGATAAGATAGTGACTCTAAAAAGTCACAAGTAGAAAGTAAAGAACTAACATATCAAAAAAAAAACTTCTTGCATACCCTCATATGGTAAAAGGAAACACTGCAATCCATGTTGCCAATCACTATTCACTTACCAACTTGTAAGTGTAGTATTGTAACCTAACTCCACAACCAAAAGGAAAATACTAAGCACAAAGATGCATCAATCCATCCAATCCTACAAATTTTCTCATCAAGAAGTAGAAAACACTATCCCATGAACTCAAGGGAATAAGATCAAAACAATAATTTAGAAACAAATTTATGCTTAAAGAAACTCTAAATCAACATCCTAAAAATATGGATATTCTAAGTAGCTTAAAATGGTGTAAGAGGAGAGTGAGAGAATAAAAACTCATCTCTAAGATAATTAAGAGATATAACACTTATTCTCAAGTCTATATAAATACAAGGGTGCTAATCTACATAACAAACTCCTAATATAAAGAAATATCAACCAAGACATCTACATTCAACTATAATAAAATTTCTACCGCACTAGGAGGTGCCATCTTGAATGGTCTTATATGATTCCCACTCCTATAATTTGTGTAAGTAAAACACAAAACTAATACATAAAGACCTAAGTGGGAAGCACTCCATGCTTTTAAAATACTCACAACACAACACACAAATGGTGAAGGTGATTTGATTACCAATATGTAATCATACTCAAGGTGTTCAATCTAAAGTTCAAAAATTTGGTAGGAAAATCTTGTTCACAACTCAAGAACTAAGCTATGCACATACCTACAAAACACTTTATATAACCATCACTAACTAGACACTCAATACACCAACCCTTTAACAAATTTAAGGGGCTACAAATGCTCTTAGGGTTCACACTCAATGTACCACAGACACATTCACATTTCTTGTCTCTGCTAAACAAAAATGTATGAAATTTTTAATAAACTCATTAGGTCCTAGAGTTCGAGCCACAACTCTTATACCACATGTTACATCCCATCAAGTTGTACTTAGAATAATACAATAATTTAAAAAAAAAAACTATTACTTAACAATCATTCCACTCAACCATAGTTAAACTAAATAACTTTAAGCAATTATAATCAACAACTTAGAACAATAAGAACTCCAAAATTCTAATAATGAATGCAATATAATACATCACAATATCAATGAAAGTCAATATATTAGGACTCAGCCACTATTAGTCCACTAATACAACAACTATTATTTATCATATACAAATGAAATATAATTATATTTTCTTTAGGCTTTTAGCCTTAATATAATAAATAGATACCAAGCCCATCAAAGCTCGAGTTAAACCAAGTCGTATATCACTGAATCATTGGCGTAGTCTCCAAGTAAGTAGTACTGCTATGGAGAGGGATAGCATCATTCAAGTGCTTTTATACACTAACCATGAACCAATGTTCTTCTATAGAATCCCCTATCAGGGAATGACCCTCCATAGATAGATGGATAGAACGGTGCAGTAATCCAAAGAACAAGCTAGTACCTATGTGTGTATGATAAAACTAAACATGGAGTATTTCATAGAAAACTTATTCAATTGAAAGATATCACATTGACATGTAAACCATACATACCAAAGATAAAGTTTCACTATATATTATTTAACCACTATAATCATACTAATTACTTCTTTCTAGCAATCATATCACATCACATGTTAAACAAGGAATAAACAAAATGTACTTTTATTCCCTCCATGCATGATTGAATCTTACATTAAAATAAATTTTAAATTGGAAATAATGCTTATAGTTTATACCACCTGAGTAAAATTCATATTAAATTGTATCTTCTCAATTACTACAATAAGATTCATATGACTACACCCCATGATATCCCATATGATCATAGTCTAGTGTTAGAAGACATAACTACTAGTTTTCTCATAATTAGTCATACTAAGTAGTCATAAATATATAGAAGCATACACTTTTAATCAAGCAATAACATATAACAAATCAAGTTATACAAAGACATAAAAGTCTACCTAATATTTGTTTACACTCTCAAAGTTTTATGGATACATACATGATGTCCTACTAATTTTTATAAACCATATTGTTCAAGAATAACCACACATATATTTAATCAGTCAATGTAAGTGAGAGTCTAAACATACAGTTTTAGTATGTCCCATTCGGATATATACATTTAAGCTAAAGTATTCTATGATATCACATACTACATAGCTCATTGTGCATAAAGCACCCTACTTAACATGAACAAAAAATATTACACTGTTATTATTAAACAGGTAAATATGGGATTATACCACCCAGGTATACCCTAGATTAATTTGTATAATAATAATCGAAAGAAAACATATCTCTAAGCACATATCACGATGCACTATTTTATGTTAGAATAATTTAATTACTTTTACATATAAATACTTTTAAATTATGCATTGTAAATTTTTTTTCAATCCTAACAACAAATATTTATACCAGCAATAATTTATAACACAAGTCAATGTTTTACAAGATTTCTCAAATAGAACTTCCATGAATCTTTATTTATCTTTTATGTAATAATATTGTGCATATTGGTTGTTAATCCTAGGTGTCTTGCTTTTTATATTTTTTAATAAGATTTCCATTCTTGTAGGAATAGGAAGAGTCATTGGGAATGTGAAATGAATAGTCTTGTTTAGTCTATTTATTGTAATGTTTACTTCATTTCAATTTGAATCATGAAATAAAATTTCATTATCATTTTGTCAATATTATTTTTGACCTACCATTGGTATTAGAGCTTAGAATTTATATTAGTTATTTTTTCAGTCTCTCCTCTCTTCTCTATAGTTGTATGGCCTCCATACTAAAGTTTTCTTTCAATAAATTTGAACCTAACTTTGGCAGTGTATCATCTTGTGAGGAGGTATTTTGATTGTTTTGCAGTGTGGGAGTTGTTGATGTCCTATCTATGGCAGCGATTCACTCTCCTTGGGCAGTGATTCATTCAAAAGTTATATTAATTTGTGCTTTGACAACTATTGCATGTATTTTTTTCACATTTCCTACTGCATTTATCTATTTTGTCTAACATTGGTAGCACAATAGAAAATAAGTGGTTGTATATGGGTATTTGAAATATATATTTCAGATTCATAACTTGTTTGGCAGCATAGGAGTCTTTTAGACCTAAAATTTACAAAATTTCACTAACGCTTTTCTTATCTTAGGTTGCATGGCATCCGCATCTACTGTTTAAACCATTACTATTTGAGGACTTGGTTGTGGTTGAATTATGCATGTGTGGCATTGAATCTGCTAAACCCTGACAATTTCCTCAAATTCTTTGGTTGGCACTAGGTTTTTGCTATAAATTGATAGTTGTATTCTCCTCTGTATTGGCATCATTCTTCTATAGGGAAGCATAGAAGTCTGAATATTGAGATTTTTTAAAAAGGGGGAGGGGGCATACATTTTCATTATAATTCCAATATTGGAATTGTGGCTTTATATATCAAATCAAATCATCCACATAAACAAAAGTTGAGAGATATATTTTTATGATTTTTTTATTTAAAAATAAAATTCATTTTTAAATTTTTTTTTTCAGATTTAAAAATAAAATAAAATTTGAAAGCATTTAAAACTTGAGCAATTTTTCATTAAAATTGGCTTGAGACAACTATTCTACACAAAATTGGCAAACAACAACCAATTTTTACAAATTTAAGAATAAATAAGGAGAGCTACTCTTTTACCCATTCATGTATGTCAAAAAATATAAATTCAAAAATTAATAAAAACTAAGTATATTCATGTATGAGGTTTTTTTTAAGCCGGTTTTAATGACAAAGTGAATCCTTTTTAGTACCTTTGCATTTATAACAAAAAGGACCATTTTAGAGTGATAATAAATCCAATTGGGTTTAAACAAAAACTCAAATAAAAACTCAAAACCATGGATTCCATCAAATCCATTGTTGGCACTACCTTGACTGGCCAAGACAGTTGGCTCAAATGGTCTAGGAAAGTGGAGAACAAACTCATTTTCAATGATTTATGGTTAGAAATTTGTGATGGGGAAAAACAACTAGTTAAACCAATAAAGAATGCAAATGACACTCAAACATGGAAGCAAAAAAACTAGAAGACTTTGGCCTTGATGAGGGGATCAATGAACGAAGATGTGTTTCATCATATACATGGGTGCAATATACCATGGGAAGTATATCATAAACTAAATGACCTATATGACTCCCATACAAAGTTTGAATTCATTCAGTTTCATTTGAAGCTATTCAACCTAGAGTTGAAAGATAGTGATGTGATGATATTGGCTTCAAAGGTATGAGCTATCAAACATGATGTTGAAACAATGGGTGTTAAAATCAATATATACATGACCACATTCATAAAATCCCTTATTCCAAACTATTCAACCTATTTGGATCCTCTACAAGCAAGCAAATAGTTAAAGACTCTCACATTTGACCAATTGGTTGAAAAGATGACAGAAAGAGAAAAGTCATTTGGAAGGAAAACAAAAACCACAACAAGTGAAAGTGTGTGCTATGTTAAAATAAATTATTTCAAACCATCAAACAAGGCCATGCCTTCCAAAAATGAAAGCAATAACAATTACAGGGAAAAAAGTGGAAAAAATGAAAATCATGGTAGTGAAAATAAAAAACAAAATGATAAACAAAACCTCTATTATGAATGGTGTGATAGAAAAGGTAGCCATTAGACTCACGAATGCAGGAATCCGTGGGAGAAAATTGAATCATACCATAAAAAAAAGAGGGAAATTTAAAGAAACAATCAAAAGATTCAAACTCAGCCCAATTCACCAGTGAATGTGCATTTTTTAGTATAGATGATGAAGCAAATAATGTATCGATAAGTTCCTCATGGTTTGATGCTTGGGTTCTTGATCCTTGTGCCACTCAACATATGACTTTCCAAAAAGACTTTTTTGAGGAGTACAACGAAGAAAGTTGTGGCTCAGTATAACTCGCAGATAGATCAAGTTTGCAACCATAGGGAATGGGTACAATTCAACTCAAGTGTCAAGGGCTTCCAGACTACAAACTTGAGAATGTTCTCTACCTTCCTCTATTGAAACAAAACTTGTTTTCCCTAGTGCTCATAAGGTAACAAAGCCATTTCATTTTATTGGATAATGGTGATGTCATAATCAGGAGAAAAAGTGATAATGCAGTCATCTTGACTGGATATGAGGAAGGGAAACTACTTAAACTGAAGGGTGAGACATCAAATTCAAGGAATTATGCTCATCTTGTGGAAGATGGAATGTCTTCAAACATGTTGTAGCATGCTCAATTTGGGCACACTCACTATAACAACATTCATGTATTGCTAAATAATGGTGTTTTTGGCATGCCTACAAAATTAGATGAGAAGTATAAAGCCTGCATCTTGGATAAACATGCAAGAGAACCATTTTCAAAGTCACAGTGGAAACCAAACAAAAAATTATAGCTTGTTCATTCAAGCTTGTGTTCTCTTCCAATCCTCTCTGCTAGTGGTCATAAGTACTTCATGTTGTTCATTGATCACTACAATAAGATGACATGAATATAATTTTTGAAGAAGAAATTAGAAGTCTTAGATACTTTCAAAAAGTTTGAACAATGATTGAAAATGAAGAACAAACCACATAAAGATACTCAGGATAGATAATGGTGGTGAATTCACATTAAATACGTTTGAATCCTTTCTAGAGAAAAATAGGATCAAATACCATCTCACAATTCCTCACACTCCACAACAAAATGAAGTATTTAAAAGGATGAACATAGCTGTGATGAATATGGTTTGTGTAATGTTGTATTTCAAAAAGGTAAATCTGAACTTGGGCTGAAGCAGATAAAACAATACTATACCTTCACAATAGATCACCATCAATAGCTCTTAAATCAAAGACTCCATATGAGATGTGGTATGGTCATATCCTTTTAAGTGACATCTTAAAATTTTTGGATCCACTTGTTACACATTGATTTCAAAGGAGAAGAGAAAAAAATTGGACCATAAGAGTCAAAAATGCATCCATTTGGGATATTTTGATTCCTCCAAGGAATTTAGGCCATATAATGAGAAAGATAAGAAGTTTCTTATCGCAAGAGAAGTTATCTTTTAAGGACAAAAAACATATTGATCAGTAGTTGAGTCGACTAGACAAATATGCAAAGTTTGATGTCTACAAAGAGAGTGATTTGAATGTTCCAAACAATGAGTGGGGGACATAGAGTTGTGAATCTATTATTTTTCTATTATTTTTTATACATGAGCTTGAAACTCCTCCTGAAGGAGAGAGTGAAACTTCATCAGATATTAAACAGGGGCTAGCAAAACATAGGGTAGATAGTGAAGGAGTTTCAGAGGATGAACCTAAAGCACCTATAGCATAGAAAAAGATGCCTGAATGGGCCACTCAAACTTTGAAAGATGTGAGGCTTGATGAGGTTGGGAAAATAGGCACTCAAAGTAAACATGCAACCTCATCTCAATTAGACCAGTCTATTGATGAAATTTAGGGCATGACTGGAAAACTCACATTGGATGATTCTCAAGAGGGACTCAATGTTGCATTTGATTCGTAACCAATCATTTTAAAACAAGCTGAGAAGTTTGACTCTTGGATAAAAGCAATGAAATATGAGTATAATTCATTGGTGAAAAATGGGACTTAAAATTTGGTTGATCTACCATATGGTAGCAAACTAATTAGTTAAAAATGGGTCTATCATAATAAATTCAAGGCAGACAACTCACTTGACAAGCACAAAGCAAGGTTTGTCACAAAGGTATATGCTCAAAAGTAAGGAATTGACTACATTGAAACCTTTGCACCTTGATTAAAATGGACTACCATTCAGACTATGTTGGCTCTGACAACTCACAATGGATGGAAAGTTTACCAAATGGAGACCTTAAGGAAACTATGTACATGACATAACGTGACTATTTTGTAGTAAAAGGACAAGGGCACAAGGTGTGTAAACTATAAAAATTGATGTATTATTTGAAACAAGCCCCTCAAGCATGGTATAAAAAACTAACTAAGCACCTCATGAACATGAACTTCAAACGTTTTGAGTTTGAAGATGCAACTCTTTTCATCAAAATAGTTGACAAAATAGTTGTATTTATGGTGGTGTATATTGATGATTTTCTCATCATAGGGAACAATGAACGGTACACTATAAAATTCAAACCAGAGTTGATGAAAAGCTTTGAAATGATCGATTTGGGTTATCTTCATTACTATTTGGGTATTGAAGTAATTTAGAAACCAAAGTATTTTTTCATCACTAAGAAAAAGTATGTAGGTGACATTCTTATCAAGTTTAAAATGGAAGATTGTAATCCTCTCAGCATGCCCATGGAATAGAATCTTAAATTGACATTTTAAGATTCAACATATTTGGTTGATGCCACTAGATATAGATAACTCATTGGAAGTCTGATTTGTGTGACTACCACTCAACCAGATATATCATATGTAGTTGGTATCCTCTCAAGATTCATGTAACAACCTAGGGAGAGTCATTGGATAGAAGAAAAAAGGGTCCTCAGATATCTCAAAGGCACACAACATTTTGGGCTCAAATACTCTAGGGCAAGAGACTTCAAATTGGTTAGGTATTTAGTTTTGACTATGCTAGTGATCATGAAGATGGAAAGTCCACCTCAGGTTTTCTAATTAATTTGGAAATGTCAGTTGTCAATTTGAAATCTAAGAAGTAATCAATACGAATAATTTCTTCAGCATAAGCAAAATATATGGCTGCATCAGAGGCAACTAGAAAGAGCTTGTGGATTAGAAAGGTTCTTTCAGATTTATAGGAGCAACAGGTTTCGTCAATACCTCTTATGGTTGACAACACTTCTTCAATCCAAATAGCAAAGAATCCAGTCTTTCATGATGGAACCAAGAACATCGATACCAAATTTCATTTGATTTGACACTATGTGAAAGATGGCAGTGTCAAGTTGTAACATTGCTTGACATTAGAGCAACCAACAGACATCTTGACAAAAACACTTGGACGAGAAAAAATTGAGAAGCTCATAGGAATGCTTGGTCTAACAAAGACCCCTATAAATTAATGGTGGTAGTAATAATATTGTACATATTGGTTGTTAATCCTATGTGTCTAGCTTAGGTGTCTTGATTTTTGTCGATTTCAATAAGCTTTTTCTTCCCATAGGAATAGGAAGAGTCATTGGGAATGTGAAATGAATAGTATTTTTTAGTCTATTTACTGTAATGTTTGATTCCTTTCAATCTGAATCATGAAATACAATTTCATTATCATTTTGTCAATATTCTTTTTGGCCTACCATTTTAACCAATATCTAATACAATCAAGTTAATCTACCATTCAGGTATTGTGCAATTTATTTAAGGATTCTATATTATCTTTGCAATAATTATCCAATTATTGTAATTATTATCCTTAAATCAAAGCTCATATTAAAAACATATACAACCGATAATAACATAGGAACCTTTTTCAGATGTGTAACTATCTTATACAACAAATAAGATTATACTAGATGTCAAAGTTTATATGCTTTCTAAGTTCTCTTATTACTCACCATGCATAACATGCACTACCTAAGCATATGTTTAAAATACATGATTACCATTAATTACTCATAATATCAAAGTATACACATTTCTAACATAATCACCCACTGTTCAAAAGGATTTCATGATAATTGTGCTCATTTTCTTTTTAATGTAACTCGGTGTCATTGCACAACCCAGGCTTGCAGTGCAACTCAACTCAACCACTTATGGAAATCCGAAGCAATAATAAAGTTCCACCCAATACTTGATCTTACATTAAAGAGGGAACATAGTTATTTTTTATTTCTTTTCTCATAACCGGAATATATAGTGTCTCAATAGACTATAGTTCAATGACTTAATTAAAGTCAACATTTTATTATAATAAACTCAGCACTCGAAAAGTATGACCTAGTGTTTCTATAATTTACTCAACATTTATCATTTTGGAGTCAACGATTCAATAAGTGATTCACCTTTTCCATGGTATGACTTGGCATTGATTACCATAAACTCAGCTTTCATTTTTAGATACACAAGGTGATACAGTGATATAATGTATATATACAATATTTTTCATTATATATAATCAGTGTATCATTAATTATACTTAGCATTAAATTTTAAACTCTAACGTCTTAAATAAATGAATCAACATTTACCATGACTTAGCATTTAATTCCATGAATCATCATATTAACAATATTTATACTAAATGATTTCATTTTAAACTCTGTGTTATTTTCTCAAAACCTCAACACTTTAATATATCCTCAGCACTATAACATTGTATACACATCATCACTATAACATTTTATACACAATGTCGTTATAACATTGTATACATAGTGTTTTTATAATGACATATACTCAACCTTGTAGTTATTAAATTCCACATTTAAATTGATAAATTCAGTGCTTTTACTATATTTAACTCAGCCTTTAAATTACATTTTCTACGTTGTAATTATATGACATAGCCAATGATATAATGACTTCTGCGTTACATTTCATTAACTCAACATTAAATTCATTGACTTGGCTTTCAAATAAGAGACTTGGCATTTAGTTATTTGACTAGGCATTTCAACTGAACATGCATAGCATTTCAAAATAGAGACTGGCATTTCATAATTAACTCATCATTTCACAACAGACTGGATGTCAAGACTTCAATGCCTTATTTATCCAACTCAATGCTTAAATAAGTGACTCCAACACTTTAATAAATATATTTACAATGATTTAATCATATAGATACACACAGTGTTTTAAACAACCAACATTTATTTTTATGTTTAGCATATATACTTGGCATTCCAATTTTACCTAGCATCTCAATTTTTTAGAGCATGGTGTTTCAATTTTCCCTGATGTCTCATCTAATTGGCTGGGTATTTTATTAATAATATCAACAATTTAATAATAATAATAACATATATTCAACCTATTATATCATATGTTCAATGACTTCAACAAAATGACCTAGAATTCAGAAAAGGACTTCTACGATTTAAAAAAATAGACTCTAATGATTTATAAATAGATTTAAATGATTAACTAATTTTCTCAGCTTTAAATGTATGACTCATCATGGTATTCAAAAGACTAGGTGATTTATATAAAAATGACTCAACATTACTTTATTAATAGACTTAAACGATTAACTAATTTTCTCAGCGTTAAATGTATGACTCATCATGGTATTCAAAAGACTAGGTGATTTATATAAAAATGACTCAGCATTGCTTTTATAAACTCAGTGACTTATTAAACTTTGGCATTTTAAATAAAACATGGCATTTCAATTTATATAATTAGCTAGGCTTTCTAATTTATAAAATGGCAATTTCATTAAAAGACTCTAGCATTTCAAAATTAGTACTCGACGTTTTATTTTGACAAATCTACATTTTAAGAATGATTGGGCATTTTAATTATATATACAAATGTTCAATTGAATACATAACATTATAAATTATATTCCCTTTCTGAGCCAAACATATTGAGCATTCCAGCATTGGTTTTGGATCAAGGTGATCCTTATAAGGATCCCACGATGATCATGCTCATTTTAATAGTGCACTAAGATTCATATTAATTTCAAAAAATACATTTACAATGGTTTATATTCAATTATAAGCATAGTGATTTATAAATATTGCTCAGCTTATAGATTCATTATACACAATGTCTTGGTAGAAATTTTCTTGTGAAGATACCTAGATGAGAAATACACCTCTTTTCTCCAAATTCTCTTACCTCTTCTATCTCCTAAATTTTCCTCGTTTTCTCCTTCTCGTGTATGTTTTTTTCTAATTTCTATCTTCCTTTATTTATAAATTTCTTTTCCCATCATCTGCACTTTGCATGCATTTTCTCTTCAAGTTTACCAATTATTGTTAACACATTCTCCAAGATCATAGTTTATCTCACCTTAAAATTCTTTAATTAATATTAAAACATATAATTTACTTAGTATTGACTAATACATCACACTCTTCAAGTTATCTTTAAACATTAGTTCAATTGACAAATAAAATATTGATAGTCAATTACTAACTTTTAATTTAATTTTATGCATGATCTCATTCTAAGTTTAGATTGTCTTTAACATAAGTTAGTACATTAAGATCATTCAGATTCTTTGAAAGTAATCATTACAAGGATAATTATTTATTTAACTACTAGATATTTAGTCAGTAATAATTAATATCTATTTTCTAACTTATTATTGAAAGTCAAGACAATTAATTTAAAGAAATCTAATGCTTATTAAGAACTAATTTTGCATACTAATATAATCACATACAAGATTTTATTAATTACACATTAACATTTAAAACATATAACATTTTTAAATATAATGTCCATGTGTGAAGGGTCACGAACAATTTCTTTATCATCTCCCAATCGTCCCATTTAGCCCATCCTCTAATGATACTCTCTCTCATCAAACTCTGAGGGTAGGATTTAACTTGCATCCACCTCACAACAAGTAGGTAGTTAGTCTGAGTCATTATATATATCAACAAATGATACAAAACTAACAAATATACATATCCGTAATGTACATAATAATTAAAATATAACTGTCAAATTATGTATACTAATCAATAATATCATTGTCCTATAGCATTATATCTCATAAAGCCCAAGTCAAAGCAATGATAATCAGATAATAACCATATTAATCCATAGATTTAAAGGTTATTAATTATATGGTGAAATCAGGATGTGACATAAATGTATTGAAAATGATGTATAAAGGTGCATTTTTGGTGGAAACCAACACTTTCAAAATGAAAAGTTTCAAAATTTCATCCCATGCTTGTGCTATTAGAGACCATATCATATTTTATAGGTCCATCAGGATCCTTATGATTGACAAAGTGTAAGTGTCACACAAGAGGTTAGAGGATCCGTTGGAGGCTGGAGGATAATTCACCCTCTCTTTTTAGTTATTCACTCAGAGTTTGGGTCAAATATTTGAAAAAAAATATTGGTGGCAGTAGTATGATTCTTTCAGTTTCAATTTTTTGTTTTCTTCAATCCATTGATATTCATGATGAGGATCAGACAAAGTAGGTTTGATTTCATTTTTTGTTGCATAGTATTCTCACTTTTCACATGACATGGGGAAGTTATTGCATGGACTTTGATTAGTCATTGGTGATTATACGAGTTGATAGGAGTTACTAGAACCTTCAATGTTGAGTAAAAGTCATCAACGCTTGTTGGACATTAGGGAGATGTGCCATACATAGTACTGAATAGTCACTTGGATGAGTTTCTATGTTAGACCTTATGTGGATTGATGTGGTTAAACAATGTTTAATCGTGTTCTTCTGTAGTATGGTATGATGATCACATGGGATGAGTAGGTCTTGATTGTGTTCACCATCCTTTATACCATAACTCACGAGGCATGCTTCTATATGGAACAACATCAGTTTTGATGAGTACTAAGATGTACAACATGTAATTTGCAGGTGTAGTAGATACTTTTGATGACTTCACATTCATAGCTATGGATCATCTTTTATACCCCTTGTTGGATCTAGGGGGAGTTTGTTGGGTTGGTTGATCCAAGTTTAAATTATATTTATGTTTTGTTAGTATTTACTTATATTTTGTTTTAAAAAAAAATTGGTTCATGGGAATTAGTTGGATCCCATAACCACCCCGTGAAAAGCTTATAAATCTTTTCACATTCTTTGTAACTATCAATTTGACATAATAATTATTTTATGTTGCGGAAAATTATGTTGGCAATGTAATTTTTGAGTTATTCCTCCATTTATCTCGATCCATCATAGTGGTCCCTTGTCATGACAAAATACAACCTCCCTATGGTTGATATGTCAAGCATAAAAACTCTTCAACCTTTCAAAAATGGAATTTACATTATTTAGGATTTGGTTTTCTCTTGAGAGTGGATCTCGTGGAATTCTCTTAAAACTAAGCATAAGCTTATAAATTCATAAGTAACTTTTATT
This sequence comes from Torreya grandis, assembly GCA_037957365.1. Lineage (NCBI taxonomy): Eukaryota > Viridiplantae > Streptophyta > Pinopsida > Cupressales > Taxaceae > Torreya > Torreya grandis. Next base: position 9,535,887 of record JARHVA010000031.1, read on the forward strand.
TTTTGTATTGATGAATTGATGCAAAATATCATGCCTTATAAGATGGGTCTACAACCCCCACTCTGCTGGTGGAAGGATTAGAGGTGGAATTGCATTATTTCCTTCTCAAATTATTTTTGTGATCATTTCTATCAGATTATGAGTCTATTTTATTTAGCTTTGGATAAACTCAATAAGTAGTGGAGTCTAAATTGTTCACCCAAAATGTGGCTTACTACACTCAATATAAATTGGAATTCAAAGTTTGAGCCCAACTTAGCTCACTTTCTTTCATTTATCAAGGTCTTCCTATTGGGGAGTGTTTCAAGCACATTGGGATTCCTAATCTCGTGTGCCCAACCTGCTCCCAACCTAAAAACTATATGCACCTTTATTATACATGTTCAAGTGCCTAATTAGCCTAGCAATGGATACACAGATTATTTCAACCTTATCATCCAGAGCCTCTCAATTGGTAAATGGCCTTTTTTGGGGACAATGCTTGATGGCCTCCATACATTTCCTTCATATCAATTTTTTTTCTAATCTATTATTTTTTTTTAACTATGCAAGTCTATAAATTAATCTATTTTTAACAATCAAGAACTTTTTATGTAATTCTATGTTAAAAATACAATGAATTTTATATTTTTGACTTATCTACATATCCAAGCATAGGCAAAGAATGTGGCTCTAGAATTTTAACATTTGCATGAGCTCTTAATACGAATAAGGGATTTCTCCATGTACTATGAACCATGTTCCTCCTATCCAGAGCTTGCATGGAACTCCTAACCCACAGACGTCGATAGAGTTGTTCCCACAAACACTTATCAACCCCTACTCAATGAGGGGAATGGATGTTGTTACCATGCAAAAAGACCTCTATTAGCCTATCTCAATGGACTTCTTCCATCTAGGGTGGTGAGCTAGAGGGGTACTATGTGCCACTACATCCTAGTTAAGGAATCACAATTTATTTGGCTCCTTCACAGACCACTCAAGATGGGGTGGATGACACTTGAATCCTCTTTCTCACAAACCCTGTTTTTATACGTAACTATTTCATTTTTCTTGTGATTTGATATATATATATATATATATATATATATATATATATATATATATATATATATATATATTTAATTTTATTTTGTCATTTTTAACTAATGGTTTAATTTTGTTATTTTGAGCTATATTTATTTATTAACATGAAAATCGATATCAACATGAAGATCGAATCGTAAATACCAACTAATCTTCTTTTTATTATTACCATTTATATATTATATTTTATATGATTAATAGATATATCAATAAATTTTAAAATAAGAATAATTGTATATAATAAATCATCATTTATAATTATTTTATACAAATAATAAATGTTTTGTTTTTATATTAAAAATACATTATTTGTATGAAAATGACACTTATAATGTATGGAATATAAGCACCAAAATTTAATTCCTAAAGTACATCTAAAGAGATGTTTATCCTTACATACGGAGGCACAATTATTCATAATGAAAATGACATCTCTAATGTATGGTGGATCCCCAAAATTTGATTCTCTAGAAGGATTTGAAAGGAACCAAATTTTGATTCTCTAGAAGGATTTGAAAGTAGTCCGAGGCAATTTTCAGGATACAAGGCCGATTTGGTTTGTTTAATTTTTTTTTAAATTTTAGAGAACACGGAGAGCAAATAAACATATTTAAAAATGAGCCAGCAAATAAAATGTGTGATTAATCAAAAGAGAACTTTTATTAATAAAAAGTTTATTATAAAAATTATGATATATTATTTGTGTGCAAATGTTGATCCGTGGGAAAATTAAACAAACTACAATGCATAACATAAAATATTTTCACTATTTTTGAAAATGATGGGAGCGGAAGGCGTGGGAGCGGTAGGGGAGGACAACGGCGAAGAAAAAAACGGTATTGTATGTCGAAGTTAAGGCCATTGGTTCAAAGGTTAATGAGACTTAGGTCGAGTTGGTTAAAAGAACGGTGGTGGGATCGGGGAACTCTTCCCCTCTATTTTGGGCAAGGAAGTACTCTTAGAAATCTTTGATGAAGACATTGTTTAGGTTAAACAAGAGTTTCAGAATAGTTTTATTGACAAGTTTAATGGGTTCAGATTTAATATAGATGTAATGTAGGACTGAGTCCGAAAAAGGAAATTAAAGGGTCAGGTGTGATTGTGGCCATGGCTAATGGCTTTTTATTGTTTTCATTTTTTAACTACGAAGATTATACTTGTATGTTTGAAGGAGGACTTTGGGCTCTTGGTAAGTCGGTTCTTATTTTTCAAAAATAGAGATATGGATTTAACCTCTTTAAGGTGAATTGAAAGGTTATCTTTTTGTAGATTATACTTCCAGCGCTCATTTCATGTTAGAGTTTTGGAAGAATAACATTTTATTGGGGATAACAAGAGCTATCAACGCCCCTGTTGCAATCGATTTTGCAACCAAAACTAGAAGTAGATTGGTTTTTGCTTAAGTGTGTGTTTTTGTGGATCCAGATAAGGTCGTACCTAATTCTACTTTGTTGAGATCCAAAGTGGGACTCTGGACTCAGAACATCGTGTCTAAGGGAGACAACAAAATCTACCCTAGTGGTGGCATCTTTGGACACAAATGTAAAGGTGTGAAAATTAAGAAAATTGCTATGTCCTTAAAAGACGACGAGGAAAACATTGAGGACCCAAAAGCTTGTTTGGTTACAACTAATAATAGTGTTGAGCTAGTTGTAGCCTCTAAGACCATATAGCCTCTTCCTACGAGGTAGGAGGAAGCTAAAATAATCAATTTTTATGTGGGTGTTGAGGGAGAAGTGGAAGAGGTTAGTGAGAAGGGTGTTGTGTTAGGGATTGAGCCCCTTCAGATTAAAGAGGATTTCAACGGGGAAGGCAAGAAATTTGAAAAAGCAAGTGAGAAAGGCATTGGAAGTGATCCTAGGTTGGAAGTCCAAATCTCAATCTGCCCTGACACTGCATTCTTTGATCCAGATCCTTTTGAAGAGCTTAAAGCTTTGTTAGATATTTAAGTTAGCACATCAAAAATCTTCTGAAACAACAATTTGCATGGATGATTATCCTTCTCCTTGGTTGCTAGAATTGGAGCATTTTACCCTTGTTAAGAAGGGTTGGAAGAAAAGTCGAAAGCAACAAAAGGAAATGGATAAGGGGAAGCAAAAGTAAAAGGGGAAACCCCCTTACTTCCCCCCCAACCCCCTAGAAGATTGAAGACAATGGATCCATCCTCGGATAATCTTAATCCTTGACCTGTTTTAGTACCCGACCCATGTTCTAGTTTCAATTTACACTATTTGGGAGTTGTTTCACTTTGTTGTTTGATCCTCCGGCGCATGTGGTGGCTATGATTTGAACTGGGGTTGATTGGTTTGGAGACTGATGTTAGCAAGGATTCGTTGGGCTACATTCCTAGGGATTATCATTTTAAATCTCAAATTTTGTTCTTGTTCGCCTTTTTGGGTTTGTACTTAATTTTTGAATTTTGACTTTAATCCATTCTTTGGGTCTAGTTCAGTGCCTTCCATACAATCTGATTGTTGCTACCTTGTCTCTCTTCTGCGTCACTGAATCTGGGTAGCTCCATCTGAGATGCTCGTTGAAGGACTTAGACTCCCTTGTCCTTGAGGTTGGACTTTAGTGTGAATTCTTCTTTACATGTCAACATAATTGTTATTCTTTTGTTGATACCTGACAAAAGAGAGCCCTGAACCTCTCTCTAGGCCTTCGTTTGTACCCGTCCTAAATTCCACATCAATTAAAGGTAAATTTATTTTACTCTGACCAATTATAATATATTAAATTTATATTTTAATATACATTAAACTATTTAATTTATATTAGAATATTTATTTTTTAAAGATAAGATTTATATAATCTTTAAATTAATATTATATTTTTTTAATTCATTAATTTAAAATGAACATTAATATTATTATTTTATTTTATTTTTTACTATTAATTTTTTAAAATATAAATATTATTATAATATAATATCATAACCTATATTTTATTTAGATAATTTATAGTCTATACTTCCTAAAAAATATATGTTTATATATAATACACATCTTATTCTATCTATCATAGATTTCACCCTTCCATTAACTCTTTCCAGAAACTGGAAAGGAGGTCTCATGTCTTCCATTAACTCCTAAAAACAGAAAGGGATCACTCTGGAAACTAAAAGGGAGGTCTCACAGAGGCCTTACAGAGCCGGAAGGGAAGCCTTACATGTGCTGAAAGAAATTTAATTTTAAATATAAAAATTTAAAATTATTTTTCTTAAACAATTATAATCTAGGGACCAAAATTTAAAAATGTATAAACATTTCTTAAAACATTTTTTCTGATTTTTTTAAAAATCCAGAGAGCTTTCGTGAATTTTATAAAATCCAGAAGAGAAGAGGAGATCAGAGCTCGAGAAAGCATAAGATTGGCATGTACAAATCTGCCAGTTAAGACAATTTTGAAATGAAATTTGAACACGGAATAGTTTGTTTAAAGAATCCTGCCGATTGAAACAAACAGTTTCAAATCCTATATATTACAAATATGTACATCTGCACGCAACTTAGAAAGGGCCCTAGAATTTTAAAAGCCTCTTAAACAATCGGGAATGAACCTGCCATTAACTGATAACTCACCAGATGGACTAATAGACCAAAATCATTAAGAAAAACACCGCCTTTAGCAAAATCCGACCCAGAAAAAAATATTTCGTGCGGTAAAGGAAGCCATGAGTGCTTAACGGGCAAGGCATGTTTCCTGAATAGTATGAAGGCGAGGCCTCCAGGACTTGGACTTAGAGATCAAATGCTCCTTGTACGCCATCTGCAACTCCGTATTTTCAAAACTTCCCATCAATTTCTCGGAAAATCTACCCGAACTAGAATAAGCCATTTTGTAACCCCCGGCCCTCCCGTGCTCCCGAAGTGACGGCCCTTTTTTGGCGGCGGCCAGCAGTCTGGCGGCCAGCGCTGCCAAACTTTTGGGCGTGAGTTCCGATTCGAGAGCCGCGATGGGCAGCACGAAGTAAATCTCGCCCAGGCGGAGCTCCTCCTCGGCGGGCAGAAAGCGGCTGGCGTTAATGGCATAAAAATTCCGCGAGCAGCAAACGAAATGCCCCTGATGATCTTGCAGCACCTGCTTGACTTTCACGGCAGCGGTAAACTGCTCCACCTCGCCGTTCATGTGCACGATCCGCACCCGCTGAGGGCATACTTCGTTCGATCTCTTGCACGAAGCCGTCTGTCCCATGATCGGAAAAATGCTCTTCAATTTTGAAAAACTTAGGAAAAACTATAAATTGAACTGGAAGTGAATTGCTTGAGCGAATGTATAAAACGGAAAGGCGAGGCTTAGGGTTTTCCAGTAGTCAGGAGAGAAATCAGTGATGAGCGAGAAACATTGGGCAGGAATGGTATTAATACGGCGGGCGGCGCGATTGCTGTTGGCTGTATTGCGATGGGCGGAAGCCGGAACCGCAACTTTCGGATTAGAAAAATCCTAGTCACTTTTTGATAAGTATTTATCTGAAACATGATAAGATTCTAATCCTTTCGGGACACGTAAGCAGGAGAGTCGGGAATCATTACGTGTTTATCATTACCCAATTTGTTAGAATGTCAACAATTGTCAGGGACAAATCTTTCCAGGTACTCCATGTGGAGTGTTAACTAATTAAATCTAAGATTGGACACGTAGATACCTTTTACTCATCAGAATAATTTAACTTATTCATAATTATAATTTATTATATATTTATTTTTTAAATATAAATATTTTATATATTTTAATGATTCCATTGAAAAAAGAGTCAACCACCATTCTCAATTTACGTGACGTGGCATTTTATAGGTTAAGGGTAAGAAGTTTCTTGAACGCAAATTTTTTCTTGTTCGTCACAGATGCTTTGTTTGCATCGTAAGAAAATGGCGCCACGAAGTAACGGACCCCTCGGTGGGTGAAGTTTGGTGAGGCTGTCAGGCATGGATGTTCAGTTCTTCATTTATCAAAACAGATTTTAGTGTTGAGATTAGGTAGGCACAGAGGTTTTCTTTTACTCGGCTTCAATTTCCTGCATCTAACTAAAGAGCGGAAATACCAAAAATGTAATGAAAACAGTACAAAAACTTGTCGTGGGGTGGGTGAGAGGTTATGAGATTATGGTGAAACGAAATCCATTTTAGGTTGGAGGGTGGGGATGCTCACCTTTTTCATGTAAAACACGTTCCAAAGGACTTTTAAGACTCCCATACAAAATTGAATCCCTGGTCTATATTTCATTATTCCTCCATTTTTATTACGAAAATGTATGTTTTTTTTCATAAAACACATTTCAACGACTTTTAAGTCCTCGGATAAAATTGAATCTCTTTTTCATATTTTATTATTCTGTCTTTCAAATGGGGCTCAATTTTATGACAGAATTTAAAGTTTGGTGAAGTTGGTTATAGATATTGATGTGTACGGAATGATATTATTAGTTATAAAATTATATTATTTTAAGATATTTATGTATTTGTTGATTATTAGTTCATATAAAAAATTTATTGGGATAATTTTTTATTTTCTTCTTTTTTATTTTTCTTTCTCCTCTTTTTTATTTTCTTTACTTTTTGGGTTTCTACCTAAAATTGTATATTGTACAATTTTGGGGTAGGCCCTGTGACCCTTATTTTAGGACACATGTACCTTGTCCCTGATTTTTTAGCCTTTCTTATCCATTGTGTGTTGATTGGCACGTTGATAGGTAAAGTGTATAAATACACAGGTACATTAATGTATAGATGATATGATATGGATAATGAATGGACACAAATTGAATTAAAGGAATCTATTATGAAAAATGCAAGAGTTTATGTTTCAAACATTTACACCAAAATCCATGTAAAATGTGAATCATTTATTTATAACTTTATTATGCATTCATTTTAGTGCGAAAATCCATACAAGACTCGACCCTACATTCACTGGACTGCTTGCTAACATATATTATAATTCAAGTGTTGATTATGAATTCACTCAAACATGTTAGGGGCTTGATAATAAAAAATGGATAAAACAAGACTTTGAATATGTCCCTTATTTTTCTAGGTTGTGATGTTTTGCTAGGGTTTCGGAGGAGATAAATTTCCCAAATTTTTTTGTGAAGTTTTGACAAATCAAATGAGGTTTTCAAAGCCCTGACACTAAAAAATAAGATCATAAAATCAATTTTTGTGCATATATAGTTTACATAAACTTCCCTATTCTTTTGAAAATGACCACGTGATTCTAGGGAGATTATATTTGAAAAATAAAATTGGGTTCCATTCACCTTTGTTAGCAGAGATTCCTGGAAATACTCTAGAACATGCTAATTTCATGGATAGCTTGCATAGTGGAGAGTACCAACAGGTGCAGAAAAAATGATAGTATTACCTACCATCTATGATGTATAAAGATGAACCCAAAAGCAAGAAGAAAATAGATGCAACTAGAAGATGGAACATAACTAACATATCATTTGGAAATAAATTAAAGTAAAATAGAGTACTCACTGTGTATTAACCATATATAAAAGAGGATTAGAAAAATCATAACAAAACGATTCTCTTAATCTCTATCAACACATCAAACTAGATTCTATTACAACAAAGTGCTATATATATTCTTTTATAACTCTGTTGTCTCTTCACATTCTAGCCTTTCGAGATACAAAAGGAAAAACTCTTCACATTATTCTATTGTCTGATTAGGCTTACAAGGCTGAATACATACAAAATTTATATAAAAGACAAAATCATATACTTTGCACATATGTCCTTCTATTATACTTCATGGTTTTACCATGCTCAATTCTTCATCTAACACTTTCTCAGACTTAAATTTTTATCTCATCTTGAGATAAAGTCACAAGTTGATTTGATTCGAGCTAAAAAATAAGCCCTAAACAAAAATTTTAGTTATCACTCTAGGTGACATTTATTAGTTTTTCACCCGTTATGCACTATTTAGCCACCCTTTTGAGTTTTCAACTAAGTAGCATACTAGCCTCTCTCCCTTTTGGATTTTCAATAGACTAGTATAACCAGGTGGCCTCACTTTACAAGTTTTCAACCATTTTGGCCATGCTCCTAATGTTTATAATATCTTACAAAAAAATTGTAATATACATGAAGTCGTAAAAAGGAAGTGTGTAAAACTTACTGCTACAATTGAGGATGTGTTTGGATGAGTGGTTGCAAAAGTTATTGTGGTTGGGTAGTTGCTGACCCATGACTTTTGGTGTATCCATTGTCAAGGGTAATTATAGAGATTGTGCCTTGGTTCCCAACTTCCTCTCCTATATGATTTATTAAAGCTATTGTGGAGGAATGATTTGGGGCTCATATATTATTTGGGAAATAGACGGATCAACTTGAGATAGATCTTGCTTGAACATTTTTTAGTCTATGAGCACTTCACATATTATGGCAAGCAAAATGCATAGTGGTACCTGGATAATCATCATATTTTGAAGATCATCATCATCTATGATTGTAAGCAATGCCTTGGCATTAGATAATTTCATCTAGATGTCTAAGATGAGCTCATCTAATTTGTTTGCTATCTTTTAGGCTTGGATGGCTGTAAAAGTATTATGCATTGTTTCATTCTGTCATACTTGTAGCTTTTATATGGTAGCATCCATAGAATCCAACAATTATCTGAGTGCATAGCTCATTTTCTCCACAGTTGCCATTTAATCTTCTCATATGGCTTTAGCTTTATTTACAGTGGTAAATTCAGGTTTTGCAGTAGCCAAGGATTGATTTAGATATTGTCTCCAATTTAACATATCTCGGGCTATTTGCTTGGCCTACCTCATAGTAGTATCTAGGACATGATCATATTCATCAAGAATTTGATATATGACCTATGTTTCAATCCTGAAAGCATACCCTTGTGTAGGTAATACCAAAAATTTACGTGTGGCTCCCCAACTCTTTGGGATTTCTATTAATAAAGCAATGAATTGTTTGTCTTCTGATATGACTTGATCACTTAGTACTTGCATAACTAAGATGGGACAAGCATTATTGATCAATTGTCACACTGTTATTCTGATTCAGCCTTCTCTTCTTGTAGCCTCAATAATTCTTGCTCTAAATATGAGGCGTTCTACGTAATTGATTCTTAGAAGACGACTGCTCCTTTAATATATTTTGAGAGTGGCAACTGGGTCATGCCCAATTATGTTTCCATCATAGTGGTGGTAAGGGATATGGATGTGGTCACATGTGTCACAAGATTAGGTGTGAATTGAGCCAATAGAAGCAATAAAGTAATTCACTGCATTGATGTAGTAGGGACATCCCATAACCACTAGCTAGAGATTTATGATGCTTCTTCTATTACCCTTGTGTGAGCTACAATTGCTACCTCTATCTATGCTTGTGCATCCTTGATATCCTTGGCCAAGGTTTTTGTTTCTTCATTGGCCTTAGTGTCGAATTCAGCTTGTACTTTAGCTTCCTCTTCTGTCTTAGCCTTAGCATCAGTTTGAGCTTTGGCTTTAGCATCTACTTTAGCCTTAGCTTTGGCTTCAACTTCAACCTTAGCTTTAAATTTATCTTGAGTTTCTTGCTCCTATTTTTTTTGTGCAGCTTGCATCTCTTGTTGGTGCCATTGGGTTTCCTCTTATTCTTTTTCTTTTGTCTCTGCTTCTTCAGCCTGCTTATGCATAACTTTTGCTTCCTCAACTTTCTTCCTTATAACTTCAACTTATTTGGCTTGCTTCCACACAACCTCTGCTTCCTCATATTTTTTTTATTTTTCAGCGCCTATATCTTGCTTCTTCTATTGTTGACACTGTGTAGCTTCTTGTTATGTTGCTTGTGGCAATGCTAGTTGTGCTTGATATTGTTTTTTCATGCTCCTTTGTTCCTCCTTTCTCTCCTTAGGTTTAGGTGTGTCCTGCATAGTTTTTTGTTCAATTATTTCCTTAGGTGCAATTATATCCATGGTTTCCTCATTACCTTAGAGCTTGGTGTTAGATTTAGTATGCTTAGGTGATTATGATTTTCCTAGCTGGCCTTTGTGGATAAATTTATTTTTCTTGGATTTGGCTAGAGGCGTGAGAGTCTGCTTTTACTTTTTTGGACACTAGGGTTAAAAATTTTATTGTGCCACCTGAGATTATTGTGAACTACTTTCTTCTACAGGTTCATCGAAAGACACCTTCCTTTCCTACATAGTTTGTGATTTCTTAACAGATGGATGTGTGTGTGGTCATCCGAACAACACTGGTGTAGGACTACCTTCTCTAAGTAAATCCACTACCTATGCAACCAATGATCTTGTGACTAATTTTGATGAAAATATTTTGGCCTCCAAATTGTGTTGAGTTTCTTCTTGTCCTACAGTATCAATAAGAATAGAAAGAAGTGGTTGAGTAATATCAACCCAAAGGTCTTTTCTTTCCTAATTTAATACTTCTCAAGTATGCACTATTTTATAAAATAATAACTCCTTCTCCTCCTCTGCATCATACACCTTTTTTTTGATGTCTTCCAACATCGACTAGAGCACTTCATGTTCTTGTACCCTAACTCAAGTAGGTCACACTCAATAACTATATGTAGAACCATAGGATGCTTGAGCCAAGAATTTGTTTTCTAGGTTATTTTGTTTGGAGGAGGAGGTGAGATTCTATGCCTTTTCTTATTATGTTGGAACTTGTGACTATGCTGGTTGTAGTGGTTGAACATGTGGTTGTGTCAGTTAGTGTAAGGGTGCTTGTTTGGCTTGTGGTTGTTACACTCTAGTGGGATGACTTACAATGGAGGCACTGACCTCATAGCTAAGGATTTTTGCCTTAAACTTCAACCTTCACTTTGAACATTGAAATAAAAAATGGCATTGGGGTCATAATTGGAATAGTCAACTCATGAACCTTGATCTGAATTCCATTATGCAATTTGGTAATTGAAGCATGTTGTCCTAGATATTACATTATATCCTATGGGATCTTGTGATGTGATTGAATCAAGGATAGGGCTTCAAGCCATCATTGGTTAAATCACCTCATTTATTCATAATAATGTCCTATTTTAGTCCATGCAATAGTTAAGAAGGTATTACCGGGCCAAAATTTGGAGTTACATTAATTGGACCTAGTGGAGATTTCTACTGCATGAAATAAAATAAAAGAACCAAAAATTGGTACTAAAATGTTTGTATGATTCCTTCAATTATCTTCTATATATTAATGGTGAGATCAGATACCAAAAACTTATGCCAATTGATGTCTTCCCATAGCTTTGCCATACGATAGGCAATGTCAATTATACCTCTTGTCACTTATTTCACTTTCTTGGTGGTTTGCCAAAATCTTTTGATGATACATTGAACCATGATGCATAGTGAAGCATCCTCAATCGAGTCAATATGTGTTGCTCACCTTCCCCTTATGGTATATTTTTCTTGATATTTGAATGGATTGGTAGTGATATAGACTTATATGATAGGAGATTTTTATTGTGATTAGGTAGGTTAGTTTCTTGTGTCATGGTGTGTGCAAAAATCTAAATTATGTTATCTTGAGATTAATGGATAGCTCCTTGATTGTATTAGCTTAGCAAAGTCATCATACCTCATTTGACTACTCAAATGTAAGAAACCTAAGTAATAATTTAGTGTCAAAGACTTGTGACATATGTTGAAGTGTTAGGGCTCTTGTTTGTACTACTCCTTCAATATCTTATGCAAATAGAGTAGTTTTTACTATCTATGAAGTCAAACATATTTGAATCATTATATTTAGTCTATTGAATATCTGGCCCAATTCCCATTTCCTCTTTTTGTGCATTTGATAGTGGTATCAATAACTAACTTCTTTTAATGGCTTGATTGACAGTCTAGATTAAATGATTAATTTGATTAGTTGTGCTTTGGTTCAAAATCTATTTGCAATTGGGTATTATAAAATTAGATCATAGAATTCTCTTGTTAGCTAAAGGTTGTAATGTTTTATCATTTTCCATACCCTACTCTTATATAATTGTTGGCACCCAATTTCATGTCACCACCTCCTCTGAATGCATTAACTGCTTGCACATGAATGTTCCTTTCTCAATAAATATTAGTTGTTGGGAATTACCTAAACAGGGGGGTTTAGTGCTTAGAACCTTTAATTTACTTCTTTGGTAGTTTTTATATGTGAGTAGCTTCCCTTTCAGTTAATCAATTTGATTTATGAATGCACTTATCCCTTTACTACAAATCTATTTAAAAAATGATGCAATATTTTTGAAATGCCACATCATTAATGGTCTGACTTGACCATTGGCCTTTCTGTCACCGTACCTATCTTGTCTCCACCTTCTCAAACTTAATTACAATGCTCGATGTAATTATGACCAGTTGTCTTTGATGAGCTATCTCTGGAATGTGATCGCATCCTATGATGATAACTGCTTCTTGATGGTTGTGATGTGCTACACAACAATGAACATGCTATACAAACATTCTATCCTAAGAAATCAAAATAGAAAAAAAAAAAAAAAAAAAAAAAAAAAAATCCTAACTACATGTGTTACTCAACACCCACTCATTTTTTTAGAAGAAGGATAGAGATTAAAGATGATATGGCTTAAGCCTATAACTATTTATGTGTCTTAGTAATATGGTTCCCTGTAAATATTTTAGCATTATGGTACCCTATGGTGATACCTCATGAATGATGTAAGGTTCTTTCCATCTAATGTGTAGCTTTATAGAGAATACTTTAATTTTGCTCTCATAAAGTAATATTGTTTGGTCTGGGTAAAATTGCTTAGATTATAAGTTGTGATCATGCCATGCTTTTTGACTATGTTTGTTGATCTATTGTGTCCACTATGCTCTTAGTCTATTTTCTTCCATCTTGGTGAAATCCATCAACCATGCCTTTAATGAATCCTGATCTCATAGTATCATGACCATTGTAATGCACAAACTAGGCATAATATATTCCATAGGCATTGTTACCTCAAGGACATATACCAATTGGAATAGAGTGAACCTTGTAGCTCTCTTGTAATGTGTTATATAATCCTAAATAATCACATAAATTCAATCTTCCCAATCATATCTCTAAACATTACAAATTTTTGTTAACATCTTCCCCAATACTTTAGTGGATGTTTCTACTTGTCCATTTGCCTATGGGTGGTAAGCTATGATTTTATGGTGCAATATCATGAAATATTTAGTGAGATTATTGATAGTAATATTTATAAAATGCACACCTCTATCAATTACTAGATTAATTGGACATCCAAGCTTCATGATGATGTTTTCATATAAAAACTTGGTAGCATCTTTCATACCATAGCTTAGAGTGGCAATAGCTTCCACCCATTTCATGAAATAGTCTATCACAATAATAATATATAGGGACTAACTATGTTTACTTGGGGGAGATATGGATCCAAAAAAATAAATTACCCATTTATCAAAGGGTTATTCGACAAGCATGGGTACCAAAGGCATTTCATCATGCTGGTTGGGCTTGCCTATTCTTTGACAAACATCATAGTGTTTAGTAACTCTATGTGCATCCTGAAATAATGTAGACCACCAAAGGCCACTTTGAATTATTTTCCTTGTAGTGGATTCTATTTCAAAATAACCCCTTATAATTTATTGATGAGCCTCTTGAAGAAGTCGTAGTTATTCATGTTTTGGAGCTACTCTATGAAATACATCGTCTTTGCCAATCTTATACAAGAATCCATTAAGAAGTCGTAGTTATTCATGTTATAGCTCGGGTAACCATTTACTTGTTATCCCGCTCAATTTAGTGTGTAGTAAAAGTTCCTTATTCCAAAAAAAAATTAATGTCCTCCTTGTTATCAAGAACTATAAAAATTCTAAATAAATGCACATCTAGGGATTCATCTTCGAGTTCCTCTAGTTCCTCCCCATTGTAAAGTCAGAGGAGGCGATCTGGCCCCACATTATCCCATCATGGCTTAACATTAATCTAAAATTAAAATTCATAAAATAACATCAACTATTTTGATATACATCCCCCCAACATTGGTTTATAAACCAGGTATCACAATGCCTGGTGATCCATGAATAAATCAAAAGGATTAGCCAGTAATTAAAGCCAAAACTTTTTCAATGCAAACACCATGGCTAGTGCTTCCCTCTCTATGGTCATTTAATTATTTTTTGTTTTTGATAGTTTCCTACTAGTAAAATGTATCGGGTGGTCCAACTCGCCTTCATCTTGATATGCTAAGACAACTCCTACTGCAGTGCCAAAAGCATCCACATCTACATGGAATGGCTTCTTCCAGTTAGGAAATACTAAGATCAATGTTTTTAACAACATTTGATTTAACTCAATGAATATTTTTTGACATTCTATTGTCCAATCAAATTTGGTGTTCTTGTGTAGTTATTTCTCCATGGACATAGATATTGTTGCGCACCTTTTTATAAAATTTTGATAATATATGGCATGATCAAAGAAGGTGCACATTTTAGTTGAGATAGTAGGAGGTGGAATTATTAATATAACAATAATTTTATCTAGGTCAACCAAAATACCATCATTAGACACAATGTCCCAACAAAACACCAAAATGTGTAAAGAATAGACACTTTCTTAAATTTAAAGCAATGTGCAAAGCTTGACATCACTCTAACATCAATCTTAGTTTTGACAAGTGTTATTTAAATATAGGTAAGATATACCAATCATCCATATAGACATCCATAAAATAATGAATGAAATCTTTGAATTCATTTACCACAGCTCTAGAAAATACATTAGGTGCATTCTTTAAACCAAATGACATTACCTTGTATGAAAATATCCCCATTCAGTAACGACGGTGGTCTTGGCCTGATCCTCCTTAACAATCAAAATTTGGTGTTATCCCTTGAAACCATCCATAAATGAATATACCTCATGCCCAACCATGGTTCAATAACTTAATTTGTGAAAGGAATAAGAAATGGATCATTAATACAAGCATCACTGAGTACGTGATAGTCTCCACACACCCGAATTTACCCTATTTTATTATGTTAAACAACCATGGGGTTCACCCATTATGCATTTTCAAATGGATAAACAATTCCATCTTCTTGCATTTAATCATTTTCAACCTTTACTTTGGTCTTAATATTAGGATTGAGCTTGTAGGGCCATTTTTAATAGGGTACACACACTCTTTTAATTCTATGTGCATTTCTCCCAGAGATGGATCTATGCCTTCCACTTTTGATAATTTTTTTGGAAACACATCATGATAATCCCTTAACAGTTTCAAGACTTTATATATTTTCTCTTTTCCTCAATAATCTCTCACTATTGCAAGCTTAGGGGCCAATTCTATCCCAATATTTCCTTCAATCTTTCACAAAGGTTCTTGATATATCTTATCTGATCTACTAGGCAAAGTATCTTGCAGAATGAATTTACCTTCACATTGCATAATGTTGATATTATGCATTTTTCCTCTTCCATTTGCTCTGTGCTTTATATTGGTTTGGTCTCATATTCACACAATGGCTTAAATAACCCTTTTATATCAAGATCTCCATCACTGTCACTATCAATTGATTCTATCAGATATTTGCTTATTCTATTACATGGCTGAACTAGGAGTTGCTATTTTTGGTTAGCTTTATAATTTCATAGTGTGAGATCCAATTCCTACATATCCTCCTAATGAGATGATGATTCACCTATAGTTATTAATTTTTTGCACGTCCATGACATATAAATTTTTTAATTTTTTGCAAGGCATTATGTACTAGTGGCTTATCATCTTCAAATATAAAAGTTTTAATGAAACACTATTAAATTTACACCCAATGTTTAGTTTTACTTGTACGCTCTTGATGTATATACCAAGCTGTTGGAAGGGGTGTGGCTAAATATGTGCACACAGTATCATGGTTTTACTCCTTATTTGGTCCATATATCAACACACTGATGGATGTGCAATTTTAGACATTGACCCTCTTGAAATAAAGGACATTTTGATTTAACACTAGATGGTAGCTAACACTATGCATGCAAGATTTCACATGCTTCCTCCCACTATATTTATGAGTTTTTGTATACGTCCTTCCATGTCACAATAATTCCTTTCAATGCATAGTTGAGTGCACTGACTTGCTATTCCACCTATGGTACATGGTGTTCAAACACCTCAATATAAATGGATTGATAATCTCTATCAAAAAATATTGAGTTATCTGGAATTCTAAAACTAACACCATACACAGAGGTCACAACTCATGATCTTTGCAAGATCAATTTAAGATGTGTACATCTAAGTCACCACTTATGGACGATGCATAATCCCAATGTATAATGTTGGTTGAATATTTTGTCAATCAACGTACTGATAAAAAAAATAGGTCTGATCAGCCAAAGTAAGAAGATTAGTTGTCCAAATGTGTAGGTTTACCACATCAAAAGGAGACTAATCTCTCCTCTCATCAAGGGGAGGTTCCCTATAGATATGCTATATATATATATATATATATATATATATATATATATATATATATATATATATATATATATATATATATATATATATATATAGAAAATAATACTCAAGGGTAGGACAAACCATCCATATCTCTTTCTTTAGAGATGATTCGTGCAAATCAAAGGAAAAACTCAAGGGAAATGACAGACAACACTCCTTTCTTTCAGAAGTACTATTCAACAAACCAAAAGAATACTCCTGGTAGTAAATGCAAAATGTAACTAGGGACGTAGTAACCAAAAAATCAAGATGCAACACAAATTCTCCACCTGAATTTCTCAAGAGTGAGACACGAAGGACAATGAGGGCACAAAGTCATCCCAAGGTCCTTTACATAGAAATGAAAAGAAAACACACTGAAAGGCAATTATGGGGGCACAAAGTCTCTCCATAGTTGACTTCAAGATACCTTCCTGACTGCTATCACTAATTCAGCTTGTTGAATTAAAGGAATAGAAGATATATTAAGGAAAAAGACATAAGAAGAGTTTCCTCAACAATAAAGATATCACAACACAAAGTCTAAAAAATCATTTGCTTTCTTATTCCAATAACAAAATATGATCAATAATATGAGCTCAAAGTCTCAGTAATGCCTTTCAATTTGGGTAGAGTTTCATTTTGATTGTCAAAAAGAGATCTATTTACAATTAAAAAGAGTCCCTTATATAGGCTCTTCAAGAAGGACTCAGGAACAATAACACATCATGTTGCATTGAAATCTGTTAAGAAGATAGGCTGGAACTTAGGGGCATTTACCCATTTGATTTTCTCAATGCATAGAAATAAGTCACGCTATTGAAAGTTGACATCTTTCAATGTCCACCTGGCGATCTGATCCTTCCTCATCGTTCTTCTTTTTTTGGTTAAGTGAATCGGGTCCTTGATTCAATTTGATGTTCTACTCCTTAGTCGCTTCCTGCTGGTCTTGGCCTTAAAGCCTGTGAATGCATTTGGGTCTATGGATTACAAGGATCAACGGCTATTTTATGAGCTTTGAAATTGATGTTTGCGTGCCCGTCACTACATTTTCAATGGCTAGTTTGCTGTCTTAAATTTGACATCTTCAGGCGCGTCACCCCTTGGTCCTTCAGCTTTCCTATTTTGCATCTTCTCGAAGGGAAGGTGACCCTTCAACTTTGAGGAAATATCCTTCAAGTTGGTAGCTGAGAGTCCCCTACAAGGGCACCTGCCCTTCGGGGTCCTTTGGTGGCCTTTTATCTTCGGCAGTCTCTTGCGGATTTCCTACGGACTGTTTTCGCAGACATTTTCCCTGGGCTTCTCCTTGGGCATTTTCCTCAGGATTTTCCCTGAACAAATTCTCATAGATAAATTCTTGCAGATAAATTCCTGTGGACAAATTCCCACAGAATTACTTCCTACAGGCAAAAAGTCTGTAGAATTGATTTGTCTCTTTGGAAATTTCTTCGGGCTTTCTGCCCGTAGCCTGTCTGAATTCTTTCAGAATTTTTGTCTGAAGGAATTCCTTTGAACAAAATTTTGAAAAAATTATGCCTTTGTCTACCTTAAACAAATTTTTTGAAAGAATTTACCTTTGCAACCTTCTTTGAAAATGACCCTTCTGAAGGGTGTTTTTGTCAACCAAGTGCCCTCTGCAAGGGCACTTGTCCTTCAGGAGGCTTCTTTGAATTTTTGCATTGAACCACTCTTTTGAACCGAGCTGATGAACCAAGGTGATGAACAAACTATTGAACCCTTTGATTGAACCAAGCAAACGAACCAAAGCGATGAACCGCTTGGTTGAACAAAGCTGATGAACCAAGCTTTGAACCAAAATTGTTCAAGCCAATGAACCAATTGAATGAACCCAAATTTGAACCAAGCTTTGGTTCAACGGTTCAAATGAAGCCTTGAACCGAAGCACTGAACCATTTGATTAAACCAAAGTGATGAACTTTGCCGATTGAACTTGGCAGTTGTGTTGAGAGCTTTTGAACCTGTTGAACCAAATGCATTGAACCTGCTACTGATGCTTGCCGATGGACATTTTTGATTGAACCAAGGCACTGAACCAATCCCAAAAATGACCAAGTGTTCAAAAGTGATTCTTTTTATTGAACCCTCCTGCAAAAGCCTCTGAACTTGTAGAAATGAACCTGCCTGTAGAGTCTATAGAAATCAAGTCTGTAGAAATCAACTTGTAAAGCCCATTGAACTTGGCCTGCAGAGTCTATAGATTCAAGCCTGCAGAGTTTGTAGATTCTTGAGAAGTTTAAAAAATGAGGAATTTGAATGCCCAAGATAAATTTCATAAAGGGAAGAGACAATTTTGATCTATAGGACCAAAATAGTTTAAATGTTGTCCCAAAAATGAGTGATATTTTTGGGGAACAATAGCTGGCTCCAGTTGGGGAACTTCTATCAATTGCAAAAATAATTGAAGGGAGTAGAATCCAGAATCTCCAGTGTCTTCATGTGTACCATTGGGCTACGGAGTCATGTTACCCAGAAATGGAAGGCACGAAAAATGAAAACAAACAAAACAAAACAAAATTAAAAACTATACAAATATACATATGTATAGATGAAATGATCTGATACTTCAAGAATTGAAGTATTTTAGATGCTATTTCTTGAGAGATAGTGAAAATAGTGCGCCATCTTGGTAAACTAACAAGAAGACATTTTGTCCCTAGAAACGGTGATGGGCAAATGGAGCTCTCCACCAAGAACATGATTTTTTGCATCTTCCTATTGACTCTTTCTTGTTTTTGCCCCATGGCAGGATGTGGTCTTCAATTTGAAAGCTATAACTCCTTGCTTTCTTGGCGAAGGGTTCCTTTGCCTGATTTTGATTTGTAGCAGCATGGTCCATTACCATAATTGGTTGTTCTTATGGTTCATTCTAGCATATGATTGAATTGTCCACATCAAACTCTTGACAAACTATCAACTTAACATCTCCTTTGATGTGAAGGAGTTTGACTTCTTCATCTTGAGCAATCTTCAATCCGATCAACAGAGATTCGCATCCAGCTGTGTTGTTGGTGTTGCTAACTTGAAAATTGCATGAAGGAAGGATATCTCCTTGAGGAGATATCAACACAGTCCCAACTCCGTTGTTTGTGGAAGAATTTTTGCTATTGGATTTTAGGATCCAAGCATCATTAGAATCTGATCTTCTATCAGATTTCTCTTCATTAGAGATGGAAGATCCTTCCTTACTTATACTGTGCCCTACCAATTCTCCTGAAGTCTTGTTTGAATCAATTCCTAGATTGTTAGCTATAGGAATTTTATCTATAGAAACATGAACATCCTCTGTGTAAAGAAATAATTACCCCTGCCTGAAGACTCAAACAAAATTTGTGCTACAAGGGTTGATGTTTGGGTGACAACGTATTTTACCTTCTTTTCAGGGAGTAATTTGTTCATTATGCCTTAGACAGGGATCCTTGCTTCAGACAGGTCCATGTTTAGTTCTCCTCCCACGTCCTTGCAAAAATTTCATTCAAGCAAAATGCCATAGGATGCTGGGACGTCAGCCACCAAGACAATCATCTTGATTCTCTTATCTGGAAAGGCTGCCAATGCAAATTGGGCATCTTTAATTTGCCCCAATAATGGTACTTGCTTGTTCTCCATGGAGAAACATCTTCCAAATGTCTTGGTCAGTGTGAGACCCAAAGACTCAGCTACTTTAGCAGTCATGACATTGTTAGATGCCATAGAATCAATGATGCAATTGTTGAGTTGATAACCATTTATTAATAGGGAAACATAAAATAGTTCTATTTTCCCAGGGGCAGTTGGAGGAGTAATGAAAATATTATTTGGAATGGGCATGTTCTTTGGGGAATCAGGAATTATTTTCTTAACCTCTTGTCTTGTAGGGACGGTTTGGTTCTTGACACATTGGAACAACTTATCCAATTAATCAGGATTAGCTTTCAAATATTCAAATTCAGACATTTGTATTTTTGTCTTTTTGACATGATCGATTATGTCAAATGGCTAAATTGAGCTAGGTACAGAGAAAGGTACTTCAACTTTTTGAGTTTTATGAGGGATGAGAGGAGGGCTGGTTTGCGAGATTGAAGTAGAAGGTGAAGGTGAAATTGATGTACTTACATTTTGGGTGATCGCCGGATCCTTTGACTAAAAAAGCAGAGTGGTTCCACACTTAGCAATTATAATTGTTGGTTGAGGTTGCTCCTCTGTCTTCCCTTTATCAGCTTGCTGGACAGATTGGTTCTTGGACCTGGTAAACACTGCATATGATCCATCAGTAGCTTCTCCTTTGCTTCTGGGTTCATCCTGGTAGTTCAGGAAACCAATGTGGGAGTTGCCAGCTGATTCTTCTTGATCCTCCATGAAGAGATCAACATCATTTTCTTGCTCAAACTTAGGTTGGAAAGAGAAAGCATGTTTTGTTTCCAAATATCCAACTGCTGAGTTGGTTAGAGGAGCTTCAAGGGCAAGTTTCCCTTGTGGGGGAGGAAGACAATCTGGCTGCCATTGATTCTTGGCAGCATTGCCATGATATGACTGATTTGGGATTATCCTTTTGTATGGAGTAGAAGACATTCCTTGAGCCATTTGTTTTTGAGAGCAAGCAACTCATTTTCCAATTTCTACACCATTGGATCAGTGGTACCTATAGGTGAGTATTTAGAAGATGATGAAGGTCTATTTCTGTTTGGATCTCTTCTTATCTTCCTTGCTAAGATGAGATCATCTTCTACCTCAGTGGCCAAAAGTTGAGCTGCAGCAAGATCTATTTGACCAGCACGTCTCAAAATAAAACTTACTTTAGGTAACTAAGAGTTAATGAAGAAGCATTTGAGATTCTTAGCTGTAGGTCGAGCAATTATAAGAATTTTGTTCCTCAATTTGTCAAATTTGGCTATGAAATCTCTCATCAGTTCATGAGGCTCTTTCTTCATTTGTGTAAGTTGAGCCAGAAGTGCATGTGCATCTTCTACAAGTTTGAATCTAGCTTCAAACTTATCTTTGAGGGTATTCTAATCAGTTACTGACCGAGCCTGTAGATGATAAAACCAATCTGTAGCAGTGCCTTGTAATGTTTCTACAAATAGCCTGACTGCTACATCTTCAAATTCTACTCCAATTACTCCATAGACTATGCTAAAAGCTGCAATGTGTTCATCAGGATGAACCTTCCCATCACCATATAATTTTGGGAAATTCTTCATTGAACTACGTGGAAGCTCATGTAGAGGTGGAGTAAGATTGAGAGGACGAAAAGCATTACCCCAAGGGCCTTGAACTGCCATTATAGGATTATGAAAAGGAGGGATAAAAAATCTCAGAGGGGTAATTATTGGCAAAGATTTATCAACAACAGAAGTAGATACTTCATCTGGCAATGGAGATCTGACTTTAGTAGGAGGAAAGCTCTTGGTTCGTTGGAGATGAGATGGTGAAGGAAATATATCAAAATCACTTTGTTGTACCAACTTGAATACAGGGTCAACGATACTTTTAGCCCTTTGGCTTCATGTATACCTAGAATCTACCAGATTGTGAAATAAAAATGGAAAAAAATTGACCTTGCTTCAGTTAAAGCTTGAGACTTTAAATTGCGCACTCTTTCCCAACATCTCTAGTTTTTTAGACCAGATAAAATAACGGAGGTGGAGGAAGATGGTAAGGCTATAAATGGATAATGGGTAAGAAAAGTAACAGAGTTGCTAGAATCTATAATGGATATGGGTTATAATGATAATGGGTAAGACACAGGTGATGTTTCAATCTAAAACTTGAGGTTCTAAATTGCACAAAAATATGTATATCCCCAGCAGAGTCACCAAAAATTATTGGTTGAATATTTAGTCGATCAACGTACTGATAAACAAAATAGGTCTGATCAGCCAAAGTAAGAAGATTATTTGTCCAAATGTGTAGGTTTACCACATCAAAAGGAGACTGATCTCTCCTCTCATCAAGGGGAGGTTCCCTATAGATATGTTATATATATATAAAAAGAAAATAATACTCAAGGGTAGGACAAACCATCCATCTCTCTTTCTTCAGAGATGATGCGTGCAAATAAAAGGAAAAACTCAAGGGAAATGATAGATAACACTCCTCTTCTTTCAGAAGTACTATTTATCAAACCACAAGAATACTCCTAGTAGTAAATGAAAAATGTAACTAGGGATGTAGTAACCAACAAATCGAGATGCAACACAAAGTCTCCACCTGAATTGCTCAAGAGTGATATACGAAGGACAATGAGGGCATAAAGTCGTCCCAAGGTCCTTTACACAGAAATGAAAAGAAAACACATTGAAAGGCAATTATGGGGGCACAAAGTCTCTCCATAGTTGACTTCAAGACACCTTCCTGATTGCTGTCACTAATTCTGCTTGTTGAATTAAAGGAACATAAGATATATTAAGGAAAAAGACATAAGAACAATTTCCTCAACAACAAAGATATCATAGCACAAAGTCTGAAAAATCACTTGATTTCTTATTCCAATAATAAAATATGATCAACAACCTAAGCTCAAAGTCTCAGTAATGCCTTTCAATTTGGGTAGAGTTTTGTTCTGATTGTCAAAAATAGATCTATTTACAATGAAAGAGAGTCCCTTATATATCCTCTTCAAGAAGGACTTGGGAATAGTAACACATCATGTTGCATTGAAATCTGTTAAGAAGATAGACTGGAACTTAGGGGCATTTACCCATTTTATTTTCTCAATGCAGAGAAACAAGTCACGCTATTGAAAGTTGGCATCTTTCAATGTCCACCTAGCAATCTGGTCCTTCTTCATCATTCCTCTTTTTCTGGTTAAGTGAATCAGGTCCTTGATTCAATTTGATGTTCTACTCCTTAGTCGCTTCCTACTGGTCTTGGCCTTAAAGCTTGTGAATGCATTCAGGTCTGTGGATTACAAGGATCAATAGCTATTTTATGAGCTTTTAAATTGACGTTCGCGTGCCCGTCACTACATTTTCAACAGCTAGTTTGCTGTCTTAAATTTGACGTCTTCAGGTGCGTCACCCCTTGGTCCTTCTTCAGCTTTCCTATTTTGCATCTTCTCGAAGGGAAGGTGACCCTTCAACTTTGAGGTAATTTCCTTCAAGTTGGCAGCTGAGAGTCCCCTGCAAGGGCACCTGCCCTTCGGGGTCCTTCGACGGCCTTTTATCTTCGGCAGTCTCTCACGGTTGTCCTACGGACTATTTTTGTGGACATTTTCCTTGGGATTTTCCTTAGACAAATTCTTGTGGACAAATTCCCATGGACAAATTCCCATGGATAAATTCCTGCAAACAAATTCTCACAGACAAAAAGTCTATATATAGAATTGATTTGTCTCTTTGGAAATTTCTTTAGGCTTTCTGCCTGCAACCTGTCTGAATTCTTTCAGACTTTTTGTCCGAAGGAATTCCTTCAGACAAAAGTCCGAAAGAATTATGCCTTTGTCTACCTTAAACAAATTTTTTGAAAGAATTTACCTTTGTGGCCTCTTTTGAAAATGACCCTTCTAAAGGGTGTTTTTGTCAACCAAGTGCCCTCCATAAGGGCACTTGTCCTTCAGGAGCTTCTTTCAATTTTTGCGTTGAACCACTCCTTTGAACTAAGCTGATGAACCAAAGCATTGAACCACTTGGTTGAACCAAACATTGAACCAAGCTGATGAACCAAACTTTGAATCAAAATGGTTCAAGCCAATGAACCAATTTAATGAACTTGCCTTTGAACCAAAAGATGTTGAACCAACAATTTAACCAAGCTTTTGTTCAACATTTCAAACAAAGCCTTGAACCAAAGCACTGAACCATTTGATTGAACCAAAGTGATGAACTTTGCCAATTGAACTTCACAGTTGTGTTGAGACATTTTGAACCTATTGAACCAAATGCATTGAACCTGCTGCTTTTGATTGAACCAAGGCGCTGAACCAATCCCAAAAATGACCAAGTGTTGGAAAGTGATTCTTTTTTATTGAACCCACCTGTAGAATCCTTTGAACCTATGGAAATGAACCTACCTGAAAAGTCCATAGAAATCAACCTGCAAAGCCCATTGAACTTGGCCTGCAGAGTCCATAGATTCAAGCCTGCAAAGTCTGTAGATTCCTGAGAAGTTTGAAAAATGAGGAATTTGAATGCCTAGGATAAATTTCAAAAAGGGAAGAGACAATTTTGATCTGTAGGACCAAAATAGTTCAAATGTTGTCCCAAAAATGAGTGATATTTTTGGGGAACAACATATAATACCTTCTAGGGTTGATTCAATATAGTCCATCATAATTACACTAGTATTATATAGGAATTATACCTCATATATTATCAACAAATGCACTAAAGGAGAGGTACAATATTTGATGTGAACTTGCCTAATTGGAAACTTTATTATAACAAGTCTGAATACCAGTTGTTGTTCGTATTCTGTATTAATTGGCTTCCACTTTTGACATTTTATAGACCACACCCCATTTTGCCTTTCATTTGTACCCACTTAAAACCAACTATTGTCCCCATAATCATAAGGAGACTCTAGATCTTTTAAGATGCTATATGGCCTTTGATCAGACTTATTTAAGGGTATGATCACTATTTTATCTTTCTGATGAACTTCTAACTCATTATGCATAGTGATAATAGTCATTTGGCAATTGTAATCCCATTTCTTATCGATTAAGGTAGAGTAATGAGTCTCTACTATCTTCATGTCGATGACATCAAAGTCCCTTCATAAAATAAGTTTAGCCACTTGAATTTCAACATCTTTTAATCAGTCAATGGGTTTGACTTTACCATAATTTGCTAAGCTCAATGCTATTAGACTGTAGCTCAAAGTTGGTAGACCAATGGCTTCCCATGTTGATCAGGGAATCATATTAACTATGATTTCAAATTTAAATACTGCATTTAGAATTTCATATCCATCCAATTCAATATTCATCTGTGAATCCACATCCTAAGGCTTCTTATTATTGACATACCAAACTACTTTATTGGCCCTTATTTATCCTTACTGTGTACACTCCAAGAGATTATGTAGGAGGTTAGTGATCTTTTGGGATATATCCTCATTATGTAGTGTACTGAGTAGTTTCATTAGATATGTTTAAGTAGTCACAACACCCTCTTGTTGCATTATCCTAACAATTTACCCATACATTTGAGCATCAATAATTGTATTATCATCCTAAAAGATTGGTTTTTGTTGTATTTCATATAATACCTACACAACTTGATATATTAAATTCTTTTCTATAGAAGGATCAAGATATTTATCTCACTAAACTTTTATAATACCATGATTTTGAGGCATTTCTAAAATAGGTAAGCCTTGCTCGGATCTCTATTGCCTTGTGATGACTTTTACAAATGCATTTTCCTTTAGCTTCACATTGATCATATTTACATTACGCAATGGCTTCTCCTTTCTTTGTTTTTATAGAATAGAGCAATATTTTGTTTGATGTTGACCTTCGACCCTAAGATATACACAATAAAATTGTATCTAAGGGTTGGTGGGGAAATTCCTTGCATAATGATTATATATGCTTTGCATAGATAACATTGCATATGGGGTCAAGCTTACCAATTCTCATTGTTATGACCTTCTTGATATCCGTCATGATATCCTCCCTTATATCCCCATTTATATCCTCATCTATTTTGTTGATGTCCCCACCCTTGTCATTGTTGTCTAGCACATCCTCCTTGTTAATTCATCTATGCATCATATCCCCCATATTGATGCTAAGGGGAATTTGGAGTCCAATTTGCCTACTATTGCTAAAGATTTGTATTGTTCTAGGGTTGTTCATATTGACCTGAATATTGGTATGAGGGAGATGATGTATTTTTATAGCATGCTAGGCCTTATGGTTGATACTACGATGATGAAGGTATCTAGTATTGAGGTGATAAAGGCATCCATCATGGACTACCTTGAGTTACATTTGTCATCTTCATGTCTGGTCTTAGAATTATTTGCTTCGTAGCAGGTATTTGCTGAGCCATAACTATGAATATATTTTTCATTATATCTTATTTTAATTCTTTCAAATCTTGATATCTTGTCTCATCACGATTTGTAGATTTTTAAAAATTATAGTACATGTTGTGTGACTTTTGTTTATATTACTGGATAAGATGGCACTTAGACATAGGATGTCTAACTACCCTGTAGATTTCACATGATTCTATTTTAATTTTGGAAAACCATTCCTATGATATCCCTCATAGCCACATTTTATGCACCATAAGCCTAATTTAGGCTTATCATTTTCATGCATCTCATTCATCTTCCTCATAAAATAATTTAACTTGGCTTCTAATTTTGATCATGTCAATGTAAGATCTACATAATATTCTATCTATTCTAATCATACAAAAGTAGATCTAGCATCAACCTTGGTGGAGAACTAGGATTGTACAATAGTGAACCTTAATCTTGGTCATAGGATCTCTATGAACCAAGTAGTCTTATCTTTATCTTATAAAATAAAATTGATTTTGTTCATCACATCAAAAAATCTACGATCATATTATCCAACTGTTTTTATGGATTTTTGTCGAATTTCCTTCAAGTCTTGAATAAATTGACTAGAGCATTTTGTAACTTAAATTATGCTACTAACACATCTTTAAATTGTTTGAGATTGAGGGTATTTACATTTATTTTTCCAATGAACTCCAAGGCATAAATTATGAAATCCCCTATGTGTTCATACTTCTTCACATCATCTAATGTTAACCCTTTTATAATCCATTTCATTTTTCAAGTTGCCAAGTATTATTCAAGGTCTAAAGACCCATAATATGACATTAAAGCCAAAAACATACATGTATTAAGCACCATAGCTAATATTTTAGCAATTATTACTACAAATGTCTGAATACTAGCTACTGTGACTAGTGGTGACTGTACACTAGTTGCTATATTGTTAGGTGAATGCACAATGTTTACTACAACTATAGGATATTACACACTAATATTTTTAGGAGTAAAAATAAATCCCACTTTCTTTAACTTCTTTATTTCTAATGCCCACTTGGTTTATACATTGAACCTTCCCAACTTGTCAGTAAAGGAAGTAAACCAACTTAAATCAACTTATTTCTCTATACTTTTTCTACATTCAATAAAGAAAGTAGGCTTGGGGGATGCATACCATTGAAATTAATTAAGTTTATTTCTAACTTATTCTAACTTTGAACTTGAACATGCAATGTTACTACCTTTAATTTAAATATTTTCCTAAGAACTTTCCTTCTTGATTCCAACTAAAAACCTTTCCCTTAACTATGATCTACCTCTACTTCCTAAATATTCTACCTCTGCATCACTGCTTCCAATATATTATTTCTCATTAGGCCCTTTCTCATATGCTGCATACCCTCTTATTTTAGTATTTTTCACATCTTTTCTTAGCAACTTCTTTTCTCTAACATATTTTCCTTGTACGTCTCTAGCTCTAGCACTTTCTTTTCTATTCCTAGTCTTATATATAGTTACTTTGGGGTCATTTTTATTATTCCACCTTCTTTGATGTCATAGTTCCTTTTTCTGGGATATTTTTGTCATTGATGCTATTGATGTCAAGGTTTATGCCATTGATGTCAATTTGTATCTCATGAAGGTACATGGTGAGTGGTCATTGAGGAATCCATGTGACAAGAGAGACTTTGAAGGTAACTACTGTATTTTGGTTGGTTAAAGGTATAGGTCAAAGTGTATTATATCTACTTGGTTGATGTTTTTTTGAGGTCATGGCATGGAAGGAATAATTCAAGGCATCAAGGTGTCTTGTAAAGCCTAGTTTAGACCTTGTCAAGAGGTATGTGTAGGTAGCATGGTGAAGTGAGTGAGCTCAGGAAAGTGAGAATTTTATTTTATTTATATGGGCTTGTGAGTTAGTTGTAGAAGCCTTCGAAAGTGTTGTAAGGTAGGTCATTGAGGTCAAATTCTTAATTAGCCTAAGCCTAGTCATGGCATGAAGAGACATTGTGAGAAGGTTTGAGCACGATGGATTAGTGAGATGATTGCATATAGACATGAGTGGCTATATGAGGTACTTTAATCATGTATATGAGGCATTTAAACACTCATTAGAGTCTTAGGGTGAGCCTATATGGGTAGGAACTTTAGACCAAGTCTGCACCTAAACCACTCCTAGACCTTGCCTGGCCTAATGAGGTATCATGATCTATTGTCAAAGCATGTGAAGGATTTATAGTAGTGTTTAAGCATGAGAAATGTTTCTTGATTATTTTATTGAAGTGGATATTCCATGGAAAGAGGTATGAAGGTCAGGTTTAACGCCTAATGTGGTTTGCAGGTCAAGGTCTAGAGAGTAAATAGAGAGAGTGTGGCCTAATGAGGGGCCATGATTAGATTTAAAAGTGTTTGAGATTATGTAATAATATTATGAGGTGAGGTATGTTATTTAAAGTTTTTTCATGTAGTTTGAGGTCATAATTTTAAGGACAAGGCATGAAGCATTGTTTGGAGGTCTCTCAAGTGCTTAGAATGAAAGGTTCTCAACCCGAGAAGCATTTTATTATGCTCATTAGCTTGTCAAACCTTTACATGGGAATATAAATATTTCATGGTATATGGATAAGGGTCCTAGATAAAAATTATAATCATTTTCTTTTGGATTGAGGGGCTATGATTTATGAATGATCATTAAGAGTGGAAACATGTTTAAACCTTCTTAGAACACTAATAAGGACCCAATGTTGAAGATATTGATGAAAAGTGCCAATAATGTATTTGTATTATTAGGTAAGCTATTGGATATTTTAGTATACTCTCCCAAGTAACTCTAGTTGGTATTTGTTAGAGAGAGGAGAGAGAAAATGATTGGGTTACAAGCTTGTTTCTGAAGAAGTTATTGTAAAATTCAAAAGTCGCATTGGACAAAATAAGAAAATGAATGGAGGAAGAAGTTATAGACTCATGTTTTATGTAAATGAAGGTTTATTGATATTTTCATGGAAGTTAAGTGGCTAAATGGGTCATCCAAGTTAGCCAGTCGCTAACATGCCTAATGGTGCAAATAATAAAAAACCTAGGCAATAGTGAGAAGATAATTGGAATGTGTTTTCATGGTATAATGATGGATAAAAGTTCATGATGATGTTTTTTGGAATTTTATTTCCTATTCATTCTTTTTAGAGATATTGAAAGTCAGGCATAGTGGTGAAAATGATGAAGCCAAAATGGCTTATCTGACTCAGTGAGGTCAACAAATTAGTCTATAAGACCAATAGTTGCCATTAGACCATATGATGTTTATAGATGAATATGTAATAGATATGTAATAGGATAATTATCATGCATCATAATTAATTTAAAATTTCTATACAGGTGTTGGAGGTCTAAGTCACCATGACTATGTTTTGAGGTAATCTGGCAGTTCTAAGTAAGTTATAGAGGTGTTCTTGAAGCCTTATCCTCTGAGTTAAAATGTATAATGTATATGGTGTTTTTTTTTTTTAATTAATTGAAATTATTGTTATTTATTTTTAAAATATTGGAATTCAGTGTAAGAGGTTGAAAATTTGAAGCCAAAATGGCTTGTTTGGTTCAAGCAAGACTGTGTGAGATAAGGTCAAAAGATTGGTTTGCAAGACCAATGTTTGATATTAGAGATTATGGCTTTTGTGATTGAGGTTGTTTTGAATATTTTATAGAATATTTTTATGTATTTAAAATCATTTAAATTGTCCTTTAAAGTTTTATATGTCAAGTAGTTTCATGACTGGCTTTTGATAATATTGGCAGTTCTGAGTGAACATACTAAAGAGATGAGTTTAAGCCTTTTTGCCTTGATTTGAAGTGTTTCAAGCATATGGTGATGACCATAAGGTAATAAATATTATATATATGCAATTTTTTGATCATATTTGAGTGTATTATGTGAGTTTTAACTTCAGTATTGAAAGGCATATTTTTGGTTTACACAGGCTTAATAGGATTGAGTATTAATGAGGGGTTTCAAGTAGTGATTTATTGTAAAATGTCTTTTTAAGCCTATAAAACATTAGTTTTGGTATATTTTATTTTTATATTATATGTTACTATTGTGTGTGGAGTTTGAAAGTGTTCCAAGGAAGGCAAAGTGTAACGTGTCCTAAAGTAGGCCTATTGGAATTAGGTGTCCATGAGAAATAAAATAAAGATTTGGTCTATTTGAGTATTGGATGACCTAATTTAATGATTGATTATTATTTTTAATTTTTCCTAAGGCCTATTTTTTGGAAAATCTAAGTGGGTAAGTGTGTGTGGCTAACCAAGAGGTGAATAAACAAGAGGAATGGTATATATACAAGGCAGTTTTGGCCTATTTGGTAGAGTAGAGTATATGTGTATAAAATAACATATTTTTGAGAAGGAGGTATTTTAGAAAATTATAGGAGTGTATAGGATTTATAATAAATATATGATAGTGTTTCTTCATTTTAATATCAAGGTAATATGACCTAATCTGTATTGAAGAGACCTAGTTGAGCAAAGAGGCCTAGAAGGCAGTTTGAGAGGGTTAAAAAGTGTGAAGAGATAAAGAACATGATCATCATATATTTTGTGATAAAAAATTTGTTATCAATGTGATAAAATCAATAATGTGCTTGATTTGGTACTGAGTCATCTAGGGGGTTGGTGCCTCTTTGCAAGTGGGTGCTTGGCTAGTTAGGGTTGGTGCTCCATGTGGAGTTGGTGCTTCATTAAATTTAGTTTTTGTATTATAGGATTGTATTCCATTTAGAGATATAAGTGGTTTTTCTTCCCCTTGAAGGTTTTATACATATGAGATGTGTCCTTATGTTTCATGCATATGTGGATAGGTGTTTATGTTTGCTAGATCTATATGCTTGTTTGAATGGTTCATGATTGCATAAGTATAATTGATAAGAAAGATTTTGAATACTAATTTACCCCCCTCTCAGTAATTTTACTTCCAACATCCTTTATCATCCTAGAATTTTATTCTCACCTAGAGTCTTTTCACCTTTCACTTTTTGGATTCAGGTTTATGTTCCTTTTACTCAACTCTTCATCATTCAATTTCTCTTACACACACCCCATGGTGCCCAAAGTGACTACTCTATGTTGGATGGAGTAGGCACCATGGCCTTTTCCAAAACCAACATTTTTATTAGCAAAGGTAGTGCCTATAAAAATTTCCCTCTGATTCCTTAGACAAATCAATCTTGTGTAGTCTAAAAAACTACGTATCCTTGTACTACAAACTCTATAATATAGCCATTGATTGTAGTATTTATATAATAATCTATTGCTCAGGACCAATCAATGTCTAGGTTGCATGGTATTTCTTGTTTCTCCTTAGTCTATATTATAAATTATGTTCTCCTTAGATTAAATTAGTAGAATTCTAATCTAGCTAGCAACACAACTAACAATCCAAGTAATTCATACTAGAAAATTTCATAGATTTCATTGTAGAGATGTTCTTGGATAATCCCCCTTGTAGTTTTTTCTGAATATTCATGATTCTTATTCTATAAATTTATATATTCTCTCATCTAACCATCTTTCCATGTCTCTCTACTCATGCAACCATCTCAACATATTTCATCTAAATATGATCCATGCTCACCGCACCATTTTTAGTAGAGGTTTTTGGAAATAATCTAGAACATGCTAATTATAGGGATAATTTGCATAGTGGAGATTACCAATAGGCATAGAATAAATTAAAATATTACCTTCCATATATGATGTACAAATCTGCACCCAAGAGCAAGAAGAAAACAAATGCAACTAGAAGACGAAACATAACTACCATAGCATTTGAAAATAGATTAAAGTAAAATAGAGTACTCAGTACACATTAACCATATATAAAAGAAGATTAGGAAAAACATAATAGAATGATTATATTAATCTATATAAACACATAAAACTAGATTCTATTACAACAAAGTACTATATATGGTCTTTAACAAATCTATTGTCTCTTCACATTCCAACCTTTTGAGATACAAAAGGAAAAACTCTTCACTTTTTTTTATTACCTGTTTATTCTTAAAAGGATGAATACATAAAAAAATTATTAAAAATACAAAATCATATACTTTGCACATGTGTCCTTATATTTTACTTCATGATTTTACCATGCTCCATTCTACATCCAATAACTTTGTCTGGATTTACCCTAGATTGTCTATATATAATGATGGTCTCTAGATCTATAATAAAACAATATTTTCTTCTTGAACCCTAACCTATCATTTAGATACATTAATTTATATTTTAATGAAATTATTTATAACTAAAAGTGGGAATTTTTAAAATCCAATAAACAAATTGCAAAGGGTAGATAAATAATATGATAATAAAATAAACTATTAATCTACCTTGTGGATATTAAAAAGGAGCTAGTAAAAGAAATTAGGATATAAATTATGCTAAGTAAAGAAGGTACAAAAATTAAGGAACAGTCATACATTGATGAAATTCTAAATTTTTGAGCATGGATCTAGATAGGTGTCTACACCTTAATTTGGTCAAGCAACCAAAAGTACTATGTCTTTTGTTTCTCTTTCACATGAAGGTCCTAGTAATGAATGTAGCCTTTATTCACGAGGTCATTTTATTTTTTTTAATCTTTATTAAGTCTTATTTTCCCTATTTGTTGCACCCCCAATGGTCTTAACTCTATTTTTAGGCCTCAGAATATGAACGCCCTTATTTGGATAGTAACACCATGTGGCACTGGTGTCTAATTATGGTGCTACTACCTAATGATCATTTCCTCTTGTGTTTTGGGTCTTGATCCTCCCTTGAGCTGTCTTGTATGCTTTTATCCCTTTTTTGCATCTTGTCAGCCAATGGATAAGGTCTTACATTCAAATAAAGGTTACTTATATATAAAGAGCCTCACAAAGAATTTTACATATAACACTTACTATTTTGGCACATAATTACATAAAATTAGTCAATAGTACAACTTAATACACTACACATTACTCATCTTTCACATCTAGACTTACATGCTTGATCAAAGAAGGGCCTAAGTGAAATCAATTCTAGCATACCATGTGTGTTGATTATGCACGTTCCCTAAGGGATAACTACATATGATCTGAGGCCCCTAGCATTGGGGTTAATATAGGTAATGACTAGAATAATAGGGGTTCTACTCTATGCAATATTAATATCTCATAACCTAGTTTTTACCTTTATTTTACATTTGATCTAGTTGTTTATTTTTGTTTAAAGGTATTTATTAGGGTTTTTTAAGTTATTCAAGAAATATAGTAACACAAGTGAGCTCCTAGAAGTCACAAAATCACCTAAAGGTCCCTTAAAGTTTTAGACAACTCCTCCAAGAAAGACAATAGCGACATAATTAGACACTAACACCACATGGTGCTATTGTCGTCATAAGGGTGATATTGTTCAAAGTTTAATTTAAACAACAGTCACTGAATGAAAGATGTTTGATTGATTCTCAAACATGTTTCAACCTCCTGAGTCACATAAATACTTTTTTTGCTCTAGATAAGTACACTTTATTTACATCTTTTCTATTTTGGAAATATCTTGTCAAATCTATTATTTACTATTTTTATTTCAAGTTATTTTTATACTTATCCCTTTAACAACCCATGATTTACATGCACTAAGTCCTAAATTAGTCTTACAAACTTCAATTTTTTCCCTAATTTTTGGTACAACCTCGATTATTAAAATCAATACTATATTAGGGTTTCATTAATTTAATATAATTATTTATTTTGCCAAAAAACACTAATCAAACTCTAAATCCACATACTAGGTCCCTATACATCTAAATACTAACATTTAGGGTTTCAAGTACAATCCTAATTTCTTCTACACATTAGGTTAAATATTTCCCAAAGTTGTACATATAACTATGTTAGATTAAATTATACCTATTGTGTGCTTTTTATTCATTATTTACATTATTTTCTTTGGCAAGTTTAAAATTACATCCAATAAGCCTCTTACCCCTCACCCAGTTGATGATTTTTTGATTTTTTCTTGTAATTATAATAATGAATGGACCAATTTTTAAGATTACACATTAGCACATGATAATGATTTAATTTATAATGATAATTATGACTATTTTTGTAATGATGGATATGAGTATTAATATGAGCATGAAAATGAAAGTGTTGATGAGGATATACTAGATGCATATTCTTCTCTTTTCTCTCCCTCTTATCCTACACTTTAAAATCAAACTAACAATATAATGTGAAAAGAACCTCTTGTTGGTAGTGATTTTTTCCAATGTGATCCTATTTTTTCAACTACTTTCACTACCTCCTTATTCAAATTAAATCAATATAAGTGAAATAAATTAAATCAACTTTTGCATGATTCAAGTAACATAGAAGAGAACAATGCATCTTCTTTACCCTTCTCAGTCAAATTTGGAAAAACATTTGCAAAAAATATTACACCTTTTACCAATGCATAAACTAAAGTAGAAAAAATAAATTTATCACCTTCTTTTACATTCCAAGCTCAATGCAATGATTTTTTTCAAAAATATTGATAATTAAAATGTCTCTAACTCTTCTCCTACATGTCATAATATTCTAAATGAAAACATGATTGCTACTTCTTCTACCCTTGAATCCAAGATTTAAAGTAATAATCGTACATGCACTCCACACATATCTAGTGAAGAAATGCATTGAATTATACCCACACATGATGACATATTTCATAGTAGTAAAAATTTAAAAACTTATCCTACGCTCTCTCTCAGTGAGCATTCAAATGCTACTTCTTCTACTCTTACTTTTACAATTGAATTAAACTTTGATTTTAATGAACCTTAGAATAATGATGATTAATATTATTATGGTGAAGAAGACATTGAGTCTAAACGTTCTAGTTTTCTCCCTACTTCACCTAATTATCATGTCTAAACTAATGCTATGTCAAATACTAAAAAAAACACACACACTTATTATTATGTTTATAGTTTACATAACTTACATTCACATGATGATAAAGTATTTTCTAATCCATTAGCATGTGATACTTCTTTGTAAATTAAAAAATAAGAGATACCAATGAATCTCCCTTAACCTCCCTTACTATCATAGAACCTATTTCTCATCCTAACCTACATGAGGGTGATAGCTCATTTCACTCTAGCCACATGCAAACAATCACCCCTCCAAAGGTTATAGAGAGAAAACCAATCCTCCCTAAAAAGGACCCTGAGTTAGTATACCAATGGCTAAGATAAATAATAAAATTAAAGTTTTAAATAAACCACTTGATGATTATAATATACCTTCACAAGAGGTAATATCTTTGATGCATGTTGTGGTTACTTTAAAAGAACAAGTACAACATCTCACATTGGAGAGGCATACCACTCTTGGGCTGATTCCAATGCTATCCATTGCAATCCTATTCTAGATAAAATATTCACTACAAAGTTGCCACCCAACTTTTAGATACTAGTGTTACTAAAATTTAATGGGCATGGATACACATTCCTTCACCTTCAACCTTATGGGAAAGACATGGCACATGTCACCAACAAGTTGAATCTACTATAGTTATTTCCAAAGTCCCTATAAGGTGAGGCACTAAATTGGTTTTATCATGCACCCCCTATTGGCTCATTACATACATATGATGAGTTAGAAGTAGTCTTTCTTAGACACTACATATAGAATAAGGGACCTTGATTCACATATGAGAGGTTGCCTTCACTACACTAGGGTGAGATAAAACCAATAACTAAGTACATTCTAAGATTCAAGTCATGTATACATCAATTGATTTACTAGATTATAGATTTATAGGTACAATACATATTTTATAGAGGACTCATTTTTCCTCTTAAAGATAAATTATTATATCAGACATCCAAATCATTACGACAACTATGTAACACAACTATAGCATTAGAGACAAAGTTGGGACTAGTTGCTACACATTCAGAGGTAGATTTGGATGTAGGTTTCCTACAGTCATAATTATCTAACATGGTACAAGAACCTACACCACTTCTAATTAATAAATAAGTGGAATGTAAAAAACCAATAAAGATACTCAACAAGGGCAAAGAGACACTTC
>JARHVA010000031.1:9577500-9732500 GCA_037957365.1 Torreya grandis
TTCTATACATGCTCATGCAATAGAAAAAGATTGTGTATTTCTGTGTGTAGGGAGAAAAGGTATAACCCAATAGAATTCAAAGGTAGTGATATTGAAATTTTAAGGCAATTAGCAAAACAAAGTTAGTAAAAGAAGCACTTTAGCATAACAAAGGTAAGAGTTGGTATGGGATTGTTTCTTGTTTTCATTATTGATGAAAGGTAACATGATTATGACCTCTACATCATGTGGTATTAGAGAAAGAATGTTCTGGTTGAGGTTTGTTTTTGTTTTAATATTTTAATTCCATTTGTGCATTGTGATTGAGATTGTTAAGATATTGTGTTGAAAGGGTCCATAAAGATGGATATGAGTTACTAATGAGAATGCAAGAATGAAATTAAAAGGCTGTAGGTGTATGTGAGTGAGAGGTAGATATATAAGTGAAAGAGAAGAGAGGTGGTAAAGCCCTTAGCCAAAAATGCTTAAAGAGAAGAGAGACAATCAGATATCCAAGAGAAAAGCTCATAGGTGAGCTTGAGAGAGTCCTATAGGTAGGACAAGAGAAGAATAGTCCCAAGTGAGGATAGATGAAAGAGATTGATTCCAAGAAAGAAAGAGTCAAGTGAGAGACCAAGTGAATGGTCAAAAGGATAAGATGGAAGACTTTTCAAGAAGAGAAGAGATAGTAAGAGTGATGAAGGGTTGGACAAATGAGGAGCGACACAAGAAAAAGATGGACAAGAAGAAGATGGAAGCAAAAAAAAATGGCTAGAAAGAGAGAGAAGGAAATAGTAGAAATGAAAGAGGCAATGGCAAGGCTAGAGAAGATATTGTAAATTTTGAAACCAAGATTCAATATATGCATAAAAAGGAAGGTGAAATGACCTCTCAAGTAGTTGATTGAGAAGAATAGGAGACAAAAGATGAAGTAGTTATAAAACTAGCCTAGAAAGATGAATGAAGGGGAAAGAAAGGATCACATGATTATGACCTCTGAGTTTTTGACATGTGTATACATAGGTGACAAGTTGCATGAAAAGTTGAAGCATGAGAAACATGCTAAAATGGATGAACAAGATAATTGGAAAAATGAGTTTGATGATTCATGCATTTGTTATCCTAAAGAAGGTGATCCATTGGAGGATGATGAAGAATAAAGAGAGACTATAGTAGTACCATGCCTCATGAAAAGTAAGAAAGAGGCAAATTTTAGTCAAATAAGCATGGAGGAGAAAAAAGAAGCTCAAGCTAATGATTTTCAGGTTATGTTTGATGCGTATGTTAATGAAAACATTGTTGAAGATGCATTATATGTGGATACCTTGAAGCTAATGAATGTGTTAGTTTAAGTACAAGTGTGTACAATAAAATATGATGAAGTGGTTGACACACATGAGATGAAAACATTAGTAAAAGGAGAAGCACATGATGAAGTGCTTGAAAGAATTGAGTTACAACAAGACAAGGTCATTTGTTTTTCACCAATGGAAGATGAAGATGATGTGGATGAGTGTATAGTAGAAGATCATAAATTTTGGTAGAAAATAATGGAAGGATAAGAGGATTTAAGTCGCATAGGAGACTAAGAGAGCATCATGATAGCTAAGATGGCATTGGAGAGAATCTTGATCCAAGAGGAAGAAGAATTGGCAAGCAATGAACAAGATGAAATCCAAGAGAACAAGCATGAGGTGATTTTAATTGATATGTTTGTTTCATGTGTAGATCATTTGAGGAAGGAGAAATAACAATATTTTCCAAGGATTAGGAAGATGCAAAGCAAGAGGAAAATCTAAAAGAGGAATGAGAGAAAGAAGAATAAAGGAGGAGCCATCATGAGCAAGCATCACAAAGGATTATATGTTTCACATATGCCATGGGATCCAAGTGGACATGAACTTAGAAGAGAAAAGAAAAAAATAAAATCAAATTCAAAATCTTTTATAACTTTCAGGGAAAGTTTCTCTTGCTCCTCAATAGTATGATGTAGGAGCATCATGTACTACTTGTACGTATGGGTCAAATGTCATTTTTTGGGTTTTAGTAGGTTTTTTTGAGTCATCTTAGGTTTATAGGAGTCTATAATAGTGGTTAGTAATAATTAAGTACATAAATGACTCATATGGTGAGTCATTCTAGTGGTTAAGCTAGAAGTTAGACAAATTTTCCACATTCTCAAAATACCAAAAGAAGTGGAGAGTTAGTAATAGAAATTGAAATTTTTTAAATAGATGGTTTTGGTGTGTAACAGATTATTCAATGCATGAGAGAATGGTAAGGGGTCAGTTTTGAATGAGGAATGAAAATTAACCCCAATAATGAATGGAGAATGTTTTGTATCCTTAAAGATTCAAGTTAAAGATTCTATGCTTATTCTACATAAGTTTTGAATGGAATGTGTTTTGAATGTTAATGGAAGAATGTTTCAAGAAACATGATTTGTTTTTATTTCATATGTAAGTGGATGTCTGAGAAACACTACATGTGAGGAGATATTTAGGATGCGCTAGTAATGAGTAGGGCATTGTCTCTATCCTATTCAAATTGATAGTATAGGATCTGCAGACAATTATTGGAATGTGTATTAAATATAAAAGAAGATGCTAGATGTGAAGAGATTTTTGATGTGAGATGGTATGGAGGATCGATTGAAATTTTCAAAAAAAATATTGGTAATTCTGTATCTTCACATTATTTAAGTTATTGAATAAGTTTGATTCATTTTGAAACATCAAAGGATACTTAGACCATGCATCCTTGTGTCCTTGAACAAGATGTTAGCTTGAGTGTATCCACTAATTATGTCAAAGATTCCATTAACCAAGAAAATAAGTAATATTCTATGTTACTTTTAATATTTTGAGGAAAATAATTGAGTGTATGATCTGGGGTGTAGGAATACATATTAATTCCTAACATACATTGGCTTGCATACCATTGTTGACAAGAGAACTGAGCATGCATTTATTTTTGAGAAAATACAACTAAGAAAATGTTTTATGAAATAGATAACTCTTAGGAAGATATTCTAAAAAATCTTCATGGTTGGTGATAAAACCATTTGATTATAAGATTATAGTTCGTTCTCGTTGTATAATTTGTTAATAGATTGAAGGTTCCAGTTTGTAGAATATTGTATTTACTACACAGTCAAATAAAATTTTGAAAATAAAACATGCACATAGGCTATGTAATGAAAATATTCTACTTTAGAAGGTCTTTCATAGTTGCACAAGCGTAAAAAAACCATTATAATGGTTATAAAGTCATTATCATGCTTGATATCAGATTTCATCCCTTCTCGGGCCTAACAGTTTTGTGTACCCTATAATGTGAACAATCTATGAATAAATTAAGTGATGGAATTTGAATTTTAGAAAGATATGTGTACTGAGCATACTTGAAGTAAACCTAGTTCAACTTTCATAAGGTTGGTGTTTAAAGATATGTAAATTCCTAAGATAACATATCCAACTCCAGACATTCATGTAATAAGCTATTGTGAACCAAGAAACTAAAGCAAAATGGTAACATAATTATTTGTGAGGATTATAGTTTTGTTCTATACATGCTCATACAATAAAAAAAGATTGTGTATTTTTGTGTGCAGGGCTAAAAGGCAGAACCCAATAGAATTAAAAGGTAGTGATATTGAAACTGTAAGATAATTCGCAAAACAAAGTCAATGAAAGAAGCACTTTAGCATAGCAGAGGTAAGAGTTGGTATGAGATTACTTATTATTTTCATTATTGATGAAAGGTAACATGATTATGACTTATACATCACTCAGTCACTATAATTCTCTTGTACCACTTTTCTCTACCTATTGATTGGTAACCTCAAAATCCTAAAGATATCCTCCAAGGTGACAATCATCTTCCCAGTAGGTAGCC
This sequence comes from Torreya grandis, assembly GCA_037957365.1. Classification (NCBI taxonomy): domain Eukaryota; kingdom Viridiplantae; phylum Streptophyta; class Pinopsida; order Cupressales; family Taxaceae; genus Torreya; species Torreya grandis. The sequence continues at coordinate 9,581,377 of JARHVA010000031.1, forward strand.
AAAATGTACTGGTATCTGCCTCCCACCTCTCACATAATGTTGTCATTGTATGTTTGTCCCAAGGAATTATATCTAATTATAACACATAACCCATACTAGTTATATTTACCATAGCCATATCTACATTTATCAGGGGTAATCCCCACAATTTCCCCATCATTCAACGACTCTGTAACTCTCTTATGTGCACATTCAATTCTAAAAAATGATAAAACCTATGTTTCCTTAAAAAATGAATATAGACCAAAGGTCTATCTCATTACCTATTTAAACAACCAAATCTATCATAATCAAAAGAATATTCAAACCTTAAATAACATCACCCTAGATAACTATCACCATCATACTAGTTAGTACCACTTTTAGTTAAACACCCTTACCATAGTATCATCTCTCTCACCAAAAGGTAGGGGCATATACACATAAATTCATTTAGATACATTATCACATAGAAACACATGTTTACATAGATATACATACTCAGACATACATGTTTACTCAAATATACATATTCAGACATACAGATTTGCTTAGATATACATATTTAGACACACATGTTTACTCAGATATACACATGTAGATATACAAGTTTACTTAGAAATACATATTTAGACATACATGTTTACTTATATATACATATTAAAACATATAGGTTCACTCAGATATACATATTCAGACACAAATGTTTACACAGATATACATATTCAAATAGACATGTTTACTCATAAATACATTTTTAGACATACATGTTTACTCATATATACATATTCAGACACATGTTTACTTAGATATACACATTCAGAATTATAGGTTTACTCAGTTATACATATTTAGACATACAAGTTTAATAAGATATACATATTCAAACACACATGTTAATTCAGATATACCTATTCAGATTTACATGTTTACTCAGATGTATAGTTTGACTTAGGTATATAATTTGACTTAGATATATAGTTTGACTATGATCCATAAATCCCTTTCGAACCCTTCAAGTTCACTTTCATTTTATAATGGATACTAAATAATGGATTTAAATAAATGATCAAAACTGATTTAAAGTGTTCAAAAATTAGATTAAAACTAAATATGAATATCTATGTATTCATTCCTTCCAATTACACCTTCAAATGATCACTAGACAGTTAATTGATTTATATTAAGTTTTGTGTTTGATTAAAAATTTCATCCACATTTGAATAATTGAATAAAATCTATGAAAAGAATGAAATTATAAAGCAACCAAAACACAAACACCATAATTGTTAACGGATTTCACCCAATTTTGGCTACGTCTCTAGGTCTTACTCAAAGGTGAAATCGATTAATTATTGATGTAAAATTTATTTATACATCACCTTATCCACCATAGGGGTTATTGATATATAAATATATGTTTTGTACCACTTGATCTAGCTCTAGCAACTAGATCTAGCTCTGGCTCTCAACTATCGACTCTGGCTTTGGCTCTCAGCTCTTGGCTCTTGGATCTTCGGCTCTTTGCTATGATGAGAGTTTTGAAACCTTGAAATAAATTATAATTCCATGATTTTAAAATAACCCCTTACCCCTTTATATACTTGTGGGAGGTCCACTTTTTTCAATTGGGATGATTATCCATAATCTTTTAAAATAAATTTCATAATTATCCCATACTCGATTTTTATGGGATTTTAAATTATCCATCACATTTAAAAATATGGGGTGATAATTTTTTCCCAATATATGATGGGAATATATTTATCCCCAAATATTAAAGACTTGGATCGAATCATATTGCCATGTCACTTTATTGCCATGTCATCATTTTGACCATAACTTTGAGTGGTCATAACTTGCACATATAGACTCCATTTTTTGAATCGTAAAATGTGCCAAAAAGATCTTGATGAGTTATACACCATGAAAATGATTTTTAAAAATTACATGATGGTAAATTTTTTTAGTTTGACTAGATTTGACCACCTATTGACTAGCTTTGATTGGAACTTTGACCAACTACACAAGGAGCATACGAGCTTTATTTTCAAAGTTACACATACCATCAAAAAGCTCTTGATAGGATCTTCAAATGGTGTAGGATTCAGTCTGATTTGGGACCTTTTCCAAATTGACCTCTGAATCAATCCTCCCTATTAAGAGGGATTTTGGTCCATCAAAAATTGGTACCCAACTTGATCCTCTGAAATGTTAGTCAATTCTGAAGAATTTTGATAGGTCTTTATCGGTCTACTCAGGTTCCTCAATTGTGCCCACAACACTTGGAACAACTGATATATCACACCTTCTACAAATCCTATACTATTGCATGACCATCAATAGCCTCTACATAGAACTAGAATTTAGAATGTAATGATTTCTCTTGTTACATGGCTTCTCAAGAGCCTCTACATAGATAAGCCTAGTGATCTTTTATGTTGCATGACATTGATTTGCTAAGTTAATGCTTTCCCATTATGAGAATGTAATCCATATTCTCGCTATTATTCTCATAAGGACATAAAACTATGTTGCATACAATAAGTGATATCATATCATCACTTTTACAAGTTGCTCTTCATGGGGTCTTACAATGCAACATATATGTTACAAACAGTGGTCTTTTACAAATGTGCATACTATGACTACACATATATTGAAAACATGTATTTCAATGAAAATGGAAATCAAACTTGATCCAAAACAAAAATTTATAAATCAGTTCTACTTACCTTGGACACACTTCACATGTTGATTCATGCCTAATTGTCTTCCTTTCAAAATAAACTCTTTGCTATGTGTAACATGTCTTTTCACTGTTGTTATACCCCAAATCTGATTTAGAGATTTTTTTCAATGTTCACTCTCAATGGAGCCTCTTTACCATCTTGCCAAATGCTACAAGAAAAGGTAAGCATAAATATGCCAATCTGAATGTGAGAACATAAAATAATAAATGATACAACCACTAACAATGGGTTGTTCACAATATGATTCTCATATGGATTGCTACTCCATTTTTCACTCTAAAGGAGTGATCTACCTCCACACTTATTAAAACAAATGAGTTTAGTTCCTTTCATGCTTATTTAATAATGAAAACCAAATAATGTGCTTTGAAGGTGAATTTAAGCATACTAAATAAGATTTAGCTTTGCAAAAATTCTATCCATTTCTTACCGATCCAATTTAATGGATTATCCACTTTAGGATGCTCCTTGATAAAATATTCTTTGGATAGGTGAGATTATTTATGGTTTACCTCTTGGAATATTGGTACTTTATCAACTCTTTCATTTTCTACCTCTTTCTTCATGGGTGCTTGTACAACTTTCTTATTACGAGTATCCGAACAAAGTTGTGGATGAAGCTTCCAACACTTGTCAACCCAATAACCACTCATATTACAATGAGTGAAATAATTCTTGTCCATTTTCTTAGACAGCAAATCCCTCTTGTCATTTTCCATATTTTATCTTGGAGAGTGGTCTTTACAACTTGTCTCCTTCTTGAGGGACATAACCTTTCTTTCTAAATATTTTCTCTTCTAACACATGGCCATACAATGGTTAATTAATCTATAAAAAACGCATGGATATTTATACCACAAATTCTATGTACCAAGATCATTCTTCTCATAATCAAAGAATAAAACATTTGAATATTTATGCTTGTCATACCTTTTAGGGTTATCCTGTTTGCAATCATGATGAGGAGAAGTTGTTTTACCTTCTTCGTTGTGATGTTCCTCTCTCAATGGAGATTACTTATATTTATTTTGGATGTATTTTCCATAATCAAGGGGCTTTTCCTTTCTAGATTTTATCTTGTTAACTTTTCCATCTCTCTGAATGGGCTAAATCGGTAGTGTCTTGGGTTTATCTCTTAAAGCTTCTCTTGCTTCAAATATTTTGGAGAATTGTCCAACTTCTCCATTACCGCTAAAAAATCCCAAAACTTCATATTGAGGTATTTCCTCAACTTGTATGGGATTAGTAGTGCCTTGTCCATTGATGCTAAGGCCCTTTCCATCAAAACCCATCTTGATTAGCAACTTAGAGCCAATACCATGAGTATGCTTCTCAAATTCACCAAAAGATGTAGATGGATGGGAAGAAAGGGAATAACATGGTAAATTAATTATAGTAAAAACCTTTGTTTGGGTTTATGCATCTATGGTAGAGGATGGTCTTGTAGAATTTTCTTTCTCCTCCATTTCTTCACCATTTTATGACTGAGCCAATAACTTGTCCTTGGCTTGCAACTCAAGTTGTAAATCCTGGATGATCCCTGAGAGAAACTCCCCATGAGATAGCAGGTCTACCTTGTGGCTCTTGATTTTCATCTTCTAAGGACTTTAACATCCTTCTCAACTCAAGGTTTTCCATCTAAATCTTATGGTTGAAGCCTTCAAGATCCTCTAGTCTTTCTCTCTTTAGAGATTTGCCCATGGTTTCTTTCTCCTACAAATAACTTGTATATCCAACAACTACACACTTCATTAGAAGATTAAACAAGTCTAAAAGTCTGCATAAACTGAATGAAACCAATTGAAACTAAAATCAAACTTTTACACAATCAATAGTTAAACCCTACATTCTAACTACTTTGATACCAAAATTGATCCGTAAACCCCTCTTGAACCCTTCAATTTCAATTTCACTTTTAGTTTATAATGGATACTAAATAATGGCTTTAATTAAATGATCAAAATTGATTTAAAGTGGTTAAAAATTGGATTAAAATTGGATATGAATTTATATGTATTCATTCATTCCAATTACACCTTCAAATAATCACTAGCCATTTAATTGATTTTTGTTAAGTGTTATGTTTGATTATGTAGACACCTAAAACTGGCCACCAATAACCTCCAACTAGACTTTTGACCAATTTCCATCAAAATGCACAATTTGGCCTAAAAATATTAAAACATGCTAAATGATGTGAAACTGACATATTCAAGTGCTGATTTTGGCTAGGGTATCCCTAAATGGGGTAATGCAATTTATGGGCTAACTAACTTTGATCATATCATTTTGATAAAAAATGCCAATTTTGCACCTAGGTGCTTTGGATTGATCTTTCCTGTCAAATCTCTTGCACAAGACACATGCCTTTGTTATTTGGTGTTGTTAATATCTTAAATGGGATAATGGATATAATGCATCTGACATCACCTTCCAATTCTAATTCAGTCAAATTTTAGACCAATAACAAGGCATTCTGATCAATTTGAGTAATTTGTGCACGAAGTGCTTAATCATGTTTAGAGCTAATTAAACCAAATTAGAGCCTAATCAATAAATCCATGGAAACTTCTTGAAAACTTTGTTTTGGAAATGAATATTGAATATCTACATCATCAGCTGACCTCATTTCTTGGAAAGACATCCCTAAGCCATAAATGCCATAAATATCAAGATTCATGCCTCCCATGCCTCGTCAAAGCCCTCCATACTTCTTAATTGCTCCTCTATCCCAAATATTGATGATCCTATTTATCAATTTTAATTGCATAATTAGATTAATCCTTAGCCACACATCTCAATCCTGAGATGGATGGTTCAGGTTGATTTTGATCAATCTCAAAAATCTATAAATCATAGGCCTTGCCACACCATTTTTAAGCTATTTTGGTGAAAATTTATTATGCTCAAATATCTTCAAAGTCTTGATAATGAAAAGTTATAATGCACAAATGATTCCAAAATCCATTGCAATTAGTGTTGCTATGCCATATTGATTCCAAGCCAAGCTAAGCCAAAGCTACAAGGTGCCAATGAGAAGAGAAGATAGCCAAGCCTCCTTTGATGAAGACTTCATGAGCACAAGCCGAGCAAGCAACTACAACAAGCATTTTGGAGTATCCAAGGAAGGTAAAACAGGGTTTCTTTTACATTTTAGTTGTGTGTTTTATTCATGTTTATTAACTAAGCTCTCCCTAGTGTCTAGGCCTAGAGATGTTATGCTAGTTAGTATGTTTCTTTCATTTTATTTTCATTTTGAAACTAACACGATAATAACCATCCTCTCTTGAGTCAAATTATTAGATCAAATATGGAATGACCGATGGGACCATATGCATCCCACACATGAAGAAGATCATTTTTTAGCTTTAAAATCTTCATTTGGATCATTAAAACTCTTACAATTTGATTTTCTAACTTTGTTTTGCCATTTTTCTTTGTTACGGGTTTACACAATAACTGACATCGATTAGTAAAATATCATCACTTAGTTTGGTCATTATTAGTATAATCTATGTTGATTAAATAACCATCATTGGTTAGTAAGTGTAACCATCATCGGTTATAGAACTGATGTTGGTCATTGTGTTTTTTTTTAAAACACAAACCCGAGATCTCTTTTTTTGAAGTTCATTATTTCAAACCCAAAATAGATTCAAATCTAAAGGACATGATAACATTTTAATTGTAGGACCAAGCTTGACATTTACTAAAAACATGTTTAGATCACCTTTTTCATGCTTAAAATGAAGTAGGAACATTATTTTGTTTCTTAAAGTAACATTTAAGGTGATTAAATAAGTGTTTTTAACATTAGTTTTCAAAGTTACAACTAAGACAAAGGGGTCAAATGAACACCACCTAATTTTCATTTGGGCTTAAAAATAAACTCATATTTCTAAGCTTTTTGTCTTCAATAGTTGCTTGATCTAATTTTTGTTTGGCAAGGAGAGGGATTTGCGTGTATGCTCTTCTATTTTTCCCCTTTAGGGAACCCTTGGAATCAAAAGTACCATTCATATTTCAAATAGCTAGTCCAAGGCTTAGAAAGAAAGTTATCTAAATCACTCTCCAAAAATTCATCAAAGTTTGGGTGACCTTGAAAATGACCCTAAAATTTTCTGTTTCATGCTTTCTTTATTTTTATGCAAACTTAGCTTGCGAGGAGGACTTCATCACCTCCCACGAGTTCTTTAGGGAATATTTGACCTATGGTTTCACCTCTTGACATTGAATTCATTTGGCTCCATATTAGAGTTGTACATGGGATGTATCTGCAGTTGGACATCGCACTACACTAAGCGAATAATAGGATATAGTGGTTGTAAAAAAGACTAGACCTTTTTACAACTAGCCAATTTCGTAGTCACCCAATTTTTATGCTTATATTTTGCATCATTTGACGTGAAATTCATTGTGAAATTGATTCCCCTAGAGACATTCAAAACTTGATAGTTTATTTAACCCCACATTGTCATACCTTTGCTAGGATTTGGATGATTATACTCAGTGTATTTTGGTCATTTTTGCTTGGTATGTCTTCAGACTAAAACTTGTTTGTTTATTCATAATCCATGTCAAAATTAATTTGTTTATAAGTCACTCTTTTGTATAAAGAGGTGTTATGCTGGCTATTTTATACCACACATGTGCCTTGAAATTTTTGTTAAAACTTGTTTGTGTGTGTGTCAATTTGAGTTAAGGAGGGTAGTGTTATGCTGCCCAAAACATGTTAAAACCCTTTTACCTTTGAGTCTTTTGAAGCATCACATAAATCACATCATTCAAGAATGATTACACTGTTAGGCTACTTAATTTATTTCAAGACTTGTTTCACCTTGTATCAAAACCATTTTATGTATACCATTTGGACCTTTGTCTTATGCCATCATGTTGTCCAATCTTGTCTAGCTTTTTGATCAAATCCTATTTTTCAAATGTTGAGTTTTCAATTAGCCTTGTCAAGTTTTGATTTAAACATTGATTGATTTCTATTTAGGCCTTAATTCATGGGGCTGATTCACCGATCTTTCTCTTTTGGGTTGCATAACTTTGGTTAATCAGTTACCCAATTTTAAAAACTATTGATGGTTTATTTGTTTAGTACCTATCCTTGTCATTATTTGTGCCTTTATTTGGGAAATCATAGTCTTTCTTCAAATATCCTTTTTTCATATTCCTTATGCCAAATGATCATGTTTATGTTTTATTTCGTATGCTGGGTATATGTCAAAGTTGTTTCCAAACTTGTTAGATTAAATCAAATCACATCAGCCTTAATTTCAAGTCTAAATTTTGACACCATTTGGCCAAAAGTATTAGCATATGCCTATTTTTTTGAGCCTATATTTTGACTCCAAAATTGGATAAAAGACCTAACAATTCAACTTTTTCCTTTCCTAGTTTAGACCTTGTATGGATCACTTTGACCTAGACCTTTGACATGTTAGTTTTTATTCAGACACTTGACCTTTTATATGTATAACATTTGACATTAGACTATTTTATGCCAGGTCTTATCACAAGCCATTTTGGAGATACAAATCCACTTTTAGACCATATTGGAGATATAGCTCATCCCTTCAACCAAGTTAGACCAAGCTTTAACCATTTATCATTTGGACATAGTTTTTCAGAGTTTGTAAAAATCTAAGCATTTTTGTTTCAGAGCTTTCATCATTTACATGGATATGTCTCGCTACACTTATGGTGGATTCATGTATAATCAAACTTATGATAGAATGGACATATAAAATCATACTAGGAACCCCTGTAGAGAAAGGTTTTCTAAGGATTTTTATTATTCTCTCTACAATACTCCATATGGGGAACATAGTCAAAATCCACAAAATCCAAATCAAGACCTTGATTGGCATGAAGAGGCTTGTGAGGAGGACTTTAAAGACCAAATTATAGATAATGTTGTTTGGGATATGAATCCATACCCTCTTTTCAATAATTAGGACATGGAACACAGTCAAGAACTAGCTTATGAGCCAACTCATGATTGGGATGATATGGTTTATGAGGAAGACTTAGATGCTTTGGCCTATGTGAGTAATCAGGATCCACCACATCATACCATTTCTATTCTAGGACCATAATGCTAAACCATTTCTATACCAAGACCTCATCCTTTGGTTTGTGCAAGCAATCAAGTTCCATAATGCCCAACCATTTCTATACGAGGACCTCATCTTTTGGTTTGTGCAAGCAATCAAGCTCCACAATGCCCCTTCATCATTCTAGGACCTAGTCCTTTGGCTTGTGTGAGCAATCATGCTCCACACCACCCTATTGTTACCATATTAGGACTTTTTCCTTTAGCTTATGCAAGTAATCATGCTCCCCAAGGCCCTCCCATTATCCAACCATGATCTATTCCTCATCCAAAACTACTCCCATCCAAACCACAATCAATCTAATAATTTGAAGACTAAGTTGTGTTCAAAACTAGTATCTTCCAGTTCATTAGAAACCAAGGCCAAAATAACCAACCAATATAAGATATTTTTGTTGAACCAACCATTTTTGATAAGTCAAGCTATGATGAATCGTGTATTGATCCTATACCAATTTTCAAGGAGTCTCACTTTGACAAGCCACTATTTGCTGAGTCACTTCTTAATGATTATAATCTCCCTTGGGCAAATCGTTACCTTAACCATATGCCTATTTTTCAAGAGCCACCTATCAACAAACCAGTCTTTAAGGAGTTATCTCTTGACATTTTTTCCATCCTAGAGAAGTCTCACTTTGATAAACTAGTCTCAGTGGAGCCCATCATGCCAATATAGGTTATTACTTATCTAATACAAAATATTCAACAAGATATTATTATAAAAAATTACCCATTATATGAACAATAAGATTTAGAGTCAGGTTCTATTCTTGAACTAACATTGGATTTATCATCAGAATTTGAATCAACATTAGTCTCAACATCAGATTTAGAGTCCCTTGAGTTAGAATCATATTAAAAAGAATAATATATTCATGGTTATTACAACATTAGCTACGCATGCCTCATAGATAAATTTGAATACATTTTTGATCCTTCTAAAGTTTGAGGATGAGTACTTTAGCTTTGACATAAGATATCCTAGTATCTTCTATGAGGATTGTGTGACCTCTCCCCATTCCATTACCATTCCACAAGCCATTACCATAAACCAATATAACCATATTATTGACATTCCATCTCCCATAAGTGTCGATTGGAATCAATAGAATCACACTTTGTTAAACTACATCCATGGAGACATAGCAGTTGAAGAAGAACAAGTAGGCCAAGACCACATTCATATAGCAGAAGAACACTCTCTTAGTGAAACCTTTATAGAGGCACTAGGGGATAATCAAAGTCAGAACTCAACACCTTCTAGTGAAATTTTTTTAGAATCACTAAAAGAAAATCAAAGTCAAAATCTAATGTTCATTAGTGAAACATTCTCGCAGGTACTATGGGACAATCAAAACAACTTCATTGGTGAAAACCTATTTGAGGTACCAATAGTTGAGCATAAAAGTTTTTCACTACTTGATGAAGACAAAATCAAAGATCAAATCAAAATAGGTTCTTATTTACAATCTAATCAGATGGTATCTACTCTCAAAATCAAATAATTGAAAAATCTGGTAGTCCTTTCGAGAGAACGAGTCTTCGGCCCCATCACAACCAAAGTTATGTTGAATCCAACATCAACACCATTACATGTGATTGAAATTATAGATATTTATTTATTTCCCAACCATTCCACATTCCATTATCATCTACCATTCCATTTCAAATTCAAACCTTCCATCCATTATTATTCCCTATTTACCATCCATAGCTACACTTTCCTTTGTAGAGGCTATAAAGATACCTGTCTTGACACTTGAAGGAATCAGAATCAATGACCAAAGAAGATCAAAAAAGCATTCTTGATAACTAAATTTGTAGGTAGTTATTGATAGATTATTTATTCAGATGAGGTGTGGGCTAGAAATTAACATGATTGATTATTCTATTTGTGTCATTTATTGATTAGGATGTACATCTCCCCATCAATAAGAACAATATAATCAAAAACCACACCTAGGCCAAAAACATGTACCATGCCATTGCCATTGTTACCTATGCCTATTTTCCATTATCATATATTCCTGCTATTCACTCTATCACTTGGGGGAAAACCTTCTTAACATTTTATCCATCCTATCATTCCATTCCTATCTAAACCAAAGCCTATTTTTAGTCATCCTACCCAATCCTATTTTGATCTTGGTTCATTTGGTTTTTCTCACACTTTTTGTGAGGGGATTCCAATCAAGTTTTAACAATAAATACAATCCATGTTTATAATGATAGTCTATTAAAGTAGTGTGACAGTTAATTTGGCAAGATATCTTTCATCTTATCAATTTTGTTTATGTGAGCCTGATTGTAAATGCCTATAGGCAAATTTGTGTTTCACCAGTCTTGTTACTAATTATAACCACCTATGGGCAAATTAATATCATTGACCTATGTTATTGTATCATAGTTACAAATGCCTATGGGAAAACTAGGGGCAACACTTATTTTTCATGAATTTTCACATCACCTTACCATTATTATTTTCATTTGACTGGCCATTTTCTAGATTTGAGAACTTGTTGGGACCTAGTTGGTTTTTCCCCACCTTTTGTGTGGATGAAATTACTATTACTTTAGATCATTTTAGGACTATGTGGGTCATGCTAAATTCATGTTGAGGTCATCTCAATCCCCCTTTCTATATGCTCTCATCGTTATACGAGCAACCTAAACCAAGCACTCTTTCCATTTTGTGAGCAAGTATCTTATCATTCTCTAATGAGTTAATATACCTAAAAATGCCAAAAACATTCATAACATTTCAAAAATCCAAAAATATTTGTCCTATCTAAGCCTAGTCAGATATCCTTGATCCACCTTACTGGGGCATTGCCATTGTTAGGATGATTTCTTTTACTTTTATTTTTAGGCTTTCTATTTGTTTATTTATTTTAGGTTGTTTATTTGTTTGTTTTTTCTATTTGTTTATTTGTTCACTTGCTTATTTGTTTGCTTTCAACACTATTGCCTTGATTCAATTTATGTATATTCATTAGGTGATTCCTTACCCACACTTATACTTGAATCCATCCATATTCATACATCAATATTATCACCATGGTTTTTTATCATTGGTGTATTATTTTCGAGTGTTTATTGGATCAAGAGTCAGTCTTTATGCATATTTTAGCCAAGTCTTCATGGTGTTCTATCATGATGCCTATCATGACATGTTACAGTAAAATTTAGCTTCAAGAAGGTCTGAAATCAATGGAGCCACAAAATTTTCTCCTTTCACCTTGGCAAATCCTTCCATCCCACCCTTGATCAAATCAACCCATTGCCCATTCTATTTGTATCATTACTAATAAGGATAACATCTCCTCATTGATAGGTACAATTGAATCATTTAAATTAATCAATCTTATTCTTCTATCCATCTCTTTCATCACTTTGCACCCTCTCATCTTTAATCTGTATTCTAGGTTATATCCTTGAGTTATGATTGCTAAACATCTCTAACTGGGGTACCATCATCTTAGCCAATCTAGGTCCTCTTAATGATTATAACCACTTATGGGCAAATCATTATTTTAAATTTTAACCTTGATTATAACTACATTTAAGAAAATTAGTATCCTTTTTACATCAATGCATGCAAGCATTTTCTCGTTTGGATTAATCTAAATAATGGGTTAATTACACCTTTCTTCTTATTTCTTTTCAAGGGACCACCCATCAACAAATGTGATGACCACTCCCTCGAGGGGTATCATCATAAGCTTCCCAAAACCATTTGGAGCTTTGTTCTTTAATCATCATCTGTTTTTTGGCATACAAGACATCTCTCATTATTTGATAAGACATTGCTTTGCCTATGGTTTGCAACATCTTCCCAAATAAGGGCAAACTATAGACACCTAAAACTGGCCACCAATAAATTCCAACTAAGCTTTTGACCAATTTTCACCAAAATGTACAATTTGGCCTAAAAACACTAAAACATGTTAAATGATGTGAAATTTACATATTCAAGTGTTGATTCTGGCTAGGGTATCCCTAAATGGGTAAATGTAATTTATGGGCAAGCTAACTTTGATCAGATCATTTCAAGTCAAAATACCAATTTTGCACCTAGGTGCTTTGGATTGATCTTTCCTATCAAATCTCTTTCTTAAGAAATGTGCCTTTGTTATTTGGTAATGGCAACATCCTAAATGGGATAACGGATCCAATGCATCTGACATCACCTTTCAATTCTAATCTAGTCAAATTTTGGACCAATAACAAGGCATTCTGATCAATTTGAGTAATTTGTGCACAAAGTGCTTAATCATGTTTAGAGATAATTAAACCAAATTAGACCCTAATCAAGAAATCCATGGAAACTTAATGAAAACTTTATTTTGGAAATGAATATTGAAAATTTGCATCATCAGGTGACCTCATTTCTTGGGAAGACATCTCTAGACCATAAATGCCATAAATATCAAGATTCATGCCTCCCATACCTCATCCAAGCTCTCCATGCCTCTTAATTGATCCTCTCTCCCAAATAATGATGAGCCTATTTATAAATTTTAATTACATAATTAGATTAATCTTTAGCCACACATCTTAATTTTGAGATGGATGGTTCAGGTTGATTTTGATCAATCTCAAAAATCTATAAATAGGAGGCCTTACCGCATCACTTATAAGCTATTTTGGTGTAAAGTTATTACACTCAAATATATTCAAAGTATTGATAATGCAAATTTATAATGCAGAAATGATTTCAAAAGCCATTGCAATTAGTGTTACCATGCCAAATTGATTCCAAGCCAAGCCAAGCCAAAGCCACAAGGTGCCAAGGAGAAGAGGAGATAGTCAAGCCTCCGTTGATGAATAATTCATGAGCACAAGCTAAGAAAGCCACTAAAAAAATCATTTTGGATCATCCAAGGAAGGTAAAATAGGGTTTATTTTGCATTTTAGTTGTGTGTTTTATTCATGTTTGTTAACTAAGCTCTCCATAGTGTTTAGGCCTAGAGATGTTATGCTAGTTAGTGTGTTTCTTTAATTTTGTTTTTATTTTGAAAATAACACGATACTAACCATCATCTCTTGAGTCAAATTTTTAGATCATAGATTAAAACTTAAATACATATTTGAATAATTGAATCAAATCAGTGGAAATAATAGAATTACAAAGCAATTAAAACTCAAACACTAGAATTGTTAACACAGTTCACTCAATCTGGGCTATGTCTCTGGGTCCTACTCAAAGGGAAAACCAATCATTTATTGATGATTTTTTTTTTATACATCACATTATCCCTGACAGGGGTTATTTATCTATAAATAAATGTTTTGATGCCACTAGATCTATCTCTACCAACTGGTTTTATCTCTAGGTCTTAGCTCTCAGCTCTGGCTCTCAACTCTGGCTCTCAGCTCTTGGCTCTTCGGCTCTTGTCTATTTAGCTCTTGGATATAATGAGAGTTATAATGAATTCCAATTCCAATTCTAATTCTAATTCTATTATTTCTAAATAACTCCTCACCCCTTTATATACTTATGGGAGGTCAACTTTTTCTGATTGAGATGATTATCCACAATCTTTTTAAATAAATTTCATAATTATCCCATACTCAATTTTTATGGGATTTTAAATTATCCATCACATTAAAAAATATGGGGTGATAATTATTTCCCAACATATGATGGGAATATATTTATCCCCAAATATTAAATACTTGGGTCAAATCATATTACCACATCACTTTATTGCCATGTGATCATTTTGACTGGTCATAACTTACACATACGAACTTCATTTTTTGAACCATAAAATGTGTCAGAAAGATTTCAATGAGATATACACCATGGAACTAATTTTAAAAATTTCTATGATGGCCAATTTTTTTTATTTTGACCAAATTTGACCACCTATTGACTGGCTTTGACTAGAACTTTGATCAATTTTATAAGGAGCATATAAGCTCTATTTTTAAAGTTCCGCATGTTGTGGGAAAGATCTTGATGGGATATTCATAATGACGTAGGATTTATTTTTATTTGGGAACTTTTCTGAATTGACCTTTGGATCATACTTAGATATATAATTTGACTCAGATATATAATATGTCTCGGATATATAGTTTGACTTAGATATATAAATATTTAGATACATAGTTATATTACTTAGATATCAGGATTGGGGTATGATGAAAGGCACACATCCTCGATCTCTATGTATAGATTTCTAGGTTACACTTAGATCATCACCAAGATGCCACCAAGATTTCAACAATTTGTGTCACATGACCATATATATAGTGGTTGATCCATAGCTTTCCACCAAATCTAAATTATAAAAGTCAAGTGATAGTTTTAAACTCTTGTTTTATTTTACATACTTAGATTTAGTCCAAATATTAGAGTGGGGGTAAGTATGCCTTGTTTTTCAACATTTTTAGTTTACATACTCAGGTTCAATCTAGATATAGGGATGGGGGAAAATAGGGTTTTATTCCTCATGATTCAGTTTACTATTCAAATTGAGTATAGAGGGCACCTACATTACATATTTACTCTTCACATACTTCACTCCATCTCATTTAAACTTCTCTTGCCAAAAAGTGGGCTAGATCTAGAGCACATCTACATAGGTAAGCATAGGTATGAATTCCTATTTTTATTTTACTCTAGTAATTTCATTTTATTTCACTAATAGAATTAAAGGGGGGTAAATGTATACACCTTAATTTATTCAATAAACCATAGGCATTATGTCTTTTGTTGCTCTTTCACATGAAGGTCCTAGTGATGAATATAACCCTTGTTTTCATGGTCATTTTGGGTCTTTTGATCTTTTGTATGTCTTATTTTCCCTATTTGTTGCATACCTAGTAGTCCTGAGTCATCTCCTCCCACTCACAAGTCCCCCTAGCTTATCCTTCCTAATCCTAATTCTTTTTTTAGGCCTCAGGACACTAGATCCCTTATCTAGATATTAGTGGTGTCCAATTATGGCTCTAGTATCCAATGATCATTTTCTCGTGTTTTGAGTCTTAACCCTCCCCTGAGTTTTGTTTTATGTTTTTTATCCCTCTTTTACATCTTTTTGACCAGGGAATGAGGTATTACCTTAAAATAAAAATTAATTCTATATAAAGAGCATCACAAAGCATTTTACATCTAACAAACTATTTTGGCACATAATTACATAAAATCAATTAATAGTATAACTCAATACTATGACAACCCTTCATAGATTATACTAGAATAATGTAGTATTTAAAAAAAAAAATTAGTTACTCAATATTGATTATTTCATTATGTTACACCGTGAGAATCTAATGAGTGCTTATTAATTACATAACGGAGAAAAATATACATATGCAAACTTAAACTAATAACAGTTCCAATCACTAGCATTTTATGTACATAACATAACTGTGAGGAAAGTATTCAATTAAAATCCAACCATGACTAGTACAATAATACAACTATTGTTTTTTAAGTATAAGAAAATAATACTATTATATTTTCATTAGACATTTAGCTTGATATGATAAATATATACTATGCTCCACGGAGATCGAGTTAAACTAACTCATGTATCTCTGATAATGTCAAGTGTAGTCTCTAAGTAAGTACCACTGTGGGGTGGGAGAGCATCATTCGAGAGCTTTTCCACACCAACCATAGACCATCGATCCCCCACATAATCCCCCATCAAGAAATGGCCCTCACTTCACAAATAAGTAGATAATGATGGTGCAAGAATCTAGATAGACGTGCTAGTATATGTGTGCTGTAAGATTTCTACTACATGATGTGTATCATAAATAAAATACATTTCTAAAATGATATCACAAAAACACATAAATAAAACATATGAAATGACAATGTCTATTTATTATTACTTTGGACAAAGTTTTCAAATAACATATGATCTCTAGGATCTATCAATTTTATACACACCACTTGATCAGACTACCTTCATCTTGCATTCATGATGTCAACTAAGCTAGTGAAGTCCATCTCACTACTTGTTTGGCATTATCAATGCAAGACTGATTAAATATAATATAGTATATAAACTAATTATTAATATGGATTATTCTTATTGATAGATGTGCAAACATGCTAATTATGAGAAATAATCATAACTATGCATTTAGTTTGTCAAATACATTAAATGAATTTCACACACAAAGATATTTCAAATATAATAAATATATCCCATTTTTATTCAAGAATTGTACCATCCAGACATGAAACATATCAAATTCAACATCATAATAAATCATTAAATTCTTAATCACAAGCACATATATATCATATCTAACTTTATACAATAATACCTACATCCCTATAACCAATCCGTATAGGTAATGTTCAACTTACAATAAGTTGTATACAACTATACTTAGTATAATAATTTTCAGTTTTGTAACAAGGTTTATCATTCCATATATACTCTATCTCTTGTAGATTAAAGAAATCCCTTTATAAGTTTATATATGAAACCCCAACAATGGATTACTATGTTAAATTTTCAACACTCGGTTTAAAAGAATCATATCATAATATATATATTTAACACAATTAAATATTAATATTCACTTTATAAGTTATTAATTTAGCTAAAGTTCATGAATCACTTACTAGTGGATAATTCATGCTAGCCTATCACAATGAATACTAAATATTAAATATTTAGCATAGTTAAACATTTAAAAAGATACATGCGTATACTTATATTAACTTGAGTTCAACCATAATACAAAAATCTGAGGCAATAATAAATTTCCACCTAAAATT
This sequence comes from Torreya grandis, assembly GCA_037957365.1. Classification (NCBI taxonomy): domain Eukaryota; kingdom Viridiplantae; phylum Streptophyta; class Pinopsida; order Cupressales; family Taxaceae; genus Torreya; species Torreya grandis. The sequence goes on from JARHVA010000031.1 coordinate 9,598,985, forward strand.
AGTTTAATCATAAAGAGGAAACATAGTTTCCTTCATACATTTACTAATTCTTTCCCAATAGAGTATATTAGCATTCTATATCGTTGGATAATTTCCTTCATACAATAATATGTCTACATTGTTTTACAAAAGCACATAATATAAATTCTTAAATGCACATCCAAAATTATAATGACCAACAAAGTATACCTTTGAGATATCTTATATATAGCTATGGTTTTTCCTATATACTCTTCTCTAAATTTAGCAAATACATGACTAATTTTAACTGCCACTCCATAGGCTCAGAGTATAATAGATTACTATTCATATGCCTAAAATATTTAAGTCTTGCACCCTTTTATAAACTCCATGGTTTCCTTATGTGTATAATAACTAAAATTAAATACAATTTTAAATTTATACAACCTGTATTGAATATATGCCTTACAAATTTGACTTGGTAAAAATATTATTTTATCTTGTATTTCAAAATACACGGCAATAACACATAAGTGTAAGTAGATCCTTGCTCAAATATATATACATGAAATCCATTTTAGTACACAACACACACACAACACACACACACACACACACACACACACACACACACACACACACACACACACACACACACACACATATTCTATTTTATAATATTGGACCATCTAAAATCAGTCATACCTATTTTAGTAAGAAGAGAATTTAAATAATATGAATTCTATTGATTTGCTAAACTATTCTAAATACCTAGATTTATATGATTGTCTCTCTTGTATCAAACCATAATTATAATTGACTTTTCTAAATTAACCAATCTACCAACAATTTTCTTTCCTTAACCCTTTTTCAAATAAATTCAATGGTTTTTGTTTTCATTCATAATTTAAACCTATACAATATACCTGTGTGTTACACTTTATTTAATTATTTATGAATTCACACATAGTGTGTCCAACTATGGTAAGGTATAGCTATAGTTTCAAGTTCTTAACCTATAAATTTATTTGTAAACTTATCTAAGTCTGTATTTTCTTATTCTAAAACAATTTAATTTTTTAAAACTTATTGGTTTGACTCATTTCCAACATTCTATAAAAAATAATCTTAAATATTAAACCAATCTTTTAACGCCTGATTTGAACTAGGATTCTTTTCCTTTTTAGTTCTCTCTCTCACCACTGTTGTCATCCTTTTGCATCCTCTCTTCTCTTCCCTTCCCTGTATTCCACTCTTTATTCTTTGCCATACTATTTTCTTTCCCTTTTTGTTGTACTATCTCATCTATTATTATAATCTCCTCTTGTTAAAGATTCCCCTATTTCATGCATAAATCCATTTCCTCTAGTGTTTAGTTTTCCAATCTATTACTAACACTTAACTTGAGCTTTCATTAATTTCATAAATTATGCATGCTTTAATATTTGTTTTCAATGTTTTATTATTTACTAATTTAAGTTCACTTAAGTTATACTTTAAATGATAATTTTATACCTCTAGTTCTCAAATAATCCATGTATTGGACTAGCTCTTAAGTTAGAATTATTAGGATAGTTAAATTTCCTTAACTTAAACGTAAAAAGATAATTATCTCCTTAAAAGATAAATCAAACCAATCAATAATTCTATTTATATCATAAAACTAATACCACTTGCATTTCAATTTTCTAACTACGGTTAATTTCACAATGCAACTATTGGCATTAATTTAAAAAGGTCAATTACATTTTTATTTTGAAGAGTAATATGACTATGGAGAAATCAATAACTAGATTTTAACCACAAAGAGAACCCTTTTAAACATTATAATCTATTATCACACATAGAGATGTTATAGTAATTCTAGCATTGTCATTATCTAATCAAAGATCAATACTATTTCCTTGACTATTTCTTATACATAAAGACATCAAATGAAGACAATGATATTTACCAAATATCACTTAAACCTGTCACTACATTAGGAAACCAAATTATTATAAACATCGATATCATGATCATAACTGAAGTATATTAGCACCCAAAACAAACTACCTATCTAAATCAAAAAAATATATATACAAGTTATTCTATTATGGTGTGTGTGTTAGGTTACTAAAAGTTCCCCTATCATCCCCCTGATCATCCCATGTATGCCATCCTCTCTGATGATGCTCTCCCTTTGTCATACTCTAAGGGAAGAATCAATCTTGCATCCACCTCATGAAAAGTATGTAGTTAGTCTGAGTCATCATATATATCAAAAATAATGATGCATAACTAAAAAATATACATTCACAATGTACAAAAATAAGAAAGTATAACTATCACATAATTAATCCATTGTGTAAAATAATTAGCAAATCACTTTCTCATAACCAATATATGTCATAAATCTCAATCAAAGTAATAACAATGCAATGATAACCATAATAATCAACCAATTTAAATGTTATAATACTTAGGGTGAAATCAGGATGTAACATCCTTCCCCCCTAAAATTGGTCATTGTCCCAATGACACTTATTCAAACAATAGTTCTAAATAACAAATATAGTTTAATAGAATAAAACATAGTATCTAGTATCAAATCATGCAAATAGATATGGAAATAGTATGTAGAACTCATCATAGTCCTCTCAAGTATCACTATCCTTAGAGTATTAGTCCTATAGAACCTTGTGCTGTGATACTTATGTATTACACAAATGAATTTTATGAGTGTCAATTACTCTAATTGATTCTACCATGACCACCCCAAAATCAAGAACCTACAAAGCATTCCAATCTAGAATATATGAAGGATCAACTATATAATTTTTAAGATAAGATACATGGAAAACATTATATAATAGAGCTAGGTCTGGTGGCAATACAAGCCTATATTCTACAGGGTTGACCACTTTTTAACACCTCAAAGGGTCCCACAAGCCTTGGTGATAGTTTCATTGGCTTATCAAATTTATTTGAGCTCTTCTATGAATTAACTTGAAAGAACACTTTATCACCAATAGAAAATTGCCTATTTGTCCTCTTCAAATCAACATAACTCTTCTATATATCATTGACCCCAACCAATATTTACCTTATTAATCTGACTTGTTCTTCCATTTTTAAAATCATCTCAGGCCCAAAGACTACCTTATCCTCTAATCTATCCTAATTGATGGGTGTCCTGCATCTTATTATATATAATGCCTCAAATGGTGCCATCTTCAAAGCTGATTGATATGAGTTATGTATGAAAACTCAACCAATTAAAGATAATCTTCCCATTTGTATTGATAATACATGTAATACACATGAAGAAGATCCTCTAACAATTGATTAACTCACTTAGTCTGAACATTGGTCTCTAGGTGATATGTAGCATTGAAGTTTAGTTGTGTGCCCAAAGCTGTGTTTAGATTTATCCAAAACCTAGAAGTCATCTTTAGATAATGATCTAAAATTATCTTCTCTAGAAATCCATGCAACCTATAAACTTCCTTTATGAACCTCTTAGCAAGGGTAAGTGCATTATCTATCAAATTACCTAGTATAAAATAAGCCACCTTGGTTAGTTGGTCAACTACTACCAAAGATTATATCCTACCTATTCTATGACATTGGTAAACCTTGGACAAAGTCCATACTGATCACCTACCACTTCCACTCTGGTATATTATGCAAATGTAATAATCTAATTGGGTTCACATGCTCATATTTCACTTGCTGACATTCTAGATAATGTGACACATAGTCTACCACATATTTCTTAATTCCCTTCCATAAATATAGAGGTCTAAGTTCTATGATGATCTCGGTTACTCCTAGATGTCTTGAATATGGGGCATTGTGTAATTCCTTTAGCACTATGCTCCACATATTCTCTTGATTTGCACATACATCCTTCCATTGTAATGTAAGAGACCATCACTCTCAAAACTAAATCCTCTATATCAAGGATTCTAAGCATTATTAGACAATGTTTATTTGACCTAATTATAGAATTCATCTCTTAGTGAGAACTCAATCACGTGATCCCTTAAAGTGCTCCTAATAGTAGCCATGAATTCTATGTACCTTATATGACTCAAGGCATTATTTACTCTATTCTCTATACCTTTGATGTAATTGATATCAAAGCCAGTCAAACATAAACTCTAACCAACACCTTTGATGAGTATTCAAATTTGGTTAGGTGAAAATGTATTTGAGTCGCAAGTTATCAATTTTGAGCTCAAATGGTTTTTCAAACAAATAATGTCACCATAATTGTAAAACATGAATAAGTACTACAAGTTTAAAATAATAAGGGGCGTAATTCACCTCATAATTTTTCAACTTCCTTGATTCGTAAGCCATTATTGCACCATCCTGCATAAGGAATCCTCTTAGTCCCTCTCGTGACGCCTCGATGATCACTAAAAATTGACCATTAGGGTTAGGAAATATCAATAATGGTGCCAAAGTAGGCCTTATTTTAAATTCCTAAAAAGATGTCATAAAAAATTCCTTATTGAGAGGCACATACATGGGATATTCCTGTAGTGCTCAACATTTAACACTTGATTGCATCTGCATTGATTCACATAAGACACATGCCTTATGTGCGAACCTAAAGCACAATAGAGAAAGAATTGGGGCCCGCATTGGGCTAGTTGTGTCATGGAATGAGATATCAATTATGGGATTTGGTCATTTGTAAGAAGGCTCTTAGTAGATTCCTTGGTGCAAGTCTTTCATGGCCTAGGCTTGGTGGTCTATAGGTGTAAGCCCATTTTGGAACTAGTCTTAGAGTCATAAGTGCATAATCATTTATTAAACTAATCTTAGCATCATATAATCACTAGATGGGTCAAGAGGATACTTTTGGTTTAGTTATTCAAATTAGGCTTGTGCTCCTTAGCAAAGGTAAGACCATTTAGTGCAGGTTCTCTCTACACTTAGACTATTTCTATAAGATATGATGACATCATCAATATTATAGGGATGCAATTAATAACCTAGACCAAAAGTTTTCAAACAACATTCTTAACATGCATGAATTGGAATTACAACATTATAACTATTTCATTTATTACGTATTTCACTCACATTACTATAGAAGTATAACCCATAAAAATTGTATGATTCAAAATAACCATTCTTCGTCATTCATCAAATATTGAACAAATAGAGATAATAACATATATAAAATAGAGTACATGCTTAATTCAAGATACTTAATGGACTAGAGGTTCAGAAGTGAGCTTGGGTGTATACAAACATAACCTGTATGCCATTTTATCTATTCCTAGTTCTAATGACGATCTTAACAGAGTATTTGCATTTCTCTAGAGCTTTTGTTACATCAATTCATGTTGTTTTTGCTCACTAGTTCAACCTATTTTTATAGCCTACAAAAACATCTCTTGCCAATTTGGAGTGCGCATATTGGGTGCTGAGATGGAGCCTTTGTTGATCATTTTGCTAGTTCCATCACCTTATGCCCTTTTCACTATGGTCACCACATCTCTTCCAACCTAGAAGATTCCCCAAGAATCTTGGAGATGGTTAGCCACCTATCAGATGGCATAGGGGAAGTGTTGTTTCCTCTAACTAGTGCCAAGATGCTAAAATAACAATCATTCAAATTGATTACCTCACACTGAAGTACCTGTCATGTTGGCATAAATCCCATACTTAATGAAATAGGGGCCCAAAATTACCCCATACAAAATTACTAGTTCACCCTCAGACTAGGCTATCAAAGTATTTGGTGCGTAAGACTTGGGTGCACTCTTCTTAAGGTTAGCACTAAAGTCCTCAAATCCCTTAATAATGAGCTTTATTTCCTCAGTGGTGCTATCTATTTTATTAGAGGTGGCATTAAGCATGAGCACATAAATCTTATTTAGTTCCTTCTTAAAATCCTCTAGAATTACCTTAGCCTTTGTCATACCCCAGTCTAAGATTGCTCCTTATTTGTAGGCCTTAGTCTATAAGGTATGGAAGTGTGCTTTTAGGTTTTGTTGTTATTCCTTTATATTTGTGTGCTTAATGCTTTGACCTTCCCCATTATCTATGCACGCTTTGACCTACTTTTAGAGTATACCTGCATCATTAGCTTCTCCTTTTCCTCCTTTGCCTAATTGAGGCACACATCTATGATTGACGCTTGGATGGAAAATCTCAAGAATATGGAAAATGATGCATTTTCACACTCTTGAAGTTTTTTGATAAGGTATTTCACCTCTTTGAGCTTAGAAACAAGATCTTTTTGTAGTATGACACAAGGATCTTCTTCTTATTATTCTTGTGATAGCTCTAGTTTCATCTTTGGGAGTATTTTCTCTACTAACACATAAATATTATCAACCTTAGAGAGGTTAAATGTATCAACACTAACCAAGAGGGAAGGTTTGGCCATCTTTATGTACTTGCATAGCTATTGTAGCTTGAACTTTATGGCCTACACTTCATCTATGACGTCCTTGTAGAGTTTCTTCCATTTCTTTACCCTAACATCATGGATGATATTATTACACATAACTTTAATGACCATTTGAATTAGTGCATTCCCAGACTAGACTAGGTTCATGGCATGAGGGTTGATGATGAGAGAGTAATTCCCTTCTTTAGGTTCTTATATGCCCAATATAGTCTTTTAATGCACCTCAAAGTGAGGCTCATCCATGTAGTTATCAAATGCAAACACAAGTTTTTTATGCATCCTAGTTGTGGCAGCTTCAGGGGAATGAATTCAAACATATATAAGTCTTCATTTATCCACCCATTCTACACCTTCTCTCTAATGCTCAACTCTATGCCTTCGATGATGGCCAGCTCCATTTGCTCTTCCTCCTCCTTAATGGTGCCACTAATTTCTTTGATTTTTTTCTCTAAGAACTCATCTTCTTGCTCCATAAGGGGTTATTCCTTAGATTTTCCCCCTTTATCCACTTCTTCTTCCTATATTTTCTCAATGCCCACCCCTAGGTGTATCCCCTTGATGCCAACATCACCTTCTTTCTATTCCTACTAGGGTTCCTCTTCAATCTCCTTTTTCTTTTTTAAGGCACTAGTATTACCTTTATTTTCTTTAGGTTCCCCTGCACTACTTGGGTGCACTTATTTTGTAGCTTCATCTAATTTTATGGTGGGGGTAATAGGTGCCTTCTTGGATTTATCAATGATAGGTCCCATACTTGTGGGAGCCTTTTTCATCTTCTTCTCTCTTCGGTCTCAGACTTCTCAATATTCACCTAAATTAGGTCCATTTCCTTCCAAGCCCTCCTCTTCTTCTCTAGTGCCAGTACCATCTCAATTTATTCCTTTTTATGGCCCATTTTCTTCCACAACCTTCTCTTCTCATCATCTATTTGTGGAGGTTGTGTGGAGGGTTATTTAGATGAGATGATCACCAACTTATCTACTTATTTAAGCGTGGTAGTTGTGCCACCTTGGAGGGAATTCTAAACATCCTCAGTTCTAGGCTCCATTTCTAGTTATTATAGGGAGTGCAATGGGTCCTTTAGAATTATTAGTTTTCTACTTCTTGCTAGAGGAAGTATTTTTTGGCATGAAGGTAATGCATTTCTTTGGAATTGGAAGTGTTTCTTATTCATTAGAGGTGATCCTCAATCTGATGAACTCCTAGATATCCTCAATTGTCTCTCCCTATTTATTTTGGGGAGAATTATATTGCATTATTAGCACTAGATTCCCTTCTTCATTGATCAAGAGGGGGAGATCACCATATTTCTCAAGGTCGATATCCTTCTTCCATGGCTCCATCTCATAGTACAGATTGAAGATGTACCTGGTTATAATTAACCTCTAGAGGGGATGGAGGCCCATTTGATTAGAGTCATCCTCCTCATCCTTTATGGATTTTTATCTTAGGCGCACATGCACCTTAATATTCTCCTTTCTTAGTCCATAACCTTCATTGGGATATCTAGTTGCTATGCATTGGGAATCTTCCTTAGCTTCATTATGAAATATTTAGCAAAAAATTCATAAGGTAGTTTGAGCTAGCCAGATAGGTTCCCATCTGTGAGTACTGGGTGTAATACATGAAAATGTTACATGATGATGAAGGTCACCATGCCTAATATGTGTTGGGGAGATCTTATAGGATGCACCATTAACTCTTAAATGCCTCTATGTATCATTCACACCACCCCAATACTCTTGTATTATACTTTTAGGATAATTTGGGTGGGTAAGTGAACTCTTGATACTTTATCACCAAGGATTCCTTATGCATTAAGAAGACCCAAAGATTGTCCTCATCACCATTTGGCATGCCAATCCTTTCTATCACTATTAATATTATCATGTACCACCACCAAAAGGTCTCATGCACCATGTGGCATTCCAGTGTGTTCTTCACCATCTCCTTAGCAATAAAATTTTCAATATTAAACTTGACCCCCTATGCCATATGGTTGGTGATGCACAAGTTATATTGCTTATGTCAGTCCACCATCCACTAGGGCATAACTTAGAGATCATAAAGTATGCTACTTCCCTCATGCCCTATAGTAGCCTATGAGTTTTTCAACCATCTTGACCTTTGTGCCATCCTCCATTATCTAGTGAATATCCATCCCTGTGCCTAGAAGCCCTATGATCTTACTGATGAGGTGCATCAAGATCTACATACATCTTCTTGTGAAGTAAAAGTGATCACCATAAATGTACGAGAGGAGGAATTATACTAATTCTTCTAGCTTGCCAAAACTCAATAGGTTGTCTCTAATGGAGACATCAAATAACACCACACCTACCTTTATCTTCATTCCTGTGTCAACCACCTAGTTTTAGTTGATCTCTTGTGTATTACTCAGTGTATAATGGTTGTATTCCTTCAACCTACATGTATACATGAATGATACCCAAGTCTCCCCCACTATGACCTCAGGGGAAATTAAATTTATCTATAAACAAGTTTAGCACTTGCTTTTGGGTCTAAAACTACAATGTTAGCACCTTCAACCACTTGAGCCTCTTTCTTTACAGTAGCTATTTACTTCACTAACAATGCCTTATTGGCATCTTTATGATCTTGTGGTGGACCATAAATTAACCATCTCTTACCCATTCTAAACTGGTTTCTTTTAAATTATGGTCAATTAATCTTCTTATATCTCTTAATCTTTATTTGCACTTCTTCATAGTCATGGGGTATGTGACTACATCTTCAGCTTTTGATCTTTGTTCATTGTTAAAGGAAACCTTGATGATATAGAATTTATAATGCCTAGTTCTCTTATGATTCTCTCTTCACATGCCTCCTTTCCAATATCAACCATAATGCAATTTATTTCTCTTTTCAACTATTTTCATTTAGTGCCTATGGGCACTTAGGTTTTCACTTGGTAGTATTTTCTAGCTTCAACTCTAGTTCTATATTCAAATTCACACAAGGTTTATAACCTGATATAGTCAATCATTCTCTCATTAATACCTTAATTTTTCATACCTTATTAATTATAGGTGAGTAATAGTATGACAACACATGGATTTCTTGAAATATTCCAAACTTTTAAATTCTACAAAAATCCACCACCATATTCGAATTTATTATGGATCTTTCTGCCTCCATCATCACCACATTAAATTCTCTTAATAGTATATTTGGTGAAATGACTGGTGATTAAAATAATCACTTCCTACCTACCATTGGGTTGATGCTAGCTTATCTTAACAATGTTCTTCATACACTTCATTCACCTTATTGCAACCTTCACCCTTCTTATGGTAACTGGGCACAACACTTCACATGCACATGATTCAGCCTCCTCGATTCCATCACATTTTCTATATGCACTTCTTCTCATGTGTAATTCCATTTATTGGTTGATTTATCTACACTTTTATCTCTTAACTTGGCCTACCCTACCCCATAGAAATTCCTATGTTGATCCTCTAGCTCTTTATTCTTTATTTTTCTTGTACACTAGCATCTTGTACACAATCTTTTATCAATTTGGTGATCACATCTTTCTAAATTTTTCAAACTTTATGCAACTAGAAACTTAGGTGTTTAGCCTTAGGTACTTAGAAAGCAACCATGCTCAACTCACTTGACTAGGATTATGTGTGTAGGCATTATAATAGTTCTCCTATAGGCTTGAAAGCACCATGCTGATTCACTTAACAAAAAAAACACAAAACATAAGGAAATGTTTGGATTGTGTCAAATTTTATTCTGGTCAGCACAACACAATCAACTTGTGACTATAAAGTTGATGTCTGATGGTGCATGTGCCATTTATTATCTATAAGGCTTCAATTGGTTGTTATTTAATTGCCTAAGGAGTATTTCACCCATCAATGTGCACAACTTGCATGCACCAGTATCCAGTATGTTGTGGATGACATAAGGGGCCATCCACATAATTTATAGCTTGCCTAGGTACTTAAGGTACTTGGAGTAATATAGAAAGACTGATGATTCTTCAGTAAGTACCTTATGCTTGATGTTTTTATCATGCTGAGCTTCTAGTGTGACTTTTCAACTTGCTAAATCCATCTTACTTGGGCACCTATCTCATCCAAGTGCTCCAAGTCTTTTGGGAATGCGTTCAAGGAATCTTGGTCATCTAATTAACCAATATGCATGATACATAATGAGGTCACTAAAAACTCCATCGGTAAAATAGTCTCTGAACCAAACACCAATTGGAATGGTGTAGTCTAGTTCAAGTGATTATATGTCATGCAATAGACCCACAACAATATTTATACATGGTCATCCCAATCCTTGTGATCAATATCACATATCTTTATGAGGCACATTCCCAATATCTTATTAAATTCCTCAATGATTACATTCACTTGGGGATGATAAGGTGTTGTCTTATGGTACACCACCATGTATTCTATTAGTAAGTTTGAATGGTCTTGTTGATGAAGTGTGTGCCATGATCATTAGTCAAACTGAGTGGGAACCCATAGTAACTAATCATTTTATCCCATATAAACCTTGTGACTGTGGTATCTATGCAATATTTGGTTAGTGCTACCTATCCCACTTGGTAAAATAGTTTGTGGCTGTTAGAATGTATCGTGTATCTGTGTGCCTTGCATCGAGAGTGATTATCCCAATAAAATCAATGGCCCATTTTTTTAATGGTACCTAGGTAAGAATGGGAATGAGAAGCTTCTCATCCCAATGATTGGGATTTCTTGTGTACTGGTATATGTCACATGCCATGGCATAATTTTTTTCATCCTAAGACAAACTTGGCCACCACAAGCCTAATTGTATCAACTTGCATATAGTATCACCTCCATCATAATAGCCTCCTAAAATCCCCTCATGCACCTTTCAAAAATTGAGTCTCATATGTTCTATAGGACACATCGGTACAATACCTCATCTTAGCTCCACTTGTATATTTCCCTGCCAATGAGTTGAAAGGGGGTGGTGCAAACTATGAGTTACTTCTTATCCTTGATCATTATAGTCTAGGGTGTAGACCCAGATGTCAATAATGCATTCATCTCTGCCAAGTGTTTAGGGATGTGTTAGACTCTATAAAGTTGCACATCTAGAATATCATCCTTAATAGGCACTATCGCATCTCCAGAGTTGATGTGGGACAAATGGTCTAGGATTGAGTTTTATTTTCTAGGCTTCACTAAAACTAAGAACTAAAATTTTTGAAATAAAATTATCCATCTACAAATACACTTGTGGAGGATGGGCTTATTCAGTAGGTATTATTGGTATTCTAGATTTGCACCCTAACTAAGGGGATTATTCATATATTCCTACTTAAATGTAATCTAACATGGGACTAATCCTAGGCTATGGTTATCCTAATAGTATATTAGACCTCTAGAAAAGGCTGACTTCCTTATAGATCTATCACCTATACTAAACCTAAAATAGCACTTGCTTGGAAAAGGGAAAGAGATTTTGACAATAACTTATAAATCATGTAAAAGAGGTTATGCACCAATGATTTGATCCCTCTTACTCACACAATACACACTATGAGACACTTTCAATAACAAATAATATCAATCTCACATAAATATTTTAGAATAAGGTATTAATCAGTTATCAAATTAGTAAGAGAGGGCAAACATGCACTTTCAAGTTAGACAATAAACTATAAACTGCACTTATAATGGCTTATAATAACTACTAATCACTTCCTCAAGGTGAGAAAAAATTAGACATAAAAAAGGAACATACATTCACTTAACCACAATACATGAATTCCTAGAACACACTTCAATCTAGCTTGGAAAATGATGGAATTTAGTCTTTATTGCATCAAAAAAGTGTCACAATACAAATTTTGGCAGAGTCTGGTCATACTAAAAAGAGGAATAGAGGGATGAATTTCAAGGCTTAGAATCCTATATTTATAGAAAGAAAAAGAGAGAGAGAAAGAGCTGTGCATTAGAAAAGGCCCAACCACTTTCATGGATTAACACTCTCGAGGATGTTAACTCATGATTTATTAATAAAGAACAAATTTTGTAAAAGAATTAAATTTATATTGACCTTATCCAACCACCAAGTCTCTTCTTAGAAATCCATGATATCATCTACTTGATCTACTAACAACAATCATGTCTTGGAATTGATTAAAATGTGCCACATCTGCATTAGGTGGCCATCTGAACCTGCTCATTGAAAATTTGACCATGTTGATACAATAAATAATTCCCTATGATCATGTTTACAAATTTACTAGTTCCAAATCAAACCTGGATCCATTTTATAGATAGAAAACCAATCTTAGACCACTGGTTTTCACATAATCACAATATCTATAAAAACTTGCAAACTACTTGGCTTTGCTTCACAATCATTGGTCTATCATTGCCCTCTATTTTAGACCCAAAAGATCTATTTTACCACTATGGAGCTCTACTGATGATGCTTAGTCTTTAAAATTTGGCCCTGGTTCAAACCTAGTTTACCTTTAAGCTTGGTTTTTTTGACATTTACTTTGCCTAGGTCCAAAATAACTTCTTCAACTTTTGTCAAAAATACCTTTATCTAATTTTTGTTTATTGGATATTGATTACCAACTTGAACCATTTACATTTTGATAAAATATCTTTATACTTATTGTTTCCATATATACATTGACTCATTGACTCTGCCTCACTTCATTTATCTATTTTTATATGGACTCTTGCAAGCCATCAATTTTCTTCCAATTGAACACACTTATGCCACTTGTCATGCATGCATTTGATCTTGAGATTCATTGACCCCTTTGACCTTTTCTTATCATTAGATCTAAATGTTTGATCAAACACCAACCATTGATCTACTAGGACCCACTTTTTGAAAGCTAATGGCTACTTCATGATATTAAAATTGATGTCCTCACTCCCATCAAATGATATTCACGTGACCATTATTAATATTTGCACAACTATCAATTTTAAGCTCAATAGGATTTACTTTTATTTGTCTAAAACTTTATGTCTATGTGAATGTCTTATGCTTTTTGAGCAACTTTGAAGACTTGGATCTTGAAGCAAAAGAATCATGGAGGCACCAAACTTATAAAAGATGTTCTTGAGGCCAAAAGGGATGAACCCATTTGATCCACTAGTCCCAAGAGCCTTCTGAGTGAAGATATAAAATGTTCAAGTTGACTAGTCTATCTATTCCTACATGACGTCCTGATGATGGTCTATTTCATTTGTCTAAGTATGGGAAACTTAGTGAAATTTTACTGAGGATCCAACTTTGAACATGCACAACTTCTGCCATGCTTTGGGAGATGATCTGAAACTTAGCACATTGCAACTAAGGACTGAGATGAATAGACCCATGTGATAAATTTTTCTTGAGACTACAACATGTGAGAGATATGGCCTTATCAAAGTGCCCAATTGGTTTTATTTGAGCTTATTTAAAAATGGTTGAGTATGGAAATTTAGCAAATTTTGCATGAGAGGCCAACTTTGGGTCTTAATATCTTTTGATGCAATTTGGGGATGACCTAAAACTTGGTGTTTATATTCTTAGGACTAAAGTGAACAAACCCATATGATCACTTTTTCTTGACTCATCTATGCATGTTAATTATGATGTTAGCAAAGTGCCTACTTAGAATTTCTACCACTTAACTCAAGATGTCTAGATGCACATAATGAAGAACTAGATGAATGCCATGCACTTCCATACTCATTCCAAGAAATTTTGACATTATATAGGGTATCTAAGACTCTAGACTTGTTTCTTGTGAAATTGGGCCACTCTTCAATCAAGATTTTTCTCTTTCCACTAGATTTTTAGACTAGGCACATTTTTGGTATGTAGACAAAACTTGGGCGACATCTTTGGCAACTTGGTTGGGCAACATGCCTGCTATGATTGAGAACTCAGACTAGATACATGACTCTTCAATCATTTATATGATACATGGACCATTTACATTGACTTTAAGACAGCCTTTTATCTTGTAAAGACAAATAATTCCAACAAATAGGGAAAGAAACAAACTAAAAGGGAAACTAACCTAATAAAATAAAGGCAACTAAACTACTTAACAACTATGCAAAAAAAAACACTTATTTGGGAGAAAAAAATAAAACTAACTAATGTGTTATAAAAAACACTTAGAGAAAAAACAAAAACAACTAACTATGTACAGGGGACTGAGCTTCATTAATAATAGTGCTTTAGATGTATCCCATTGATTGGGATAAGAAGCTCTTCACCATTCATCCTTGTGAGTTGGAAAGCATTATGGGATTTGTAACTAGAGACTGTACATGAACCACTCCAAAGAGAATTAAATTTTGTGTGATTTCCTATCTTTGCTCTATCCTCATCCCACTTGAGGATCAAATCTCTTTCTTAGAAACCTATTGAAGAAGCTCCTTTATCAAAAGATCTCTTTGTCATTGATTTATGGGATTCTATAGCCAAGATTGACCAATGCCTTGTCTCTTCTATCTCCATGAGCTTAGCATATCTTATTTCCATTAGCTCATTCTCTAAAATTTCAAGTTGGTGCATCAATTCCAAAGCAAAAAATTCAAGAGAAATAGGCATTCTTGCTTGCTTATCATATACTAGCTTGTATGGAGAATTAGAAATTGACCTCTTATAGATGATCTTATTATCCCATAGAGATGACTTCAATTTGAGATTCCATGATATTTTATTGTCTTTTATAGTCCTCTTGATGATGCTCAATAAATTCTTGTTAGTTGATTTAGCAAGGCCATTTCCTTATGGATAATAGTTTGATGAGGGACTAAGCAAAACACTATGTTAAATTGCCCACTGGTTGATTTGAGATCCTAGAAAAGCCATAGCATTATCAAACATTTAGTTGAAGGGACCCCAAATATGGTTAGCAAACCTTCATATATGTCTAAAACACTCATTTCATTAGCTTCCTTTAATGCTACTATCTCTATCCATCTGGTAAAATAATCTAGGGTAGTTAAGATCCACTTGTGCCTTAAGCATGACGGGGGGTTGATAGCACCAATAAACTCCAATCCCCATTGGATAAAGGGTTTATTAACTAGGTTTGGTTGGAGAGGTAAGGCTGCAAGCTTTAGTTTTCCAACAAACATGGCACATCGTCTGCATTTCCTAGTCCATACATGGTAATCACCAAACAAATTTGGCCAATAATACCCACCTCTCATGATATTGTGGGATGTGATCCTTGCTGAGTAATGTCTTCCACCATATCCATCATGGAACTGCGAAAGTAAATTTTATGTTTGACTTGGTTCTATGCATCTTAGCAGTTTTCCATTGAGATCTTTTTTGAGCAATAAAGTATCAACAAGGAGAACAAGAATTGGCTGCAATATAAAATATCTCCTTTTTGAAGGAGTGAAATTATAGGGATAAATACCATCCTATATATATCTTACCATATCTTGGAACTAACTAGAAGATGGGTTTTGATTGCTTGTAAGGTCTTCATCATTTGACACCATAACCAATTCATTAGACTCCTACAAATCTTGGGCTAGATGTTTGCAAAGTCCTTTGCCTTTAATTATATTTGTGACTTTTATCTCAACATCATATTCCATGACCTTGGTTATCTAACCAGATCTCTTGTCATTTATAGCCTTATTCAAAATAAAATCTTTAACACTTTGATGTGCAACCATCAAATGTATCTTATTATTGAACAAGTACCTAAACTTTTTAATAGACCTTATAACTAAAAGAACATGCTTCTAAAAAAAAAGAATACCTTGTTTCATATTATTCTAAGCCTTTACTAAATAAGGCTATTCGCTACTCTAAAGTCTTTTTATTCTATTGCATGAGAATATCTGAAATTGTGTCAATGTCAAAATAGTTATATAAGAAGAAATTGTTTGTAAATTCAAGGTTTAGGAGTGTAGGAACACTGGCTATATCTTTCTTAATATCTTAAAAGTTTCTTACTCTTTACTTGGACAAACTAAAACTCTGACACTTCTTTAGCATAGTTGTGAGTGGCTTATATAAAATAGAAAAAATTAAAATGTATCTTCTTATGAAGTTGATCTTGCCTAAAAAGATTTATAAGGCTTTCTTGTGCTTAGACAATGAAAGTATAAGAATTGATTCTATCCTATCAGGATATATGCTTGTACCATTTTTTGAAATGACATGTCCAAGAAGCCTACCTTCATGAGCAAAGAAAAAACATTTTTTTGGATTCAAAGACACTCTAAATTCCCTGCACTTTTCAAACACTTGTTTGAGATGAATCATATCCTCATCTGTACTATTAAAGAATATTGTTATGTCATGTAAATAAACAAGAATAAATTTATCAGAGACCTTGAAATGACATGTCCATAGCCTTTTGAAAAGTGGCTCAAACATTAGATAAACCAAATGGCATCTTTATGTATGCAATTATCCCCCACTTTATGGTGAAGGCTATTTTGAATTGGTCTTCTTCTTTGACCAAAATCTGGTTATATCTATTGTAACCATCTAATAAAGAGAACCTTTATGAACCTACAACTTGATGTGAAATTTGTTCCATAGATGGAAATGGATAGTGGTATTTAAGAGAGGCCTTATTAAAGTCATGGAAGTCAACACATAGCCTTATTTCACCATTCTTCTTCTATACTAGAATAAGGTTTGCCACCCAAATTGAGTGCTTAATTGAAAATATTATAGCTAACTCAACAAGCTTGTGTAGTTTAACTCTCATCAGAGGTTTAAGCTTTGGGTTAATTGGAATTTGCCTTTGTCTAACTAGCCTAGTCACATCTTCTAAATTCATGGTATATTGAGCTATACTTGGGTCAAATATTCTAAGGTCACTGTACTTCCATGCAAAGACATATGCAAATTTTTAAACATAACTAAATAAAATTTTCTTTCTCTAAAGATGTGCAAACTTTGCCTAACTTTAAATTCTTACCAATTGCAATATCTACATTTATATAGTGCTCTTCCTTGGTTGATAAAGCAAACTTTTATTTTCTCAATTCATAATCTCTGTTGAATATGTTTTCAAGGGTGACCAACCTTTTAGGCAACTTGTTTGTCTTTAATTGCACAATTTGGTCATCATAATGCTATAAATGCTTATCTTAGTTCCTTGAAGAGAATTCAAATTCTTCTTGTAAGAATAAAAAAATCTACCTATCATCTTCAAATACTTGCCAATTTTCATGGTTATCTAGGATAGAAGGTCTCACAACTACCTTGATGTGTGATTGAACTTTTTTCCTTTTTATGTCATCTGGGATACTAAATTGTGACATGATAGCAACCAAACTATCTACATGCTTACTCTTATTTATTGATATGGTCTGAATATTGAAGGCTTGAAAGTATTCAACTAGGTCTCATACTCTATGCTTATAAGACCTAAGTAGCAGGTTCTTGCATCTATTAAGTCCCCTTACTTGGTGAACTACTAGTTCACTATCTCCAAAGACTTTTAAGGAATTGAACTTCATCTTTCTTGCCCATTGCAAACCATGCACTAGTGCTTCATATTTAGTAACATTATTGGAACAACCAAACTCAAACTTGAGAGAAGATAAATACCTTTGATTTGATGGATAAATTAACATCATTCTATCTCAAATTCCATGTTTTTTCTTGGATCCATCAAAATATAGCTGCCATAGTCCATAACTAGGCTGCTCATCTTTCATTAATGTTGGAATTGGTGCATCATTTTCATGAAGACAATAGACACCAAGTCCTTATTAAATAACTTTTAGGGATCTTGTCCATGTAAATTAGAGGATCATTCATAAAGGAAAATATCTAGGACTCGATCTAGAGTTGATTCAGATTCCACCTCACTATTTTCTAGCATCTTATTTGAGATAACATAATTTTTATTCACCATGGTTGGCATACATGGCTCCAAGTGAAATATTGCAATAGGTTCAAAACATATCATTACTTTAGTCTCATACCTAGTCTTGAAAATAAAGTAGGTTTAGTCAGCTGACAAATATTCTCCAATCTTTGAAGTAAAATATCTTGATAAGCACATGGAAAAATAGGAAGGCAAGTCCACTACAACTACATCTTGCTAAGTAACAACATTGGGGAAAGAATGTAATGCCAATTTTAGATATTTGATTATACCTACTATCTTCATTGGTGAGCCATATAATTTCAAAAATCCTTTGGTATTTGGATCATGGACAAGACCAAACTTGTCTACAATTTGTTTGGGCATGATAGTGCTACTAGCTTCACTATCTACCATACAATTATGGACTAAACAGTAACCTACTATCAAAGAGAGATAAAAGGGAGGGGTTTTGTTTTATTTGACATTAGTTTTATCCACCTTTGTCATGTTATTTATCTTCTGATCAAGTTGCTTGATTTATTGGTCTGAATTAGCCAAGACAACTATCTGTTTCTCAATTAGTTTTTTAGATACCTTAAAATCTAAAAGTTCTTGAATAAACATGTATTTTTTCCCTATAATGGAAAGGTAATCCCAAATTTTAATGCTAAAATTTGATTTATTCATTTATTATATTATGCTAAAAGATGTTCTACTAACCTTTGGCTATAATTTTGGAGCCACTAGTTGTTCTCTAGTTAAAGGCGTTCGGGGAAATTTCACTCTCTGTATTTCAAATCTTATGTACTATAGGAACAACAAATTGATCTTTGACACTCTTTGAAACAAAATTAAGAACATTATAATTATTCCTCACATCTTGAGCTTCCTCAACTGCTATTCTTTTAGCTATAGCTAGAGCTACCACTTGACCATTTGTGTTGCTAGTTTCACCAACTTGGTTGAATGCAATATGATCATGTAATTGCCAATTAACTTTGATTGCATCATGCTATCCTAGAACTTGTTGAAATTATCCTTGGAATGTCATATTCATGTCTTGATACTAACCACCTTGAAGAGATAAATCTTCTTATGCCACTTATGGCATAATAATCTCTTGTAATAATAAATCTTGATTTTAAGTGTCATTTGGATTAGAAGGCTTCCACCCTAGATCTTATATTAAGTTATTTTGAGGAAGAATAGATTTTGATCTAGGAGGTACATTGGGTTCAAGGGTTGCATATGGCTTAGTTTGGGTTATAGCTCCTTAATTTTGATAAGGTTGCCTATTGTCCTTAAAACCTTGATAAGAGGGTCTTTGGTTATTGAAAGACTGGTAAGTATTATGGTTTTGCTACTGATAACGTCTACCTTAGTATTGTTGCCTCTTAAGTGAAATAATCTCATTTCCAAAATCTTGTAACATGATTTTTAGATCACTAATCTCACTATATTGATTAGGAGGGGTTATAACTTGGAATTTTAGAGATGGAATAAGAGCTATAGATGGAATTTACGAAACTTAATAAGGCATAAAAGGTTGAAATTTTGTGAAAATGGAAATTAGATGCTTTAGAACAAGTTTACCAACTTGTATTAAGCTATTTTCTACCCTTATAATAATTTTATAGGCATTTGGCAAAGTATTACCACCCATAAACTGTATCATGACACTTATATCAGAATTAAGGGCTTTATGATAGTACAAAAATGCATAATATAAGAATGGTCTAACCAATGTATGGATATTAGTCCACATCTTTTTAAATTTGAGGTTAAAATTAGACACGAACTCATGAGGGTACCTTTTTATGGTAGTCAACTATTCAACCAAAGATAGATGATCAAATTTTTCTTCAAAATGCTTAACTAAGGCTGCACCTAACTCATCCTAAGTGGAAATGGAGGTTAAAGGAATATTCTTATACCATTACAATGCTTTTCCCTTGAAGGAAGCAACAAGAAATTTGATGGCCACATTACCTTGAGTAACATTATGAACACAACATAGATTGGCAACATCTTGGATATGCTCAATAGTAGTAGTTTTATGCCATTCTCTAGACAAGAAAGGGATATATTTTAGGGCAGACACATGAATCTCATCATATTAGGCCAAATTCAGGGGGCTACCCTTATTAAATGGGACAGACACTTGATTCCTAATAACCATTTGGGAAAAAGGTATTTGTATTATGGGGACAATATATTGGACTAAAATAATAGAATGACTAGCAGATGAATTTTACTTTAGAGGATAAGGTCTTGTACTATTGAATCTTGATCTTTTATAAGAAGTAGAAGGCAATTCAATGTGTTCAAAAGGAATACCTTTACTTGATGATCTTATAACCTTTAGCATGAAAACACTATCTAGAAGATGCTATGAGCTCTAAAACTTGAAAGATATTCAACTTTTTATGATGGTAGATCTTTCTTGCTACTATAATTTATTCTTCTCAATCTTCAAACTTCAATTATACTAAAGAAATTGGGTCCCATCGGGCATGCAAAATTGTTGGTGTTCTAGATTTGTATCCTGGCTAGGTAAGGGGATTGTTCAGATCTTATTACTCAAATATAGTTCAACATGGGCTTAATCCTAAGCTATGGGTATCCTAATAGTGGATCAGACCTCTGAAGAAGGTTAGCTTCCTTATGTATCTATCACCTAAACTAGCACTTGCTTGGAAAATGGAAAGAGATTTTGACAATAACTTATAAAACATGTAAAGAGGTGATGCACCAATGATTTGATCACTCCTACTCACACAATACACACTATTAGACACTTTCAAGACCAAATAATATCAACCTCACATAAATATTTCAAAATAAGGTATTAATCAGTTATCAAATTAGCAAGAGAGGGAAAACACTTTCAAGTTAGATAATAAACTATAAATTGCACTTATAATGACCTGTAAGAACTACTAATCACTTCCTAAAGGTGATAAAAACTTAGAGATAAGCAAGGAACATACATTCACTTAACCATATTACATGAATTTGTAGAACACACTTCAATATGGCCTGAAAAATGATGGAATTTAGTCTTTATTACATAAAAAAGTGTCACGGTACAAATTTTGGTAGAGTTTGGTCATACTAAAAAGAGGGATAGAGGGATGTATTTAAAGGCTTAGAAGCCTATATTTATAGAAAGAGAAAGAGAAAGAGAAAGAAATAGCTATGCATTGAAAAAGGCCCAACCACTTTCGATGGATTATCACTCTCAAGGATGCTAACTCATGACCTTATCAATAAGGAATACATTTTATAAAATAATTAAATGTCCATTTCCCTTATCCAACTGTCAAGTCTCTTCTTGGAACTTCATGACATCATCTAATTGATTTATTGATGAGAATCATGTCTTAGAATTGTCTAAAATGTGCCAATCTACATTAGGTGGCCATATGAACTTGCTCATTAAAAATGTGACCATGTTGATAGAAGAAACAACTCCCAATGATCATGTTTACATTTTTACTAGTTCCAAATCAAAATTGGATCCATTTTATAAATACAAAACCAATATTAGACCATTGGTTTTCACATATTCATAATATCTATGGAAACCTATAAATTGCTTAACTTTGCTTCATACTCATTGGTCTATCTTCACCCTCTGTATTAGACCCAAAATATCTATTTTACTTGTAAGGATATTTGATAGTGATGCTTGGTCTCGACAATGCATCCCTAGTTCCACCTTGGTTCACCTTAGAGCTTGGCTCCTTGACATTTGCTTTGCCTAGGTCCAAAATAACTTCTTCAACTTTCATAAAAAATACCCCAAGATTATTTTTGTTTATTGGTTATCAATTGCCAACTTAGACAATTTACATTGTGCCCAACTATATTTATACTTATTAGATTTTTAAAACATTGACTTATTGACTCTACCTCACTCTATTGATCTATCTATGTATGGATGCCTATGAGCCATCGATCTTCTACCAACTTAATGTGCTTGTACCACTTGTCATGCATGCATTTTCTCTTGATATTCACTGACCATTTTGACCTCTACTCACTGTTAGATTTGAATACTTGATCAAATTCCAATCATTGATCTATTGGGGCCCACTATTTGAAATCCAATGGCTACTTCATGATCTTAAAATTGACATCCTCGCTCCTATAAAATGATGTTCATGTGACCGTCATTAATGTTCACATGACATCAATTTTAATCTCATTAGGATTTCCTTTGCTCTATCTAAAAATTTACGTTTGTGTGAATGTCTTATGATTTTTAAGAAACTTTGAAGGCTTGGATCTTAAAGTGCAAGAATTATGGAGGCACCAAACTTGCAGGAGATGTTATTGAGGCCAAAAGGGATGAACCTATTTGATTTAATGGTCTTGAGAGCCTTCTGAGTGAATATATAAAATTTTAAAGTTGACTGGTCTATCCGTTCCTACATGACATCCTAATGATGGTCTAGTTCATTTGGCTAAGTATGGAAAACTTAGTGAAATATGATTAAGGATTTAATTTTGAACATGCACAACTTCTACCATGCTTTGATGAATGATCTGAAACTTAACACACAACAACTAAGGAAGAAGATGAACAAACCCATGTGATCACTTTTTCTTGAGACTACCACATGTGTGCGATATAGCCTTGTCAAACTACCCACTTGGATTTATTTGAGCTTCTTCAAAAATGGCTATGTAAATTTAGTGGATTTTGCCTAAGAGGTCAAATTTAGGTCTTCATATATTTTGATACACTTTAGCAGATGACCTAAAACTTGGTGTGTATGTTCTTGGGACTAAAGTGAATAAACTCATATGTTCACTTTTTCTTAACTCATCCATGCATATTAATTATGATGTCAAAAAAGTGCCTACTTATAATTTATAACACTTGACTCAAGATGTATAGATGCACACAATGAAGAACCAAATGAATGCCATGTACTTCTATACTCATTCCAAACACTTTTGACATCCTATAGCATCTCTAGAACTCTAGACCTACTCCTTGTGACATTGGGTCTCTCTTCAATCAGGATCTTGTTCTTTCTATTGGATTTTTAGAATAGGCATATTTTTGGTATGTAGACCAAATTTGGTAAACATGTACTTAAGTGACTCATGATCAATGAAGAAGATGAATGGGGTTGCCAAAAAGTATTGCCTAAACTTCTGAAAGGTGTATACCATGGAAAGCACTTCACACTCAATTGTAGTGTAGTTATTCTCCATTTTGGTTAATTTTCTACTTGTGAAGGAAATGAGATGATCCATTTTAATTTCACCTGGTTGTATTAGAATGACACTAATCATAGAGCTAGATGCATTAACATAGACATGGAATGGAGTCATCCAGTCATGAAATTATAGTATCAATATGCTTACTAGTTTGAAATTTAGTGTCTCAAATGCATCTTATTATGCTGCACCTTAATAAAACATGTCATCCTTGTATAATATCTCTTCTAGTGGTATCACAATATTTACATAGTTCCTGATGAAATTCCTATAGTAATTATAGTATCCAAGAAATGCATGAATATATTTATGCATTAAAGGGGTCTAGAGCTGAAGGATGATGGAAATCTTCATTGGATCAATGATCAGACTATCTTTACAGATGATATGCCTCAGCAAAGTGCCAAATAGTGTCATGAATACAAACTTATTGAAGTTTAAAGAGATATATAACTACCTACACCTCTCAAACATTAGACATAAGTTTTTATAGTGATCCTTCACTAACCCATGCACAGTCTAATCATCTAAGTACACTTGGAGGAACTTGTGAATAAAGTCCTTAAAAATGGTGATCACCACTTGAGAGAATATGGCTAGCACATTCTTGAGTCCAAATGGAATCACATTATATGAGAAATAACCCCATTCTATTGCAAAGGTCATTTTGGGCTTGTCTTCCTCCTCAATCTAGACTTGATGGTATCCTGAGAACCTATCAATGAAAGTGTATACGATGCCATCCATAACTTCAATGGTGAACAAAGTCAAAAATAGGTTGGTTATGCAGGCAACATTCAATAATATATAATCAATGTAAATCCATATGCACCCATCCTTCTTGATACTGATAACCATGGGGATAACCCATTCATATTCTTACATAAGGTAGACAATGCCTATTATAACATACTATCAATCTCTATTTTGACTTTGGCATGAAGATTGGGATTCATATTATAGGGTCACTTCTTAATAGGTATTACATCATCGATTATATTTATGATCATCTTCCTAAGGGATGGGTGGGTGCCATTTATATCATGGTAATTCTAAATGAATAATTCTTAGAACTCCTTTAGGAGATCCATAATGCATGCCAGCTCCATGTCAGACCAATATGTGCCAAAAATAGTAATCTTTGGTTCACCTTATGAGTTTATATCTAATTTTGTCATTTTTAACAATATGTGTTAGGTCTCATTCTTCTCCTGATGTGAATCCTCAAATTGATTACTACCCTCAATTATTTCTATGTGAAGGTGGGTAGGGTCTTCTTCCTTTGGAGTACTATCCTCAACCTAGTGCACTAGCTTCCTTTTAATTGTTAGGTTTGTCTAGTTCCATGTTTCATCATCCTCATCACTAGAGTCACTATTGAGGGTTTTCTCTCCAAAGAATGTTGGGATTTCTAACCCTTTTTCACTAAACATGTCTTTTAGGTAGTCTTACATGATTATAGTGTCCTCAAACACTTCTATTCAAACCAACTATAATGGCTTAATCAGTTCAAAGTTTTGTGAAAAAAAGGAGGAGTGGATTCACTACTCCTTAATTACATCCCAGCTGGATATCTCATGGTGCATCTTATTCAAAATATACCATGCTCATGCCAACATCTTCAAGGTTCCATAGAAGGCATGAACCCATAGGTTCTTTAGGGCATTCTCATTGTAGATAGTCCATGTTTCTTCACACAAGTACACATGTGATATAAGGTCAAAAACACTAGTGTATATTGAGATGTCAAGGTCCTCATTTCTCTTCTCAAATATAGTGTATATGGATGCTTTCATATCTTTCAAGGTTGGCAAGGTAGGCCTTTATTCTACCCACCAGTGAGTGGTAGTGATCTTTAATGTATACACTAGTGTACCCATTTTATCTACTTATTTAGGTAGACATTATTTGAGGTCATAGACATACTCTTCCACTAGATTGATCCCCTCATATCTTAGAAACACCATGAGTTTACCTTTTATTAGGTAAAAAACTCTCTTTCCCTTCTTCTTGGTGCAGGGGACCCATCTTTTCGAAGTGTGATCAATCTAGACCTAACCCATCTTCACTGGTTTTGGTAACTTTACACATACTAAGTGGCACCTTAAACCCATGGTCTCATATGATTCCTTAACCCATCAATCATTATTAATGTTGGTGGTGTTTGAGGCTAGTTGTCCATCTTCCCAAGAGAGGACTCCTTGATTATTGAGGTTTAGAGTCTAGATGCCTTACATCATGATTTTATATATGTGGTTGATCTCTTTCTCGAGGTCCACACTTTCAACATAGTAGGTTACATGGTCACTTGATGTGATATAACTACCCTCTACTTGCCATTTTCAAAATTCATATAGTACCTCTTAAAGTGCATATCAACATTGTTTACATAACACCATGGCCTTCTAATAAGCGCTGGGTAGTTGTCTTTTTCTACCAAATTGATCACTTCAAAGTCAGCATGGAATTCATCACCCATGATGTATACAATTGCACTCTTCATAATTTTTATGGGATATGCCCAAGTCTTATTGGCTATGAAAAGTACATAAGGGGAAGGCCTCAAGGCTGGCCTACCCAATTTATCCTAGGTGTTCTTAGTTAAGATATTGACCTTGGTGCTTGTGTTCACAAGGACCTTACATATAGACCATCCATTAATGGTAGAATTCACAAGGAGTTATTTATCATACTCTATATTCT
Organism: Torreya grandis; assembly: GCA_037957365.1. Lineage (NCBI taxonomy): Eukaryota > Viridiplantae > Streptophyta > Pinopsida > Cupressales > Taxaceae > Torreya > Torreya grandis. The sequence goes on from JARHVA010000031.1 coordinate 9,625,150, forward strand.
ATGTATGTCAAACTTCTCATTCCTTCTCCATGTGTGGTATAGTGACTTCAATTAGATTTTACCCCACATGCTCCAAGAAAAACTTTTTTAATAGGGGGAATGTCACTTCTATCTATAAAAGGCATATGATCTCTATTAATTATTATATCTAAACCTTTGGGCTATCCTAATTATTTTGAGAGGCAATAACTTGTGCTTCTATATCTCACACTAGTTGGATTTCTCATTGCAGGTTTTGAATTATACTCATGGCCTATTATAATACATATTTCTAACATGTAGGGTCTAGAAATAATGTAAATTTAGGTTCAGGATATGTTATATGCTTGATGTAATTCTTATCTCCATATTCTAGGCATAACTCAAGTATTGGTGCTACTAAAAGTTGAGTGGTGAATATATTGCAATTAGTCACCTACACTTTGATTATCTCTGTGTGGTTCAGTTGTGCCTTTAGAGTCCACTTATCTATTTTTGGATTGTGACTGATCATCCCTATACCCTTATCTATACCAGGCCTTCCTTGAGTCAATATTTTATAAAATTTAGGGCATTCTTTGACCTTATGGACCCCTCAACAATACCCACATGTTGGGTATGAAGGGAAATCATGCTAACAGTGATCTATTGAGCTATACTTATAACATGAGTAGGGTGGGAATATTCCACCATTGCATCCTCCACCTCACCCTCTAGTGCCTCATTTCATCCCAAATCTCATATTTTTTTGGCTCTAGCATTTATTTCCTTGGTTAGCTTACCCTTCAACTATTGTAGTGGCCTACTTTGCACCTCTCTCCATGTTCTCTTGCATCTAATCAATCACATAGAAATCAGCTATTGTATGGGTGTGGGCATCACATAACTAACAATAAATGGTTGTGTTAACCAGGTTGGCATGTTATAATAATGGGAAGTTAAGAACATCATGTGGTTCTCTATAGACTTCACAACTTAAGAGCATGGTGCACACATTCCTTTATGGGTAGTTATTCTTGTTATGGCCCTTTTCTTTGTAGTTGGTGCACCATAATCCATTTAAAGCATCTCAAAATGTACTAGTAGTAATATTTTGGAGTTAGGAGGCTATGGATGGAATCTACACCTCCATAAATGGGTTAATCCCATTATCAATGCTTTTGACTACCTCGGCTCTGAGCATGGCTTCAAGAACTTCATGAGGGTCTATAAAGGTCTTCATGGAAAATGATCTTCAGAACAACACTAACCCTCCAATAAACCATTGTGCATGTTTAGAAGTGTGTATGTCATAAGGTAACTTTGAAAGGAGAGTCTTGAACCTTGCATTATATAGGTGCATGCTTTCTTAGATTCTTTGGGTTATCTATTTTAGTGCAGTGATGATCTACTGTTCAAACTCTGGGATGTCAAATTCCTTAAGGAATGCCTCCTTCAGGGTGTCATAATCTACCAAAGCTTGGTTAGGGTCAAATTTACTATACCATGTATGGGTGTTATCAATCAGAGAGGTCATGAATTGGGTTTCCTTGTACTCTAATTGGGTTATGCCTTGTGGATGCTATTTTAGTTCACACTTTAGCACATGCTCTATGGCATTTTCCACACCATGGTACTCTAGAAAGTGCATGGCCATTTTGTATTATATTTGCTATGGGGGCACAATTGCCATTTGAGGTGCTTATGCCTCTAGAATTTGTCTAGGTGGTAGTCCTCCAATGCCTCCAACCACTAGGTTATGCACCAATCCCATTGTTACTATTGGCACTATTGATGTTGATGGCATTGTACTACTTATGGTGCCGAACCACTTTTTATGGGCTATTACCCACTCTGCATAGCTAAAATTGGCTAAATTGGTATACTTGTGCTCACATTTTGTTATGGTGAGCTAATGCCCAATGGTTTATAAGTAATCTCAATCAACTCCTTATAGGGAATTACTTATTCAATAATAAAATTACCCTTCAAGTCTACAAAACATCCAAAATCTATGTCAACAATAGGGTCAATTATCGTTCTTGTTCTTTATTCAAGTGGGGGATCTAGTGTATGAGCATGCATCATAGGTTCAAAGTGGGTATGCACATCAAGTGCATATTCAATAACCAAGTCTTGTAGGAACCTAAAAAATTCTATACCTATCAAATACTAAGCTCGATCCATCACTCCATTATATCTCTCCTCCTCATGCTACCACATTTTAAGAGATTCTTCCCCATACCCTTCTCAATTACTATGGGTTCTCTTGATACTTTTAGGTTATATATCTTCCATTAACCTATGTCATCTCTTGTTATATGTATGCCTTCTAAGCTCTCAAGTGTCAATCAACTTGTCTCCATCTATTTCACTTCACCTACAAATCCCCTTTTCCCCATATATGTTGCTCATATGCGAAAGGAATTTATCCTTCCATCCCTAAAGTTTTAAAGCCATAATCCACCATTATTTTCTTGAGTTTTGTGCTAAACTCTTTCATAAAAGTTCCTATAAGTTCATGAAAAAAATTGGCACTCTACTTCCTCATGGCACGAGTATGTTGAAACTATGAACTCAAGCATGTAACTATTCAACACTTCTTACCACCATTTTTCTACTACTCTAATCCAAGTGTCATCCACACTCTCAAACCTCTCTAGGTGTTCCTTTATCCTCTTATATCACTATTCATAGCTTCATATTCTATGGGTTTCATATGTAGCTAACCACTGGTACACATTCTCAGGTAATTTGTAGAAAAAGACATCATACAGAGCATCATACAAGTTGTTTTGAACCCACTTTCTTAGATTTTATCCTCTACAAGTTGGATGCTTCAACACAAATTTGTTTTCCATCTATTTCAACTAGTGCTCAATATTTTCTAAGGATATTCAGATCATCATTCTACCACACCATTGCAATAACAAAATTCAACATGAGTCCTAGTAATGGAACCAAAATGTCATATAAAAGTCATTGTCAAAGGGCATCAACATGGGTTATTCCCATAGTGCTCAACATTTAACACTCGGTTATACCAATATAAATTCACATAAGGCACAAGCCTTATACACTCACTTGAAGCATAATAGATAAATAACTGGGGCTCATGTTAGGCTAGTTATGCCATGGCATGAGATATTAATTATGGGACTTGGTCATTCGGAATAAGAATCTTGGTAGATTCCTTAGCACAAGTCTTTCATGGCCTAGGATTGGTGGTCTATAGGTGCAAGCTGATTGGGGAACTTGTCATAAAGTCATAAAGGCACAAGATTTTATTAAACTAAGCCTAGTATCATATAGGCGCTAGATGGGTTAAGAGTCTACTTTCAATTTAGTTGCTCATACTAGGCTCACACTACTTAGCAAAGGCAAGAACATTTAGTGTAGGTTGTCTCTACACTTAGATTATTTTAATAATATATGTTGATGTCATCAATATTATAGAGGTTCCATTAATGACCTAGAGTAAAATATTACAAACAACATTCTTAACATGAATGAATTTGAATTACAACACTATAACTATTTCATTTATTGTGCATTTCACTGACATTACCATAGAAGTATAACCTAGAAACATTGTTTGATTCATAACAACCATTCTTTGTCATTCATCAAAGATTGAAAAAATAGAGTTTATAACATATATAAAAAAGAGTACATGCTTAATTCAAGATACTTAACATCCCAAAAGATCACAAGTGAGCTTGGACATATACAAATGAAGCCTATATGACATCTGAGCTATTCCTAGTTCTAATGACAATCTTAACAGAGCATTTCCATTTATCTATAGCTTCACTACATCAATTCATGTCACTTTTGATCACTAGTTGGAGCTCTTTTTATATCCTATAGGAACATCTCTTACTAGGGTGGAGTGCACATGTTAGGTGCTAAGATAAAGCCTTTATTGATCATTCTACCAGCTCCATCACATTATGCCCTTCATGCTATAGTTGCCACATCTCGTCCAACTTATAAAATTTCCTAGGAATCCTAGAAATGGTTAGCCACCTACCAAATGGTACAAGGTAAGTGTTATTTCCTCTAGCTAGTGCCAAGATGCCAAAATAATAATCATTCAAAATGATTACCTTGCATCGAAGTGCCTATCATGTTGGCACAAATCCCATACTTAACAAAATAGGGGCCCAAGAAAAACTACTTCACATTTCTCTAACTAGACAAACCTTTATTTTTTATATTGTAAAGAGGTAATTGGATTAGCTATCTTGGAAAAATTTAGAGTAAACTTCCTATAATAGCCTACTAATCAGATGAAATGTCTTACCTCATGCACATTTCTTAGCGTTGACCACTCCATAATAGATATTATCTTATTTGAATCTATAGAAATTACATCTAAAGAAGTAATATGCCCTAGATATTGCACTCTTTTCTAGAAAAATGTGCACTTAGATAACTTGTCATTCAACTTGTGCTTCTATAACCATTACAGAACTAGTTCCAAATGTTGAAGGTTTTCCTCTTCATTCTTAGAATATAAACTAATGTCATCCAAAAAGACCAAAACAAAGTGATCTAGATAATCTCTGAATACACTATTCATGAGATTCATGAATTTTGTTGGTGTATTAGTCAATCCAAAAGGTAACACCATGAACTCATAATTACCATAATGAATTCTTAAAACTATCTTCAGAGTATCCTCATCTTGAATCCTCAACTGATGGTATCCCACTCTAAGATAAATCTTAGAAAAGATCATTGCTTCCTGCATTTGATCAAAAAGATCATCTATACAAGGTAGTAGATACTTATTTTTAATAGTTGACTTGTTCAATATCATATAATCAATGCAAATTCAAAGACTACCATCCTTCTTCTTGACAAAGACAACCAGTGCACCCCAAGGTGACATACTAGGCTTGATCAACCCCTTTAATGATAATTCTTAGATTTGAGCCTTCAATTCAACCAACTCAATGGCTTTCATCCTATATTGTTCCTTATACTATGGTTTCGATCTAGGCATGATATCGATAGATAAATCAAACTCATGTTTAGGAGGCAATCTTGGTAATTATTCCAAAAACACATCATGAAAATCATTAAAAAATGGGTAATCTTTAAGAGATGTTTCCTTAGGTTCCTCCATTTCATTTATCTTGATGATAAATGTTTGGCACCCTTTTCCCTAAGCCCTCTTGAGTTGCATTGCATAAATCTACCTAAGCCTCAACTCTCTTTTCTCACCCTAAATTTATGTCTGATTTCTAAAATCATCCAGACACTCAACCTTATTTAAGTAGTAGTCAACCTTGGACTTATGTTTTATAATCTAGTTGACTCCTAGGATCACATCATATGACCCTAGGGGTGATACATATAGATCCACTATAATTATGAGTTCATGAAACTTAATCTCTATTTCAACTAGACACTTGTCAACCATGACTTTTGAGTCATTTCCATACTATACTGACCATGCATTTCCATAAATCAATCTCTTAGGAAACTTAATATGCATTATAGGGGCTTTAAAACATTTAATAGGCCCTATATCTATTAAAATAAAAACTATATGTTCAAATAAAATACTTGATAACTCTATGGGTGATGCTTGAATTTTGGCATGCCAATTATCAATTACCACATGAAATGTTGTTAAAAATTCCCCTACTGAGGGTTAGGAACTTTGTTCTCAAAATTGTCTTGAGTTCATTCACAAGCATAATGGTCTCCTCCATAAACAAAATAGCCTCCAAGTGGTCCTTTTATATCAATCTGTGGGTTTCCACTGAAACCACCTTTGAAACCATTGCCTAGTTTCTTATTACTATATCTATTATTGAATTTGGCATTCTGATTATTGAATTGACCCTTGGAGTTTCCTCTCCTCTATTTTTAGTTCTTCTTGAAAGTTATATTATAACTTCCAAACTCTTTCTTGAACTTGTCCTTGGATTGTGCAAGAGACTTCAACTTTTGCTCCTGCTTGGCTGCCTTCTCAAAAGCCTTGTCCATGGTAGAAGGTCCATGAAAATCTATCTCACCATCAATATAGGGTTCTAATCCCATGATAAACTTACTGATTTTGAACCTTTCCCTTGCTTGGTACTAAGGTACATACTTTAGAAGTTTGGTGAACTACTCCCAATACTCATTCAATGATAATAACCCTCCAATTGATCCTAACCAATTAAGTAAGTACTACTATATTTGGGTGAGGGTCTATTGAATGTCAATGGTAATAACCCTTCAATTGATCCTAACCAATTTGTCACTAAATAAGAAACAAAGTTGGATTAGATTATTGCAACCATAACCCTCCAATTGATCTTGGTTCATGGTTGTTGTGGAAAAATTCTTGGATGATGTTCAAAACACATGACATTTAACACACAAGTGTAAGTAGATCCTTACTCAAACATGTATACGTGAAATATATTTTAGTACACATAGTATATATATATACACATTTCATTTTATAATATTAGACCATCTAAAATCATGCATACCTATTTTGGTAAGAAGAGTCTTTAAATAATATAAATTTTGTTGGTTTGCTAAACTATTCTAAATACCTAGATTTATATGACTATTTCTCTTGTATGTAACCATAATTAAAATTGACTTGTCTAAATTAACCAATCGACCAATAGTTTTCTATTATTGACCCTTTTTCAAATTGATTCAATGGTTTTTGTTTTCATTTAGACTTTAAACATATATACTATATCTGTGTTACACTTTATTTAATTATTTATGAATTCACACACGGTGCATCTAGCTATGGTAAGTTATAGGTACAATTTCAAGTTCTTAACTCAAAAATTTATTTGTAAACTTATCTAAGGCTGTATTTTCTTATTTTAAAACAATTTAATCCTTAAAGTTATTAGTTCAACTCATTTGCAAAATTTTATAACAAAGAATCTTAAATATTAAACCAACCCTTCAATGCTTGAATTGAACCAAGATTCTTTTCCTTTTACTTATCTCTCTCACCACTCTCACCATCATCCTATGTCCTCTCTTCTCTTCCCTTCACCATATTCCTCTCTTCCTTCCAAACTATATTGTTATCTTTACCTTTTTGCCGTACTATCTCATCTACTCTTATAATAATATCCTCTTTTTAAAGATTTCCCCCTTTTCATGCATAAATCTATTTTCTTTAGCATTTAGTTTTCTAATCAATTACTAACACTTAACTTGAGTTTTCATTAATTTCATAAATCATGCATGCTTTAATATTTATTTTCAAGGTCATGTTAGTTACTAATTTAAGTGCACTTAAGTTATACTTTATATGATAATTTTAAACCTTTAGTTCTCAAGTAATTCATGCATTGGACTAACTCTTAAGTTAGCACTATTAGGATAATTATATTTCCTTAGCCAATATAGTAAACCAAGTTAGAATTATATAGTAAAAATACAATTATCTCTTTAAAAGATAAATCAAACCAATTAATAATAGTTATATCATAAAACTAATGCCACTTGAATTTCAATTTCCTAAATATGGTTAATTTCATAATGCAGCTATTGGCATTAATTCAAAAAGGTTAACTACATTTTAATTTTTAATAGGAATGTGACTATGGAGAAATCAATAAACAAATTTAGAACATAAAGAGAACCCTTTTAAACATTATAATCTATTATCACACAGAGATGTTATAGTAATGATAGTGTTGTCATTATATAATCAAAGATTTATAGTAATGCCTTGACTATTTCTTATATGTAAAGACATCAAACCAAGACAATGATATTTAATGAATGTCATTTAAACCTATCATTGCATTAGGCAACTTAATTAGTGTAAACATTGATAACATGACCATAGCAAAAGTATATTAATACTCAAAATAAACTATCTAAATCAAATAGAGAATTATACATGTTATTCTAATATGGTGTGTGTGTGTGTGTTTGGTTAATAGTAATTCCTCTTTCATCCCTCTAATCATCCCATCTATGCCAACCTCTCTGATAATGCTCTCCCTCCATCATGCTCTAAAAATAAAATCAATCATGCATCCACCTTGATACAAGTAAGTAGTTAGTTTGAGTCATCATATATATCAAAACTAATGATGCATAACTAACAAATATACATTCATAATGTATATAAATAAGAAAGTAAAACTATCACATAATTAATCCATTATGTAAACTAATCAATATATCACTATCCCATAACCAATATATGTCATAAATCTCAATAAAAGCAATAAAAATCCAATGATAACTATAATAATCCATGGATTCAAAGGTTATAATACTAAGGGTGAAATCAGGATGTAACAAATACACTGTACATTACTCAACTATCACATATAGACTTGCATGCTTGATCAAAGAAGGGCCTAAGAGAAATTAATTCTAGCATATTGTGTACTTTGATTATGCAGATTCTCTAAATGAGACATACATGAAATCTAAGACCCCTAGCATTAAGGTTAATGTAAGTAGTATCTAGGACAACAACAATTCTACGTCACGCAATCATAATATCCCACAATATAGTTTTTCCCTTTCTTTTACATTTGATCTAATTATTGCTTCATGTGTCCAGTTATTCATTACAGTTTTGAAAGATATTTAGGTAAAATAATGACACAGGTGAGCTCTCATAAGTCAAAAAACCACCTACAGGTCCCTTAAAATATCTTACAACTTACCTACAAATTTTAGTTAACTCTTCCAAGTAGGACATTGATGAGGCCAAGATATGCCTGTTAAATATATACTAAATGACCTCATCTTACTCTCTCTTTCTATTAAGTTTGATTACATTTTGTAACTTTTATTTTGATCTGGGATGAGTTAGGATGTAATTATCCATCTTTTGTTGATTGTGATTCTAACATTTGAAAAGCTCTGTAATTCCTAAAAAGTGTGTTGGAAAATTCAAGTTTTGTAATAAAACAGGTCATCATCAGGCTGAAGAACAAATATGAAGTGGATTGCATGTTTTTTCAAGCATTAGAATTAATACAGCTTAGTTTTGAAACCCCACCATGCTATTTCAAGTAGCCACATTTTCAAACTTAGTTTTGAATCTCTATATTTAGCCAGAGAATTATCTAAATTAACTTTGGTACTCCTACAGATAAGCTCCAGAACTTTCATAGTTAAACATGGAATTGCTGACGATCTATTCCAAATGGCCAACGATCTATGAAACCAATGATCCCATTAAATTAGGGGCAGACTTCCGATTTCCATACTTGCATATCCAAGACATTTATCACATAGCTAGACATCTAGCCACATCTTGATTTAGCATCTATTCTGGGCATGATTCAGTTCCATCGTATCTATGAAACAGTTACAACCATCAAGATACCAACAAGAAGAATATATATATACAGACCTTGGAATTTAGAATAATATAGAAAAAATAATTGAAAAATAGAGAGACAAGGATAGATTAGTACATTTTTGTAATACAGAACATTTTATCAATGAAATAACCATTTCTATTTTGAGAGAGAATTAAACTGCTCAATCCTATTTCTAGGCAGAGCAAGGGCCCACTCCTCCAAGAACTAGGATCTTCATTTTTAGTTGATATTTATATTTTATTTCGCAAAAGCAAATAGGTCGCTCTATTAAATTTATAAATGCTTCCAACTCCTTAAAGTTAATTTTTTTTGTATATTTGTTCCTGTAGGTGTCTTAGATTAAATTCTCATTTCTTTTCAATTATTTCTAGCAATCTATTTCATTATGCAAAAGTGTGTTTATTTCTAGCAATCTATTTCATTCTGCAAAAGTGTGTTTATTTCTAGCAAAATATTTCATTCTAAAAAAGTGTGTTTATTTCCAAAAATATATTTCATTTTGTAAAAGTGTGTTTATTTCTAGCAATCTATTTCATTTCTACAATGTGTGCTTACTTCCAACAGATTTTCATAGTTTGATTCCAATAAAGGTTTTAACCAAGAAGTCCTTAAGAGTTTAAAAATCCCCCAAAGCAGAAAGAAACAAAATACAAATACCTACAATCAAATACTAAATCACTACGATTATTCTTGTTGCATATAGATTTTAAACACAGCCCTGGTTAAATATGACATCAACATAAAGTTGATTAAATGAAGGGAATAATGACACGCATCATTTTTGGCATCATTGCTAGGGAATCACTAGTTGGAATTTTCTAATTAGGTGTCAATAAGAGCAAAAATCATTCATTTAGTAATTACAAAAATTTTCCCTAACAGTTATCACAAAATTTATGAGTAGACCACGAGACTCCAAGGGTAGATTTCTCTCTAAAATATTTGAACAAGAATTTCCATCATCCTCTATTTTAAATAAGGATGTTGAACAAGAATTAGAGGCACCATTATCTCCTACAAGACAAAAAGCAAAATTGCTATCTTTGGAATTTTTGGATCAGTCTCTAGAACCAAGTAGAACCCTAGGGAGGAGGATTATTTCTCAAGATCCATTGAGGGAAAGTTTTGATTCTCAATTAAGTAGTCAACCTCTTACTCCTAAATTTTCACCATCCCCAAAGTAGACCACAAACCACATTGACTGGGAGAAGGGACTAGAAAATATTAGAGAGATGGCATGAGAAGCTGGAAGAGAACCTAAAAGAACTTTTACCTATCCCATTTAGATAGAAGATGATGAAACCACTATGAAGAACATCTCACTTGCACACTTTCCCACATTTAGAGGAATGTCATCTGAGGATCCTGACCAATTTCTATTTGAGTTTAAAATACTATGTCAGACTTAGGATTAATCAAAAACTCAAGTTGTTTCCATCTACTTTGAAGGATGCAAAAATGAGGTGGTTTATGGGATTAACATCTAATTCTATTACCAATTGGGTATAAATGGAAACTATTTTCCTAGACAAATATCAAGATTATTGTAGAGAAAGAATTCGAAAGGAAGAATTTTTCAAAATCAAATAGGAAGAAGACGAAAATATGGAAGATTATTTGGATAGATTCCTCTTTATGAGTAAAAGATGTGGATTTGTAATTCAATAAGATTTAAGTAAAACCATTTTCCTCAAAGGTCTGGATGATGAATCTAGGGAAACATTTGATTTAATTGGCGGTGGAAACATTGCTCAATTAAGAATGGACAAAATCATAGAAATTTGCAGAAACTATTCAAGGACAAGGGATGGACATAGAAAAGGAAAAATGATTAAAAATTCAAATCCAGATATGAACAAATTGATGGATGAATTGGAAAAATTTAAAATAGATATATTATTTCAATTAACCTCCACCATGGATGGATTAAAAGCTAAAGGAAATGCCCAAATTGAACCATTAGCCATGTATTGTCCTAGATGCAGGAAGAAGCATGCAATAAGGGAATGTCCTTTGGATAAAATATAAGTATGTCTTGTCTGTGAATCTAAAGAACATGATAATCATGCTTGTTCTCTTCTTCCACTCATAAAAAATCAGCTCAAACAAACTAGTACATCATCCACCAAAGAATAATTGAATTTTATTCAGAGACAACCCAGCCAAGGATAGTTTATGCCAAGACCAGCTTCTAATCCTTGGATGATGCCATGGGCAGCTCAAATAGTACCACAGAGTTAGGGATATCCACCTTGGGCCCCTCAACCATCATGGCATCCTCAAGATTGGGCAAGTCAATCTTGGTATACTCAAGGACATCAACAACCTTAGGCTGGTCAAGGAAATCATTATGCTTGGCCACAACCTAGATAGGGCCCTAGTAATTATGTGCAAGGGAAAACATATCCAAATCAGAACCAAAAACCCATAATGGGATCTCCAACACAAAATCCATAGGTTGAAAATATAGTCCAAACACAAATGCCAGGACAATTAGTAGTAAACCCAAGAAATAAACAAACAACTCCTGTATATGAAACAGAACCAAAAAAAATAGTTGATCTAAATACAATGGATTGTAAAAGAATTCAAACTAGATCTGGAAAAATAGTTGGCAGTCCACCTATTATAATCATAGAGATGATAGAAGAAGCTAAAACCCCTAGCCCAATTGCACCTAAGGAAGATGGAAAAGAAAAAGATAAGGAACCAAAAGGAAATTCTACTGAGATTCCATTTCTAGAAAGATTTAAAGAAGCCATAGAAATTAAGGAATCTGAATTGGTGCATGAATTAAGAAAATTGAATATTGAAATACCATTGTTACAAGCAATTAAGGATATCCCAAAGTTGAACAAGTTAATCAAACTGTTATGTTTTAAAAAACCTATAAGAAAGAAGCAGTACCCCATGACTATTCAGGTAGATGGGAAACTTGCTGATTTATTAGTAGGCTAACTCCTACTTCCCAAATATGGAGATACTAGTAGCCTTATTATTTTTGTCTCTATAGGGAATAAGGATATACATAACATTTTGATTGATTTGGGAGTAGCTATCAATATAATGACAGTGGACACTTTGAAAACATTACCATTAATAGGCATACAACCTACTACCACCATATTGTAGATGGCAGATCAGTCTTTAGCAAAACTAGAAGGTGTTATTTAAGATGTGGTAGTAATGGTAGAATCATGGGAATATCCAATTGACTTTCTTATCTTATAGCCAAAAGTTAAAACACTTGGTTATCCCATTATTTTAGGAAGACCATGGTTAGCTACAGTTACTGCATTGATTGATTGCAGGTCATGAGATATGACTATTTCCAATGGTAAGAATTCTAGGCAAATTTCATTATATCCCTCTGCACGACCTTTTATTGATAATTAAACAAAATTATGGGTTGATAATCTTGATATTAATGAGAAAAATCTATCTTCTTTGGCTATGATAACATTTGAGGATCATGTACAGGAAATTGAAGAGATGGTTAATCCTTCATTGAATGAACATCAATTGTCATTAGAGCAGTCAGGATTAGTTCTAGAACCTGTAGAATCTATTCCAGAACCATCACAATTAGTTCTAGAACCACACCAACAACAATTATCTACAAATGAAGATAATTTCACTCCAGAGGAATGAGATTTCTATTGGGGAGAGGAAGGATCTATAGCTTTATCTTTATAGATATCAGGAGATGATGAAGAATTTTTGGAAAATAGATGAGGAGTTTGACCTACAACAAGATAAGTATCATAACTCTTCCCGCTATCTTTTGTCCAGCATTCTACCTCTAAGAACTTTTGGAGATGTTGCTACATATCATATGTTGTTACCACATGCCTATCCACTAAACACCTTAATGGAACCCTTATAAGAAATCATTTCATCATATCTTGGAACCAAACATGTTGAGATTCAACCTAGAAATTTTTTAAATATTAATAGTTGGTTAAAGAACAATGAAGAAGCCAAATTGTTTGATGTTCTAAAGGATCATACTAAAGCTTTTGCTTGGGACTATAGAGACATGAAGGGCATTCATCCAAGTATCTACACCTATCACATTTATACTAAAAACATTAGACCAGTTAGGCAACCTCAGAGAAGGATTAATCTAGCCTTAAGGGATATAGTCAAACAAGAAATTGAAAAACTATTACAAGTAGGTTTTATCTACCCTATCTTAGATAGCCAGTGGGTGTATCCTCTTGTAATTGTCCCTAAAAATAATAGAAAATAGAGAATTTTTATTGACTATAGAGAATTAAACAAAGCCACCCTGAGAGATTATTTTCCCTTACCATTCATAGATCAAGTCTTAGACAACCTTTCAGGTAAACAATACTTTTTATTTTTAGATAGATTTAGTGGATACAATCAAATTAGAGTTGCTGTTGAGGATCAGGACAAAACTACATTTACTTGTCCATGTGGTACCTTTACTTACAGGGTTTTGCCATTTGGACTATGTAATGCTCCAACAACCTTTCAAAGAGTTGTATTAGTAATTTTTGTAGACCTAACAAATGAATGTGTAGAGGTATATATGGATGACTTTACTGTGCATGGAGATACATTTGATGATGCCTTGAAAAATTTGGACAGAGTATTAACAAGATGTGAATAACATCACTTGTCTCTTAGTCATGAGAAATGTTTGATGATGGTTGATGAAGGGATCGTATTAGGATACCATATTTCAAAAAGAGGAATTCAGGTTGACCAAAACAAAATCATGATTATTTCAGACTTGCCTATTCCTCAAACCCCCCTAGATATCAAGTCATTTTTAGGGCATGCTGGATACTATAGGCACTTTATTAAGGATTTTAGTAAAATTGTTGCCCCCATGTTTAAGTTGCTTACCAAGGACTGTGAATTTATTTGGGATGAATAGTGTCAACATGCTTTTGAAGAAATTAAAGAGAAATTAGTAACTGCCCCAATATTGAAAGGACCTAATTGGGAGAAACCTTTTCACATCCAAACTAATGCCTCAAATACCTCAATTGGTGGAGTTTTGGGATAGAAAGATGAAGAAGGAAGAATGTATGCTATTTACTACCTTAGTAAAAATCTTACTCCCACTAAAATAAATTACACTACCACTGAAAAAGAATTTTTGGCTGTGATCTATGCAATCAATAAATTTAGACATTACATTACAGGGTACAAAATATTTGTACATACAGATCACTCAATAATCAAATATTTAATGAACAAGCCAGTGGTTAGAGATATAATAATTAGATGGTTATTACTTCTACAAGAATTTGATATTACCATTGTGGACAATCCAGACAAATATAATGTGGTAGCTGATTTCTTGTCAAGACTAACCACTACAGGGGAGCAGGATCCAGTCAAGGACAACTTTCCAAATGAATAATTATTTGTTATTTCAGCTAATACACCATGGTTTGCTGACATGGAAAATTATCTTTCAATAGGGAAGTTTCCTCCTTATTTCACTAAAAAATAAATAAAGAAGTTAATCAAAACTAGTGCACATTTCAAATGGTTAAATGGAATGCTATTTAAATGTGGTCCTGATTTGGTTTTACGTAGGTGTGTAAGATAAAATGAAATATTTGACATCCTCCAGGCATGTCATGATGAACCAAGTGGAGGACACTATTCAGTGAAAAGAATAGCTCACAAGATACTTATCACTGGTTACTATTGGCCATCTCTGTACAAAGATGTGAAGAGATATATCAGGCGGTGTGATCCTTGTCAAAGGATGGGACAGCCAATTGTTACCAATGAAATGCCTCTGTAACCACAAGTAGTGATTGAACCATTTGAGAAATGGGGTTTGGATTTTGTTGGACCCTTTAATCCTCCTTCATATGGAAAATATAACATTCTTGTGTGTACTGATTATGTTACAAAATGGGTAGAAGTGCAGGCTTTAGCAAATACCACTGAAGAAACAGTTGTTGATTTCCTTTGGCTAAAAATTATGGTAAAGTTTGAAGCACCAAGAAGCTTAGTTTCAGACAAGGGACCACAATTTATGTCCAATATGATCTAGGATTTCACAATGTATTATCAGATCAATCATAGGAAGTCATCTCCCTATCACCTATAAGCAAATGGACAAGTTGAAGTAACAAATAGAGAATCGGAAACCATCCTCATTAAAATAGTTGAATCAAAAAGAAGGGAATGGGTAAAAAGACCACTTGAAGCTATCTAGGCTTACAATACAACTTGGAAAACCATAATAGAGTTTTCACCATATGAGTTAGTCTATGGGAAAAAGCCCTTGTTGCCTATTGAGTTTGAACTATAGACATTGAGGATAACAACTAAGGTGGGAATTGAATTGGATGTAGCTCAAAATGAGTGAATCCTTCAACTCAATGAATTAGATGAATTTAGAATGGAATCACATCACCAAATAGAGATAATCCAAGGTCAAAGGAAGCAATGGCATGATTCACAAGGAAAGACAATTCAAAGTAGGAGACTGGGCATTGTTGTTTGATTCTAAGTACCAATAATTCATAGGCAAATTAAGAATTAGATGGTTGGGACCTTATCAGATTGAGTAGATATTTGATGATGGTTTTATCTAGTTACTTCCCATTGATGGTTGCATAAGAATACTCTTGGTCAATGGACACAGGCTAAAACTTTATAGGAAGCCTCCTACTAAGGATGAATTCTTGAATCAAATTAAAGAAAACAAAGAATTTGATCATATGGAAGAACCCATTTCTTCCAAAATGATCAAATAATTAGATGAAAAGATCCAAAATAAAGGGAAGAGGATGAAAACCAGTAAATGGTGTTCTCTTCTTCTTCAAAAAAAATAAAATAAAATCAAAGATCAATTGAAAACCAGTGATGGTGATTGATCTTCTCAAATAAATGTCTAATTTAAATAATTTCTTTTTTTTAATTCTAACTATTTTCTAACCCTTTTTAGGAATGATGAGTCATCATGATGGAAGGATTACATCATCAAGGATGGTAATTATGTTTTTAACTTGTTAAAGGTTAAATGGAAAGTTTTCATGTGTGGTTAGACTTGATTTAGAAAGATTAGTATGATGAGTCATCTATTGTACATCATGGTTAAATGTGCAAAATCATGAGAAGGATATTGATGATGGAATGAGTTGGCAGATAGTCATAAAGAATCATTCTTATTATTGAATCAACAAAGTAAAAGCCAGCTATAGAAAAATTTCAAAAGAGATATAGTGAATTAACTTCATTAGTTCCATAGCTGATTATAGTAGTTTTGCATCTAAAATCGCTAAGTTCTACAGTTGAGTATAGTAATTCAGCAATCAAAATCACCAGATCAGCAACCAAATCCACTATTTCCATAGCCAAAATCATTAGTTCTACTGATAAGAGAAGCAATCTTCAGCTAACTTGTGTAAGATTAAAGAAGAATGAATCATGGGAATAAAAAAGAAGTTAGAACTAGAAATAATACCCAGCTCCTTGCAAATGAAGAAGTAGCAACTATCTTTCAACAAGCAGGATGGCTAGAGTTTCTGAGGATGTTTCCCAAATATAATGATGAATTGGTAAGAGAATTTGTTATCAATTTAGAGCAAACAAGGACAAGGATTAGGAAGGTTTTCATACCTTTTTCTATGAATATAATAAGTGAGATGTCTAGAATACCAATAGTGCATGTCCTAAACCTTGTCAAGGGGACATTAAAAGACCTAGCTGAAACCCTATTGAAAGAGGGGGAAGTTGAACCCCATTATATTTACAATACAAAGAAAATCATCAAAGGAGTCAAAAGGGCCAGCTTGCCCAAACCCTTTGACAGAGTAGCATTTTGGATAGTTAAGTATTTAACCTGTGATGGAAAATTTGGGACAGTAGGAAAAGAAGTCCTAAAAATCCTTATACACCTTAGATATGGAGTCAAAAAACAAGAATATATAGTAAACCTTCCAGGGTTTCTTTTTGACTCCATCCATACAATGGCCCAGAGATATTCTTGGGGTGTAAGAACAATTGAACATCATGGGTTAGTGCATTTAGTATGTCAGCACCATTTCCTTTCAAATAAAAATGGAGAAGAAATGTGGGAAAAAATTCTTGGCAAATTTAGGCAGGACCTTGGTATTTTCAGAAGAACAATAGCAACTCCTCTTGCCCCTTTAGTTCCTTTGGAAACTGATACTACTGCTGAAAAAAAGAAAAAACTAGGGGAAGAGGAGATACCAAAAAGAAGATGAATAGGCATCTTGGAGAAGGAAAGGGAAATCCCCTATGGTGGAAGAAGAATGCTTAACTCCCCAAGAAGTGTCAGAAAAAGAACAAAATTAGTAGGTTAAACAAGCTCTATTTTTGTCTAGAGTAGAGCTCATTCTCAAGGAAAAGGATGAGGAATTGAACTTCCTCAAACTCAAATTAGAACAAAAAGAAAAGCTCCTTAAAGAATTAACAAACTAGTTCACAGCCAAGAATGAGGAATTAGCAGAGATTAAAAGGCAACTAATGGAGAATGAGGAAAAATGTATAATTTCTAGGAGATAAAATGCTGTGTCAACAGTATCTATATAGACTGAATTGACTTATCTACCAGTCAAGCAGTTATGGGATGATACATGTAGAGAACTCAGTGTCATCAAGGCATCCAATAAAGACTTGAAAAGAAAAATGGAGGAAGAAAAGAAATCAAGGAAGGAATGGGAAGAGAAATTTTACAAGGAGGAAAATGATAAATATAAATATCTTATGAAAATATAAATGGTTTGCATGATGGGTGAGAAACTACTTGCATGCAGAAGACCTTCTCCTATATATAACATGTTTTTAGAGGAATAATTCATTCTCTGGCAAGTGGCAAGGATAACATGTGGTCTTCCACATGAAATAAAAGATGAAGCTGATTTCTCAGTTGCCTACTTCTTAGCCAATATAGAACAGAAAAATCTTCTCTGTGAATTTTACCTCTACAATTTCATGCTAGAAAGAAATTCAGGTTTTATGATCAATTTGTATGTAGGGGAAAGCCATCTTAATGCATTCATCTCCATTCTTCAAAATCAGATTGCATGGAAGGAGAGGGGGTCAAAGCATCTGTTAAAGGCTAGTTCATCTAGTCTCTGTATGAGAATTCATTATGGTAACCCATTCGCCTTTGCTACACATTTCCAATCCCATGCATTTAATGACAAGTTTAAGGGACCTTATCTTTTCAATTTATAGAAAAGCATTAATACCTTCACCTCTTATGAAAGGGCAAATTTTGATAATATCTATGATGCATGTTTGAAAATATGGGAATTTCTCCTGGTGGCATTGAAAATAAGGGAAGTAATATCCCCTTCAAATTTGATTTAGAGTCCAGAAAGGGCAAAAGCTTTATGCACAATAATTCTATGGATCAATGAAAATCCCCTGTGCATATGGATAGGAATGCAGACAAGACCACCTCTACTTCTCACCCCCATATCTCCTTGGCAAAATAGAAAACCTCAAGATCCCACTCAATTTGAGGAATGGAAAAGAAAAGTAAAAGTAGGAGCAGGTTATAGTACTTCTGAATCAAAGCATTGGGATATTCAGTTCCAGCCATTTGATTTGAGCAATCAAATGGAATGTAGGATATACAATCCCAAATTTGAAGAGTGAAGTTTATAAAGGGACTTACAAACAAGTAAGTATGGGGTAAATGATGAGGCCATGATATGCCCGTTAAATGTATAATAAATGACCTCATCTTACCCTCTCTTTCTATTAAGTTTGATTGCATTTTGTAAATTTTATTTTGATCTGAGATGAGTTAGGATGTAATTATCCATATTTTATTGATTGTGATTCTAACATTTAAAAAGCTCTATAATTCCTAACAAGTGTGTTGGAAAATTCAAGTTTTGTAATAAAACACGTCATCATTAGGCTGAAGAACAAATATGAAGTGGATTGCATATTTTTTCAAGTATTGGAATCAATATAGCTTAGTTACAGAACCCCACCATGTTATTTCAAGTAGCCACATTTTTGGACTTAGTTCCAGAACTCTATATTTAGCTCCAGAATTATCTGAATTAATGTTGGTACTCCTGTAGATAAGCTCCAGAACTTTCATAGTTAAACATGGAACTGATGATGATCTATTCCAAATGGCCAGCGATCTGTCAAACCAATGATCCCATTAAATCAGGAGCAGACTTCCAATTTCCATACTTACATATCCAAGACATTTATCACATAGCTGGACATCCAGCCACATCTTGATTTAACATCTATTCTGGGCATGATTCAGTTCCATCATATCCATGAAATAGTTACAACCATCAAGATATCAACAAGAAGAATATATATATATATATATATATATATATATATATATATATATATATATGTGTATATATATATATACATATACATATATATATATACATATATATATGTATATATATGTATATGTATATATATATATGTATATATATATACAGACATAGGAATTTAGAATAATATAGAAAAAATAATTGAAGAATAGAGAGGCAAGGATAGATTAGTAAATTTTTTTAATATAGAACATTTTATCAATGAAATAGCCATTTTTGTTTTGAGAGAGAATTAAATTGTTCAATCCTGTTTCTAGGCAGAGCAAGGGCCCATTCCTCCAAGAACTAGGATCTTCATTTTTAGTCAGTATTAATATTTTATTTTGCAAAATAAAATAGGTCACTCTATTAAATTTATAAATTCTTCCAACTCCTTAAAGTTAAAATTTGTTGTAGATTTGTTCCTGCAGGTGTCTTAGATTAAAATCTCATTTCTTTGCAATTATTTCCAGAAATCTATTTCATTCTGCAAAAGTATGTTTATTTCTAGCAATCTACTTCATTCTGCAAAAGTGTGTTTATTTCCAGCAATCTATTTCATTCTACAAAAGTGTGTTTATTTCCAGCAATCTATTTCATTTTGCAAAAATGTGTTTATTTCCAGCAATCTATTTCATTTCTACAATGTGTGTGTACTTCTAGCAGATTTTCATAGTTTGATTCCAATAAAGGTTTTAACCAAGAAGTCCTTAAGACATTTAAAATCCCCCAAAGCAAAAAGAAACAAAATACAAAGACCTACAATCAATTACTAAATCACTATGATTATTCTTATTGCATATAGCTTTAGACACAGCCCTGGTTAAATATGACATCAACAAAAAGTTGATTAAACGAAGGGAATATCGACACCCATCAGACACTAATGCCATAATTGGACATTAATGCCACATGCCACTATTGTGATCATAAGGGTGATATTGTTTGAAGTATAATTTCAACTACATTCATTGAATGAAATATGTATGATTGATTCTCACTCCCTTTTCAAGCTCTTAAGTTATAGAAATACCTATTTTACTCTAGATAAGTAGACTTTTTGTACATATTTACTATTTTGGATAGATCTTGTAAAATCTGTTATTTATTGTATTTATTTCAAGTTATTACTCTACTCAACCATTTAACAACGTAGTATTTACATGCACTAAGTCCTAAATATTTAAAATAACTGGGTAGGTACGTGTGGTCTTGTATGTGAAATATGAGCTTTTAATTTAACTAGGATGGGAGCAGTGTGTGCACCAATCATGCCATGGGTGGGATCATCGGTCACTTGTTTTGACCATTGATCATGTTCAACTACACCATAAATGTCATGTGTTAATTTTCAAATTCTAAATTATCTTTTTCTTGTGCAAAAATGTTGTACCTTTATATACATGTTCCTCATCAAATTTATGCATAAAAGTTCTTAATTTTCCATTTCAATGCTTTCAACCTACCTTCCAACAAGATGTTAGAGAATAATATAAGAAAATCAATTGGGTGAGGAAATCATAGAGAGTTTTAAGACTTTATTCCAAATGATCAAATTAGATCCCACATATTTATTATACAATTGAAATGGATAAATTGAGTGAGATCTTAACAACTAAATGTAAATTTTCATATCCTTCTTTTAGTATAAGTTATAGTAAAACTTGAATATAGTCCTTCTAAGCATAAACAATTTTTTTGAATGTGATTACATTTTTTTTATCTTTTCAAAGTGATAAAAATGATATTGAAAACTTGCGGGAAACTTGATGATTGAATACCCTTAGAAGTCTTGTATATATAATCTTATCAATATTTTAATTAGGCACCTATTGGAACACAAATGAACATAAGGAGAAAAAAATAAGCTAACAAAAAGGCATGAAAAAGTAAGATAAGAGAAAGGAAGAGAATAGGGCCCATAAAAACACAAAGGATGGGATTTATGGTAGTACGATCCCAAACTAGGATCAGTGAGACCATGAATGTCATCCCAAGGATAAAAATAAAAAACATAGGAGAAGAGGTAATTATTTAATCTATTTTGAATTGAATGAATCAAATTAATGTATCTAAAGTATTGAAATTGATATACAAGAATATACAACATATTAAAATAAAATATAATATTTATAGAATTTGCTTAAAATAGTACATATGAAAAAAAAATGAAAATATTCCCTAAAAAGAGTTTTATGATGACTATGTAGGCTATATGACTGAAAACTACTTAAAATTACATGTGTTTTATGTCACAATTGAATGCAATAATTTAAACTATGTTGGGACAATTCTGTAGAAGGAGGACAAGACCACATTGTGGCTTTATCTATTGATCTTGGCCTTATCCTATTTGACTATGCACTTGATTTTTCAATCTGGGTCTATGAAAATATCTTCAAGGGTTTATTGATTAATTATGTGTACTGAGTTGATGTGCATAAGCCTAAAAAATACAAATCCTTGCTCTTGCATAATAAAATATATGAGATTACTATGAAATGAAATCTTCTCACTATGGAGATGCATACCTTTTTCATGTAAAACATATTTCACTAAATTTTAAGTCACCCAAGCAAGATTAACACTCCTCCCCATACTTCATCATCCTTTATCCTCCACTCTCATTATGGCGATGCATGGCTTTTGCACGTAAAACAAATTTTGATGACTTTTAAGTCCTCATGCAAGATTAAACCTCCTTGTCGTATTTCATCATCCTTTACCCTCCAAATAATGTGTATAAGGTGATATTATTAATTTCAAATTTGTATTAATCTAAGACATTTATGTATTTATTTATTATCAATTCATATAAAAAAATTATTGGGTTATTTTTAATCTTATTCCTATTTATTTCTCTCTCATCTATTCTCTATTTTATTTAGTTTTAGGCTTCTAATTAAAATTGTACATTATATGATTTTGAGGTAGGTCTTTGTGACCCTTATTTTTGGACTCGCTTACCTCATGTCCTTGATTTGTTAGCCTTTCCTATCCATTGTGTGTTGACTTGCATGATGACAAGTTCTGAATTTTAATTTCAGAAGTGTATAAACACACATGTACATTAGTGTATAGATGACATGATTTGGACAATGAATGGATAGAGATTAAACTTAAAGAATCTATCATGAAAATGTAAGATTTTATATTTCAATCATTTACATCAGGATCCATGCAAAATGTTAAGCATTTATTTAGAACTTTATCAATGAATTTTAAGTCCCTCATGCAAGATTGAATCTCATCCCCATACTTCATTATCCTTTGTCCTCCACTCTCACTATTGGGATACACACCTTTTCCATGTAAAATACATTTCAATGACTTTTAAGTACCCATGCAAGATTGAATCTCCTCCACATATTTAATCATCCTTTGTACTTCAATTAGTGTGTACGGGGTGATATTAGTAGTTGTAAAATTTTATTATTATAAGATATTTATGTATCTATTGATTATCGGTTCACATAAAATATTTATTAGGGTATTTATTTATTGTGTTCCTCTTTATTTATGTCTCCTCTCTTCTATATTTTCTTTAGTTTTTGGGATTTTACCTAAAATTGTACATTATATAATTGTGGAGTAGGTTCTTGTGACCCTTATTTTGGGACTCACATACCTTGTGTCCCTCATTTTTAGCCTTTATTTTCCATTGTCTATTGACTTGCATACTAATAGGTTCCTAATTTTAATTTCATAAGTATATAAATGCATAGGTACATTAGTGTATAGATGACATGATTTAGAGAATGAATGGACATAAATTGAATTGAAGGAATCTATTATGAAGATGTAAGAGTTTATATTTCAAGCAATTACACCAAAATCCATGAAAAATGTGAAGCATTTATTTAGATATTTATCATGAATTCATTAGATAATGTGAAAATCCATACAAGAATCAAACCTATATTTATTATATTATTGCTGACATCTATTATGCTTCAAATGTTGATTATCAATTTGATCAAACATATAGGGGCCTCATAATAAAAAAGGGATAAAATAAGACCATGAATACATCCCTTATTTATATTGGGTATGATGTTTTACTATGGTTTTGGATAAGGAGATCAATTTCCCAAATATCTTTGTGAATTTTTGAAAAATCAAATGAGGTTTTCAAATCCCTAAAGCTGAAAATAGGATCATAAAATCAAATTTTGTGCATATATAGTTTACATAAACTTCCCTATTCTTTTTAAAATTTCCATTTGATTTTAGGGAGATTATATTCAAAAAAAAATTGGGTTTCATTTGCCTTGTTACTTGGACTTACCCTACATTGTCTATTTATAATGATTGTCTACAAATCTATAATAAAATAATATTTTATTCTTAAACCCCTAGTTATCATTTAAATACATTAATTTATATTTTAGTGGAAGTAGTTATAGATAAAATGGGATTTTAA
Source organism: Torreya grandis (assembly GCA_037957365.1). Classification (NCBI taxonomy): domain Eukaryota; kingdom Viridiplantae; phylum Streptophyta; class Pinopsida; order Cupressales; family Taxaceae; genus Torreya; species Torreya grandis. Next base: position 9,649,200 of record JARHVA010000031.1, read on the forward strand.
AAAATAAAATAAATATATTGTTGAAGGCAAATAAATAATATGATAATAAATTAAACTTTTATTCTACCTGGCAGCTATAAAAAAGGAACTAGTAAAATAAATGAGAAAATAAACTATGCTAAATTAAGTAAAGAAGATACAAAAGTTAAGGAACAATCATACCTTGATGATATTCTAAATTTTTGAGCATGGATCTAGATTGGGTAGGTATGTGTAGTATTGTATGTGAAATATGAGATTTAAATTTGACTAGGATGGGATAGGTGTGTGCACCAATCATGCCATGTGTGGGATCATCAGTCAAATGCTTTGACCACTGATCATATCCAGCTACACCATGACTGCCACATGATTATTTTCACATTATAAATTATTTTTTACTTGTGCACAAATGTTATACCTTCATATACATGTGTCAAGTCTAATTTATGCACACATATTCTTGATTTTCCACTTCCATGCCTTCGACTTAGCTTAAAACAAAATTTTAGAGAATACAAAAAGGAAATTAATTGGTTGAATAAAACACAAGGGAGATAAAAAAATGTATCCCACACACTTGTATTATACCCCACATATTTATTATACAATGTAAATGGATAAATTGAGTGAGATATTGAAAACTAAATGTAGATGTGCCTATTATTCTTTTGGTACAAGTTGTAATAAAACCTAAGTATAGTCCTTCTAACCATTTAAAATATTTTAGAATGTACCTAGATTAGTTTTCTCTTTGTAAAGTGATAAAAATTATATTAGAAACTTATGGGAAACTTGATGATTGAATACCTTTAGAAATCTTGTATATATAGTCTTCTCAATTTTTTAATTAGGCACCTATTGGAATACAAGCAGACAAAAGGAGCACAAAATAAGCTAACAAAAAAGGCATAAAAAAGTAAAAGAAGTGAGAGGAAGGGAATAAGGCCCATAAAAACACAAAATATGGGATAGATGGTAGGACAATCCCAAAGTAGGATTAGCAAGATCATGAATGTCATTCCAAGGATAAAAACAATGACATTAGAGAAGACATAATTGTTTAATGCATTTTGAATTGAATGAAACAAAGTAATGGATATAAAGTATTGAAATTGATATACAATAATATACAATAAAATATATAATTTATAAATTTCTAAAAATAGTAAATAAGACTACATAAATGAAAATATTCCCTAAAATAGGTCTTATGGTGACTATGCAAGCTGACTATGACTAAAAATTGCTTAAAATTACATGTGTACTATGTCATGACTAAATGCAATAATTTAAACTACATTAGTACAAATATATAGGAGTACAAGACCATACTATGGCCTTATCTATTGATTATGGCCTCGTCGTGCTTTATTATACACTTAATTTTTCAATCTAGATCTATGTGACTAACTTCAAGGGTTTATTGATTAATTATGTGTGTTGAGTTGATGTGTAAAAGCCTAAAAATACAAAAAAATGTTCTTGAAAAATAAAAATAATAGAGATAAAATGCAAAATATGGAATAGGGTTAGGGTAATAGTCGATCTACCCTCATAAAATCTTATGTAATGTAGGTGTGGCCTATATAGACCAAATGGGCCTCAGGCCAATGTAGTTTTCCCTCCTAGTGTGAGTGTGTGATCCATTATTATGAAATTATATGAATATAGATAAGATATTGATTGAAATGTTTAAAAATGGATGCCCTTTGTTAGGTTGTGGAGCTAAAAGCTTCACTGATGCAAACATGGAGGAGGTTGCTGAGTGTCACAGTAACCGACATCATTCAGGCCAATCGACGTCAGTCAGAGGTAGACAGGAAGCCACTGACATCAGTCATGGATCAGCCAATGTCAATCATTTCTAGACAGACAGGGACTGACGTCGGTCGCCTGCACGGTTCTAGAACTATTAGTTACATGAATAGTTTGTTTAACGAATCGGTTGTTTGCATGTAAAGACTAATTTTAGTCTTGGAGCTATGTTTATGGAGGAGGTTAACTCCTTTAGAGGGAAGAGAGCAAGGTTAGCTCCTCATAGTGCCACAGTGCCAAGTGTGTATGATTAGGTAGATCTGTGGGAGAGCAAGATCTGGTAGAAGATCCATAGGGGTGCTGGTGTGTAGAATCAGAAGGGTTCTATCCAAGGGAGAATCATAAGGACTTGGTGAGGCAAGGACAAGGGTTCTTCCAAGTGTGCGAGATCTAGATTTGTAGGTGTATAAAACTAGGTTGATCTGCAGGTGTGCAAGATCAGGGAGAAGATCTACATGGTAAGTAAGGTTAGTTGATCTGCAGGTGTGTGTGTGTGTGCAAGGTCAAAGGAGATCTACAACACATCGAGGAGCAAGATCAGGTAGAGCTCTACTTGGAGTCCATGGTGTACTCGACTGGTACTGGCAGTAGGTAACAATAGTTGAATTGATTGTCACTTACTGGTTGGTGTACTGGTAGTATTATTACTGACTGGTTGAAACAACAACTCTGTGTTTGAGTTGATTTTGTTTGTAATTGAGAGAGAGAACTCTTGAGGGAGAATTACTGGTACACCCAAGAGGTGTGGGAAGAGTGTGATCTCTTCATTGTATTTGCTTCTGGATGAGTATTAATACAAGGTTGTATTGTCTCTCATATTCTGTGTTGTTTCTAAATTTCTAGTTACATTTTACTTCTAGTTAAATTATGTGTTTAGTTGCTTATACAAAGGTAATCAAGTGTGCTCTTAGTGAGCAGGGATCTTGACAATTGGTATCAGAGCTAGGATCACCAAGTGATACCACTGATAGTTGGTATCAGAGCTTGGTTAGGTACACTAATAGGTGGTCAGAGTGTGGTTAGTGTTTGTTGATTACAAGTCGCTCTCAGGGGTTTTTGATTGAGTGGGAGTATAGCAATGGCAGAAGAAAGTACACTAAGAATGGAGGAACTCAATAGCAAGAATTCTCAATTACTGAATTATGGAAAGAAAGAGTAGGTAAATAAAGATTATTAGTTGGTAGAAGATCAACATGAAAGAAATGAAGAAGCAGATGTTGCAGGTGTTGTTGCACAGGATGCTCTTGAATGTTCCTTGGATAAAGTAGAATCTTGGATTATAGATTCAGTTGCCTCTTTCCATGCAGCCCCAAAAAGAGTATTTTTCTATGATTATGTCCATGGAGACTTTGGAAAGATTTATTTAGGGGTTGGTGAGCCTTGTCAAATTGTTGGCAAAGGGAAAGTGCGGCTGAAATTGCAGACAGGAAACACATGGGTGTTGAAGAATGTCATGTAGGTCCCAGTCTTGAAGAGGAGTCTAATTTCTTCAAGAAAGTTGGGTGATGAGGGATGCACAATAACTCTCACAGTGGATGCACTTGAATTAGCATGTGGTAATAAAGTATGTATTCTTTATTTATCTACTTGTATTACTGATTCACCTTCTGTTGCAAAGATGTGGCTTTGTAGGCTTGGTCACATGAGTAAGAAGGGGATCCATGTTCTTAAGAGGAGGTCAGATGTCTTTGAGAAACTTAAGAACTGGAAAGCCTTGGTTTTCATGGAGGAGATGATGGATAGAGATCAGCTCAAGGGGCTGAATAATTTTGAGCAGGGCAATTTAGACAGGGCCTTGATCCAAGGTGAGCTCATGGGTAAAAATTCATCAATCACAGGAAAACACAGTTATCGATGTCGGTCAGGTGGAATCGATGTCGAATAGGAAGGTACCAACATCGATCATGTGCAGACCAGAGTTAGTGGTGTCGGGCAGGTGGAGACTGGCGTCAGTCAGGGAACTGATGTCAGCAACTAGGACACCGACGTCAGTCAGGGAACTGGCATCGGTGATCAGGTGGAATTGACATCGGTCGAGTGCAGACCAAGGTCGACCAGAGAATGGATTTTGGGTAGATAACAAGCTGTCAAGGAGTCTCAAATGCCCATAAAGAGGACTGAAAGTGTAAGTAAGCCTCAAATTCATTATTCACCTTCTTTATACTACCTGAATTTATTGCTCATTGATGGTTAAGAGACAGGAAGTTTTGAAGAAGTAATGCAGGTAGAATCTAGGAAATAGTGGGAGCATGGCATGAATGAGGAATTTGATTCCTTGGATGAGAACCAAACAGGAGATTTGGTAGAGTTGCCAGTTAGGATAAAAGCATTGAAAGACAAATGGATTCCTTGGTTAAAGAAAGGAGAGAATGGACACGTGATATAGAAGGCCAGGTTATATGGTCTTGAGCAAGCTCTAGGATAGTGGTACAGGTTTGATGGGTGTATGACAAAGCACGACTTTAGTCAATGTCAATGTAACCATTGTGTTTATTTTCCCAAGTTGGATAATGGTCGCAAAATTATCCTGTTATTGTATGTGGATGATATGCTTATTGTAGGTTCATACATGCAGGGATTTGCTAAGCTAAGGGTAAAATTAGTTTAGTGGTGTGCCAAGAAGGATTTAGGAGGAGCAAATTTCTTTGGCATGAGTATTCCTAGAGACAGGGAAGATCACATGTTGATGTTGTCTCAGGGTGATTGTGTGAATAAGGTAGTGGTGAGGTTCAAGATGCAGGATGCAGAACTGGTTAGCAAACCTATGGATGGACAGTTCATAGAATAGTGTCCCAATACACATGATGAGGTTAAGTACATATGTACTAGACCTGATGTTTCCCAAGCAGTGGGAGCTATCAGCAAGTTTGTGGCCAATCTGGGAAAGAAGCACTGGAAAGTAGTTTAATAGATTCTTAGGTATCTGAGAGGGACTAGCAGTAGAGATTCATGTTATGTAGGGTCAGGGACTTCTCTACATGGGTATGTAGATTCAGATATGGTAGGTTACTTGGATGATAGAAGGAACACCACATGATTTGTGGTGGTTGGTCTTCAAGATTGATCTTGAAGAGGGATACAAGCTAGGAAACAAAATTAGATGATGTACAAGTATAGGTACAGGTGTAGCTATTTATCTCCAAGTGGGAGATTGTCGGGTTGTGGAGCTAAAAGCTTCATTGATGCAAACATGGAGGAGGTTGTTGAGTGTCACAGTAACCGATGTCGGTCAGGCCAATCGATGTCGGTCAGAGGTAGACAGGAAGCCACTGACATCGGTCATGGATCGGCCAACATCGGTCATCTCCAGATAGAAAGGGACTGATGTCGATCACCTGTGCAGTTCTAAAACTATTAGTTACATGAACAGTTTGTTTAACAAACCAGTTGTTTGCATGTAAAGACTAATTTTAGTCTTGGAGCTGCGTTTCTAATTATTGTAATTAGAAGTCTAATTATTATTTGCATGGGATCTATATAAGAGACCCATGGGGTTGTATTGTAAAGTGTGCTAGATAGAGAGAGCAAGGTTAGCTCCTTCAGAGGGAAGAGAGCAAGGTTAGCTACTCATAGTGCCACAGTGCCAAGTGTGTATGATCAGGTAGATCTGTAGGAGAGCAAAATCTGGTAGAAGATCCACAGGGGTGCTGGTGTGTAAAATCAAAAGGGTTCTATCCAAGGGAGAATCATAAGGACTTGGTGAGGCAAGGACAAGGGTTCTTCCAGGTGTGTGAGATCTAGGTTTGTAGGTGTGCAAAACTAGGTTGATCTGCAGGTGTGTAAGATCATGGAGAAGATCTACATGGTAAGGTCAGTTGATCTATAGGTGTTTGTGTGTGCAAGGCCAAAGGAGATTTGTAACACATCAAGGAGTAAGATCAGGTAGAGATCTACTTGGAGTATGTGGTGTACTCGGTTGGTACTGGAAGTAGGAAACAACGGTTGAGTTGATTGTCACTTATTGGTTGGTGTACTGGCAGTATTGCTACTAATTGGTTGAAACAAAAACTCTGTGTTTGAGTTGATTTTGTTTGTAATTGAGAGAGAGAACTCTTGAGGGAGAATTAATGGTACACCCAAGAGGTATGGGAAGAGTGTTATCTCTTCATTGTATTTCCTTCTGGATGAGTATTAATACAAGGTTGTATTGTCTCTCATATTCTATGATGTTTCTAAATTTCTAGTTACATTTTACTTCTGGTTAAATTCCATGTTTAGTTGCTTATACAAAGGTAATCAAGTGTGCTCTTAGTGAGCAGGGATCCTGACACCCTTTACCTAAATTTAAATATATTCAAACTTGGCCTATTTTTATTATAATGTAGTATTGCAATTATAAAAAAATAGTGAACTTTTGCTTAATGTGTAGTGAAATTTCCAAGTGATTTCTACATTGATCAAGTTTTGTATTGAGTGGCCTTGTGTACATATATAGGTGAATATTTGGAATATTTTCACTAACCAAATTTACCAATGACATAAGAGAGCCATTGTGAAACATATAGATTTCAAAAAGTGACCATCAGGGTGTAGTGGATAAGGCCACAATATGCCATGTATGACCTAGCATAGACTTTTCCTAAAAAGACAAACACTGTTGGAAAATTTATGACAAGAACTCGTAGGTTGAATAAAGATGAATAAGGTCAAAATAGATATGTTTGTGTGATATTTTTAGTGTTTTCAAGACATTATATACTCTCTATATAGATTGCAAGTTAATGAAATGGTGAATGACCAAGTAAGGTAAGGGTGCCAAGATTAAACAATTTCAAGCACTTGATGATTAATTTTATTAATGTATACATTTTCCACCACATTATTCTAGTGATGTAATGAAGTGGTATTAATAGATTAAAGTATATGTGAACCTAAGTGTTTATAAACAATTTTTTTTTGGTTCATAACATGATTTTGTAGTAAGCCTTAATGCATAACATGATTTGGAAAGAGAGAAAGGAAAGTATACACCTTAAATAATATGGAATATAATTTCCTTGTAACTTGATAATGGAGAAGTTATTTCCCCTTTTTTGAGGCATTTAAATAAATTTTGAACCTTTGGTGAATTGAGAGTGATCAAGTCTCAATTTAAAGAACTTTGTATGTTCTTAATCTAGAAAGATTATATACTCCAACTATCATTTTGACCATGTAGAATAATCTATAAAATAATTAAAGGGGTGGAACCAAGAAATGTGGTCCACTACATAGAAAAATTTCAACCATCGATGTTGAGTATCACTAGACTCTAATGCAACCCACTTACAACAAGAATATGAATCACACTGCTGCAAATGGATCTAGATTCTATTTGAATCTTTAAAACTTTTGAACTTAATTTTTTTGAAACTTGAGATATTTTAAATACCATGTAGTAACTTGAACATGATTGAATATCATGAACCCTATACTGTACTTGTATTTATATTGAATGCTTTTTGAACTTATAATTGTATGCAAATTGTAACATGTAAATGTAAGAATGAGTGCATGTGCATGTCACATGCCACCATAATATGAATTTTATAAATTATGATATAATTTTTGAAACTATATAGTTTCATAAATTTGACATTTTATCACAAGGACTTGAGTTCTCAAGATAATCTCATTTTTATGCCCCCCTTTTGATATGAGATAGGTAACCTGTAAGTCACTTATCTCAAAATAAATTATATTTGAAAGACATAATCATGTAGTAGCATTTTAACATTTGAAAGTATTTCATCATTGTATTGAAATATACCATTGAATTTGTATATGAGTTGTGTGTTAGATAGATATATCATTAAAACACATAATCATGGTGTACATGTGATATGCATCATGGTATTAAAGTAAGAATAGATAGTAAGAATAATACATGATATGAATCATGGAAACATAATAACAAATAATGAACATATAAGCAATGTCATACAATATCACCTAATTTGTATTATATGTCATACATAAGGCTCAAAGTCCACATACAAAGGACATGTGAACTTCAAATAAACACACGAGGCCATGGGCCACACAAAAATGACACGATGATGCCATAAAATCAATAATTTTTGACATATAAGGCCAAAGGCCACACATACTAAGCAATCAAGTCATAACTTATCATATACTAATGTAAAAAAGAGGCATAGAGTAAATGAAACTGGTTTACATACACCTGATGGATCCAAGTTATTTTTAACAAATATCATATTCATGCAACACGTGTAGAGTATGAGTTACTAGAAAAATATTTTTATGATATGTAGCTCAACATAGTAGAAAGGTAATAGATAGATAAAACATGTTAAATTAATCACATAGAATGAAGAGATGCCCCTAACTTAGAAAGGTTATTGGGTAATAAGAGAATCTTGACATCACAACCATGTAAAAGTATGTCTTTTATTACACTCAGGTACTTCATGAAAAACAATGTGTATTGAAAATTGAAATATGATATATACCTAACATAAAACAAATAACATATGTAAATAAGTAAGCTAACAACAATTGAAAAAGTTTTTTAGGTTTTGATTTTGAATTTTTTGGAATTTTTGAAATATTTGATTTTTTTAGTTTTTAAAAATATTTGAAATAAACAACATATGCAAAACGTATTCTAGAAATAATTGAAAATGATTTTTAGGTTCAATTTTGAATTTTTTTAGAATATTATGATTTTTTCATAATTTTTAAAATATATGGATTTTTGGAATTATTTAGGTCAGGTCCACCAAAATGTTTAATCTATTTTAAATTGAATGAATCAAAATAATAGTTCTAAACTATTGAAATTAATATGCAAGAATATACAACAAAATATAGTAAAATACACAATTTACATAATTTTAAGTTCATTAAAAATAGTAAATAGGCCTACATATATGCAAACCTTCCTTAGAATAGGGCTTATATTGACTATGAATAAAAAATTCTTAAACAAACATTTGTATTGTGTCATGATCGAATGCAAGAATATAAATTGCATTTGGACAAGTGTATGTAAGGATGACAATAATATATTGTGGCCTTATTTATTGCTTGCAACCATGTCTTGGTTGATTGTGCTCCTTATTTTTAAATATGGGTTTATCCAACTATTTGTGAGGGTTATTGATTAATTTTGTGTGCTGAGTTGATGTATGAAAGACCTAAAAAATACAAACCCTTGCTCTTAAAAAATAAAAACAATAGAGATTAAATGCAAAAAGAAGAATATCTGAGTTACCCTCATAAAATCCTATGTAATATGAGTGTTTCCTACATAACCCAAAAGGGCCCTAGGCCAATGTAGTTATCCATCCTCGAGTGAGTGTGTGATCCATGATTGTGCGATTGTATGAATGTAACTAAGAGATTAATTTGAATGTTTGACAATGGATGACCTAAAATTGAAATAAAAGATATTTATACTTGGTCTATGGCTATTAGAACATAGAATAATTTAAATTATAATAAATAATACTCTTTTTCTCAGTGTATAATAGAATTTTTGAGTGATTGTTAGATTGATCAAGTGTTGTATCGAATCTTCTTGATGTGATTATATAGGGGGATATTTGATTTAATTTTTATAACCTAATTTAAAAAGGAGTGAGAGATTTATTTTAAAATATCAATTTAAAAAAGTGACCATTGGAGTGTAGCGTACAAGGATGCATTAGTGGATAAGATGACAGTGTAGCCCTATCAGACCTAGTGTGAGCTTATTCAAGAATGATAGATACTACTTAGAAAGGTTTGACATGAATATGTAATTTGAATAGAGATTAATGGGGTTGAAATATGGATGTTTTTATGATATTTTTATTGTTTTTAAGACAATAGAGACTCTTTATATATATTATGAGTTAGTGAAAAGGTGAACGGGCCAAATAAGATAAGGATGCCAATATTGAACATTGTCAACCACTTAAAAATTAATTTTATATGTCTAAAGTAGCATAATTAAGAGAGAGAGAAAGATGAGGGAAAGACAAAATACATATAAAATAGAGAAAACATAAGAAAATGGAAAACATATGGATGCATAGAAGAAAGAGAGAGATAGTTAAGAACACATAAGATGGAAAAAAAAACACTAACTTAAGTTGATGGACCGTATACATAAGACAATGATAAAATTATTATAATAACAAACCTTGGATCAAAATTAGATATCTACATAATACCCTAAATTTGATGCATGCATATGTGAGTGAATGCATGCACATGTCAAATTAGGTACATAATTTGAAATGCCTACCTTCACTTCCCAAGGAAGGAAGAATGAAACATATTTTTTGCACCCATTTACATTTTTTTTTACTTCTAAATCTTTAGTATACATGTGAACAATTAAAATATAATTAAAAGTAATCAATGAAATATTTGTTCAATGTTATAGTTTAGAAATTTGTTTTTTTTGAAATTGAAATTGAAATTGATTTTGAAATTGGAAAAGGGCATAGGAAAAAATAATTTTTATTTTATCAATTTTATAAAACAAAATTATATCATAATGTGAAAAAATGACCTTTTTGTAGACATGTAAATCTAGTTACAAGTGCTTGACAATACTAATTTTTGATGCATTCCAAACCACATGAGTTATGCTTTTATACTTGACTCTTATTCACCATTCTTGTAAGGCATTTACTATATATGTAGGATTGAACCTTTCGTTTCCATTTCTAATTTATATAAATATCATTGTCAAATGATCAAACTATCTAAAATCACCTTCATATTATCCTTGATAGAGGACATATATCTATGATCCCTATACAGATGTTTGTGCAAGGCAGATAGAGGCACAATGCCTTCCTATCCACTTACATCAATTGCATCCCATACCTAATTAAAACTATTTTAAAAATAAAAAACATATTTTTGGGTCTTCCCACATGTTTCACATGGTTGGATAAAGGAAATTAACAAAAGATTCACCTATCAATACATGTTAAGATTCATTCATTAAGATACTTTATATTCAATTGGTACAATATTTTATTTTCCTCTTATCTTCAAATTATGAATGAATCACAAGGAGAATACATAATCAAAGATAATATCCTACTAAATAAAGTCAAGTGATATCATTTTCAAGTATTTAATCCATCTTCTAGTTGAAAAAACATAGTCAAAGGATCAAAATTTTACATTCACTCTAGGTGGGATAAATACATGGGCTTGATTTCCCTCTTTAGAGTATTTGATATGTATGCAGTGGTTAATCATCAAGGGGGTGATTGAGGTTAGCTCAACCCATTACACTCACCTATTTTTCTTATAAGTTTCCAAGTTATCAGAGTGTCCTAAGGGTTTCAAACACAAGAGAAGATGAACATCAATTTATGTGCATCTAAACCCTAGTTTTGATATCTCATATTACTTAACATCTATAGGTATAGAAGGAACATAAATCAATTTTTACCTAAATTCAATTGTGACAAGTTTTTAGTCAATAAAGTTGGGTGCACTACATATTTATCCTCATAAAATGGACATATTTTCTATATTTTCCTTTGATTTTTAATTTCCATTTTCTTACTTTCTATGTATTTCTCTATCAATAATGTTTTAAAATCAACTAGAACAAGTCTAATATCAAAATACTAAAATGTAATACATTGTGATCCACTTATAATAGACCTATCTATATTTTGTTTCTATTCCTTATTATGATACTAAGCTTACATAGTCACCTCTTCTTCTATTTTTAATTGTCATACAATCAAAACAATTTGTATATGATATTTATGGATTATATAACACCTCAATATTATACACTTGGAAAACTCAGACCTTGGTTGTTCCTCTCAGTTCTGAAGCTTTCCTTCTTCCACAAGTTTCATATCTACTCTATCTTGTGTCTTTTGGCCTATCTATTAGTTTGACTAGTATTATGTTGATGACCCAAGCCTTATACCTTGCCTAAAATGTTTAAAATATACTTATCTTCCATCTCTGTAAGTTTTGAACCAATACCTACTTTCATTCTCCCTAAACACTAACAACTAGGACAAACACTAGCATTGATATTAATGTCCTGACCTAATGTAAGTGTCCAGTGCCCTAAAGTCATCTAATTTACAAATTAAATGTATCCTAATATTTAGCCTAGGTGATTTGATGTGAGTTACTAATCCAAAGGGATTGATATAAATACAAGATAAACCCTCTTTCAATCTTTACCTAGTAAAAAGACCAAAGAGACCAAGGCAACTTATCAAAATCACTCTATCAAGCATTCAATTAAACAAATATTCCTTATTTCTATACCAATCATAGGAAAAACACATATAAAAATATAAATTACTAAAGGAGTAGCCCAAGAGCCCAATTTTCCAAGTTAAAAGCTAGGTCACTGTTGTACTTGCTCATCACACATTGCATGATTCACACATAAGACAACACATGGGGTGAAAATACATCAGTCTAAAACCATATTTAAAAAAATTTATATAGGCTACACCTTCTAATATTGAGGTATTTGGGGTTAGATTGACACCATGTGCCCACTAATCCATTTTTTTTCAAGGTCGCTATGAAGATAAATAACTAGGGTTTTATAAATTCTGACAAGCGATAGTCTATGACCCAAATATGAATGCATCAGATCAAAGGCAAAGACAAACCCTAAAGTATCCAGGTGGTCACATCATCTTCTAGCATATTTTCCATATAATACACTTGCATTGTCATCAATGTAACCATCCTAAGATGATGTTAGTGTCTAAAGTGCCAAAATTATTAGATCTAAAATCTAATGGCTGCTCCATAATCTCCTTCCAAACTATTTTATACCTATTCTAGTTATAGAACTATGTTAGAATTATAATTAACTAAGTACATTATTTATTTTTAATTTCCATACATAACTAGTTATAATTTATATATTTAGCCTATAATCAACATAATAAATTTAGTGTATGTTTATATTTGAGTTTCACATTTAATTAGCCTATTGTAGATCTAATCATCACCCTTGTGCATTGTCATTTATATATTATTAACCTTATTATAAAAAAAATTATAGGATAGTCCCTCTTATCTAATTTAGGGTTAAAAATTTGGGGAACTCCATCCATGTGAATGTAAAAATATTGATCTAGGGCTTCCAAGCATACTAGGTTTTTAGTTTGTTGGAATGAATTTATAGATTTAAAAATTTACCCTGGGGTTTTCCCTCTTTTGGTCACAAGGGCTTCATTTTCATATGATTGCAAGAGGATCATTCCTTGATTGGCATATTTCGGCCTAAAAACAAATCCATTTGAAAATTCCTAAGAGGTAGTTTCTACTTAGGTTGGTATCCTATCAAACCTATTTTTATTCACCAAAATTCAGGAAGGATTTGTCAATTTTTTCAATTTACTATTTTTAGTAAATATTGACATACAATGTGAAAAATGTTCTTATTTCCAATTAGTTTTTGGGTTTCATAAAAAATTATATTTTATTCACTCTCAAATATTTAAAATTAATTCTTGTTTTATCTTAATTGTTAATTCTTTATTGGGAATACTCTAGGGTTGTGCATATGAAACATTCCACATTGTTTGGCCAATTTTTGATTCATAATAGATCAAAGTTACAATTCCTTATCTATTTTTCATATATATGTTGATATAGACAAAAATTGTGTCTAATTTTCCAAAATATTGTATGGATTTGGAAATTTTAACATTTTACTATGTTTAATAAATGTAGACCTATAGGTCGTACACTATACTTTTGTTTCCCTATTTTTATAGGTTTGTATTATTTCTTATTTTTATTGAAAAATCTATTTCATATTACAAAATTTATCATACAATATCTTCATATTAATTCATATTTATTTGGCACATTATTTTTTGAACCGGAACCCCAATTTGCATATTAGGGTTTTCCTCCTTTAAAAGTATACTTAAAATTCATATACTTATTTTTAGATATAATTATATGGGAATAGTTAAAATCATTATTATTTATCTTGTTTCTATAGGCATGTTGCTTGATTTATTTATGATTGGATGCATAGTTACAGATGTCTTTAGGCAAGGTCTTACAAAATCCCATCCTTATGATCATTTATTTAATATACCCAATGATTGATGTATTGCATATGAAGATCTTATATAACATCAAAAACATGATAAATTCACTTATATTCTCTATAGATATGATCATGAATAAAATAATGATGAAAATGTAATTTTAATTGATTATGTTGAAAATAACATGTCTTCACATGATTATGAGAATGACCTTAAATTTGCATATAAGGAGCCTTTTTACCTTACTTCTATTCCAGTGAAAGGCCTAAAAAAGTAAAATTGATTCCTTTTCTTGAAGGTGATATAATAGATATGAAATAAGTTAGCATTGAATATGATGAAGATGTTTCATGTATAAATTCTCAGGATGAATCTAAAATTTAATGTTTTCCTTTTTTTCACATGCGGTAAATGTTGAAAATAAGGATTTTGTGCTTTATTTTTAAATAATGATAGTGTTGAAAATATCGGTCTTTCTTTAGGTCACTCAATTTGTTAAATTATTCCTTCATCTCCTATTGTATGTCACAAAATTTAGAGCAATGTTGCACCTTGCAATGATAATGATATCAACCTTCATTCTATTCAAAAAATAAGTCTGCCTCTTTAGACCTGGGTGTTCCTTTATCAAATATTGAAAAACCATGTGATGATCTGCCTAACCCTAGGAAAGGTGATAGCTCTTATTCCTCTAGCCAGGTCCAGATTATCACTTCTCCAAGGAGTAACGTGGCCACCCTATAGTTTTTAATAAAGGCAATCAATCTAAAATACCTAGGGTTTATGCTTATGAAACCCTAAAGGAAAACATCAATAACATGACCAAGCTAATGTATGAGTTATAAAAGCAAAATCAATCTCTAATTCCAAAGATCACTTCATTGTAAAATCAAATTTCTTATATAGAGATTCCACATTATGCTAGTGTGAACCATGTGTTTGCATATTTGCATACCAATTATGTGCCTAATAAAAATCAATATTGGAACCCAAAACCAAAGTCACCTAATGACAATTAATCTAAAAATTAAAAAAAAAGCCTACCAAGAGGTCAAGTGAGATTAAAGGGATATGCTTAGAAATAATGTGATCAAATTACCTCCTATCCATCCTATACAAAAATCCAAATATTAATATGCATATAATAGAATGCATGGTCACTATATATATTATTTTTTTGCATTGAAAACAAAGATAAAAAATTATCCAAAAGTAAAATGTCAAATGATAAACAATGGGTACCAAAAGAGCTTCCAACACAAAAGGAGGCACCTTTATCCAATCCACCTCAAGATTCAAATGATACATCATTAAAGGTGGATGATCCTTAACATGATGTGCAAGTTTCCGATGTTTTAGATTGTACAAGAGACATCCAAATATCCCAAAGAATGATCCAAATCAAGCAATTTTTAAAGAACAATCCCAAATAGTAATGTTACATAATGATAAATGATTATATTTTTATAATTAACAAGAGAAGATGTGCAATGTTTTTCTAGTTTATATCCCACAAGTTTCCAATAATGAAACCATAAAAGAAACATCTATTTCCAAAAAATAAGTTCCAATCTATGGTGTGGTTGGTTTTTCATACACAGATACTCAAATTGTCAAACCATTTATTTAGAAGCCATTTATTCAAAATAAACCCCCACTAGTCTTGAAATTAACCTTAAATACTGTTTACGTATTTGATCCTAATGATGGTACACATTGGCATGTCCCTTTTAGGACTTGATGTAATCGCATGGTTTTATGCACTTCAATTTTATATCTACCTAGACATGTTCCTTCTATATGCTACATGGTTACATTCATATATTATATAATTATCTTATATTTTTGAGGTGAGGTAACTACTAGTTCCTATATTTGCCTCACCTCAAAAGGGGGAAATATTAGTGGGCGCATGTCATAGAGTCATGTTATCCATACTTATCACAATTTTTAGATTCAATGGAGGCATAATTTGGAAGCATGTTCTCCACATTTATTTGGTATTTCGTATCTATAGATTATTGTGGGGGCATGTTTTGGAAACATGTCCTTTGTATACATGTAAATTCGCTCATCCTAATAATCCCATTAAACTCCCTAATTTAACTTATCATTACATTCCCTAGACAATTAATTAGTATCATAATTCTTAAATAAAATCCCCTACATACTATGAAACTTACTACACCCTCACAACCAATTAATCACCCCTATTAACCCACTAATTAAGCTTACTTACCTACTAATATACCTATTAAGCCACTTGAAAATTTAAAATTCTCTTTTATTCACCTACCCATCTACCACCCTAATAACCTATCCTTTTCGATACCCCTACTCCCTAATGGAGATTCTAGAATTGGATAATTATAGAATCTCCTCCAATTTATCCCTTTTCCTCTAAAGTTTTCTATTCTAGAGGTTTTCAAGGAATTAAAAATTCCTTGGAAATTCTTCAACCATTGATCTCAATAGCTCAAGATTAAATATGAGCCATCGATTTTCCATCCCATGGATTATATAAAAAATCCATACCTCCATGAACAATTAACTTGGAAGCCTTGAGAACTTTGAGATCCATAAGCATCCATTATACTTACAGCCGTCATTCAAGCACTTTCATATCCCTTGTCAAAGCCATCAATAATCCAAGAAACCATTGAAGCCATTATCAAGCTCAATCAAAAAATTCAATAATTGACTCATTTTACACTCAAATCAGTTTGGTAATATTGGAGAGGATCTCTAAGGGACAAAAGGATGGTAAGAGATGTCATTATAAGTACCTAATTATCTCTTTATCCCCTCCTTTGATGTTGTTTGCATTTTAGGTTTTTAATACTAAAATTAGTAATATAGGGAATAATCCAAAATACCCTCAAATATTGGAGACCAAGGTTAGACCATAATCCTTAAATCTAACCTATTTTTATTGTTAGAGGTGATTTAGTGACTTACAAGTGCAACTAAATGAGAAACAAAAGCCAAAATTGACTAAGTCATCACGTACAAGTGAATTATGATATTGAACTACAATTAAAGATATTACAGTCGTGACATTGATTTTATTTAAGTGGTATTGTGATAAATATGGTTTTAACCGCTAATGATTTCTTTGCTTGGTAGGCTACTCCTTTGAAATATTATAGATTCACAAATCACGATATTGCACTAGTAATAGAGATATTGCTTTTCTAATTGTGGTTTTGCAAGATATTAGGGTTAACATAGAATAGTTGGTTTACTATTTATTTCCAACTTTTATGTAGTCATATTTACTTATTACATATTACAAGGGTGGGGTTTTTGTCTTCTGTGTGCATAAAATAGAGCTAGTTTAGATTTTTTGTGTTTGGATACTAAGGTGCGATATCACTACTTTGAGACTTATGGTATTGACCTACAAGTCATGATATTGACATAATAAGTTACATTATTATGTTTTTAATCAAAAATTGGTAAAGATTTTCTTATTGATATCTAACCCAAGTATAATTTGATCATTATCTATTTTGTGGGAAGATTAGTAATCATACAACCCCTTTTTGGAACCTTATTTAACTAGTTTAGATCTTAAAATATTTTTGCTAACCACACTTTTGTAAAAGTTATTTTACTATGTAATTTCCTATGTGATTTATTGATAGGGGAGACATAAAATAGGATCATTTGCTAGAAAAATATTACACCCTTTTCCATTCTATGTCATTTTCCACAATACCATAATTCTTAAACTTGTGGTTTCAATTTACAAGCTGCAATATTGTGCTCCTATTAGTGATATTATGGTTTGATAATTTATGGGACTATTTTTTTTACTTTTTAATATTTTTAGCTGATGAGATAAATTAAGGACAAAATCTGATCAAAATACCTCTCTTTTCTATAAAATTGTGTGAAGGTTTGTCTATTTCATTGAAAAGTCTTATTTAGGAGTTTTTAATTAAAATTTTGATACATAGTTAAAGTTTTAAGTCTACCATAACTATCTATGAATATTTCTTAGGAATTTATATTTATTAAATCATCTAGGATAGTTTGTCATAATCATTTACATTGATCAAAAGTAAAAAATTATTAAAGTTTTGTGCTCTACTACAATATCACCATTCTTGTAGTAGCTATATCTTTTAACAGTCACAATTTTATCTTCACTTTCATGGTTTTACAGGAGATGCTCACTTGAACATCATAGTTAGTTATCTGGGGAAATAACAAAACTTGTAATTAGTGATTTTGCTTAATAATTATGATATTGTAGTTTTTGATTGTGATTTTATTTTGAACTGACTATGTATTCATGATTTTGTAGGGAAATAGTAGTTTTTCTTCAAATCAGACTATTAACCCTTTTTGTGTAGGACCTCTCAAGACAAAGGCACTAAATTTGTTTTCATAACCCTTGTGTTTAAAATAGGAGTGCTTAAAGTTTATAGTTTTGTCTTTTTGATTATATGTATCTTATCTTGTGTGGCTTGATTGTTTATTCTTGTTCTCCTCACATAAGTAATTAATGAAGAAAATTAATCATGATTGCTTATTTGTTAATCCATTGAGTATAGGATAACACATGATGTGGAATTCATCCTCGTGCACAAGATTAGTAGTTATGGGTTGGTACCACATATTTCATCATCATGCATTTAACCAAACTCCGTGTTTTGGTAGAGTATAAAAATTAAGGATAACTATCACTAAGCTAAGTGGTTGACCCCATATAGGTTATCCATGAAGGGGAAGAGTTAATTCACTAAACCAAGCATTATAAAATAACCTATATGGACTTGGGCCCCATCATACCCAACATATATCAAGGATTCCTTTAGAAAATTTTGTGTAAACCTAGCTCAAAACCTATCAACCATAACAAACATTTCACTGTTAGAATCAGGATTAGCTTCTAAGAAGCCATTAAGTATATATTAGGTTGAGAGGGTTTAGTTGATTACATAATGGGTGATCGACATATAAACTCACCCATAAAGCCATTAGATGGTGTATATGTTAGGTTACACATCCATTCAATTGACTAAATTAAGACTTATGACTGAGTGTGTTGTTTGTGTGTCATGCTTAAACCTGTGTTTTTTGTGAACCAAGTTGGCCGATCCCATTTTTATCAAAAAACACTTAGCCCCCCTAGATAAATCCCATTTTAGGATCATACTAAAACATCCATTCCAGATTATCCATTCACCTCTTTGGATATAACATTTAGTATTGAAATCAAGTCTTAGTGGTCACCCATCACTTTTGATCTTCATTACTACCTTTTGATTAAGCATTTATCTTCATCCATAATCTTGTCAAGATTTTAGTCTAGCACCCATAATTTATTTATCATTGCCTGTTCATACCTAGCACCCATCTAATTATCAATTTACTAATATGAAAGGTACTTTATCATTTCATCTCCATAGTCTCCTTGCTAGATTGAACTCTTATAAGGTTTTGAATTTTGATAGTCCTTGGTCATTCTAGTCTTTACATCCCTCTAAATCTAAGATCAGAACATATACAAATCATCTTCTTTGAACACTCTTAGTTTTTATTTATAGATAAAATTAGTATTCAAAGCCACACCCTCTTCCATCACCCTACATTAAAAACACATCTAATCACTTTTATTACATCACCATCATCTTCCATCTTGCCAATGTGAAGTTGTGCCTAAAATCTTAGAATGGGAAAATGATCCAACCAATAGAATGACTTCTTGGGAAACCTAGGTGATTTAAAATGAGATGATGATAATACGCACATTGACATGCACACTCTTAGAGAAAAATACCGATTCACAAATGACTTTTTCCATAGCGATGAAGTTAGAACATAATTTGATCAATATATTTATGAAAACTATGACCACATATTATCTCAAGTCATTGGAATGGGGGCACACTACCCATAGCTTTGATTATAATATTTTGAAAAACCTATTTAACCCATCCACTCAATCTAATAATCCCCATCAACATACCTATACTAATCAAAAACATGAAGAAGAGGACCTTGTGGACCACAAATAGGAACTTGAATACCAAGAATAATAAGCACCTCTCCAGAACAACCATGTTGATGCTAATAGGAGATAAACTACCTTAGAGGATCAGTTTGATCAACTCACACAAAAAATTAACTCCTTAGCCTCCCAATTTTGCACACAAAATAAAAGACTATCCTTTCCAAGATAAAATGTCCATAGCTCTAATAGGAACACACACAAGTCATGCCCAAATTTCTAATCCTCTTGTGGATCCATCATTTGTTTAGGAGTGGAAAATGATGAAAGAAAATCTCTAATAGATTGACCATCGCACTTGAATGATGAAAAATAAATATGAAGATTTTTGCTCCTCTCCTTTAGATATGAGTATTTTACAAATCCCTTTCCCACCTCACTTTGAGGTACCCAAATTTGAAAAATATATAGGGAAAGGATATCCTTTCGATCATGTTTAATAATTTTATGTATCATGCCATGAATTTTTATATGATGATGCTTATATTTTAAGGATTTTACCCAAAATTCTCACTCTACTAGCATTAAAATGGTTCATGCATTACTAAAGGGGTTCGTATCCAATTTTAAATAATTGAATGAGCAATTTGTGAGACATTTATCATTAAATATAGAACATGATGTCTTCATCATAGACCTATACAATACTAAAAAAAGTAATGGGGAAAGTTTGGCCTCCTTACAATGTTAGATAATTTTAGCTAGTCGATTTTGATGTACACTTATAGAAAAAGAATTGGCTAAAATATTCATCAAAAGCCTCAACCCAAAACTAAAAAATTAGTTGAAGATACATTGAGCCAAATCCTTTGATGAGATTATTGAAAAGGGGATACAAACTGAGAAAGCACTCATTGAAAATGGAAAAATCAAATTATACACCCAAAATGAACAAAGCCATAATCAAGACAACTCCTTTTCGAGTAAACCAAAAATCTTCAATAAGAATAAAAATATTATGGAATAGAGTTATAGACTCAAAACAACAAGTTCAAGTAGTGAAAAAGAGGACTCCCATGGATCATACAAGTGTCTCCTGCATTAGAGTGCCATGGGGTAAACCAAAACCTTGAATAGGAAAATGGGATCTTGCCAGTCTTGGGGTACCTATTAAAGTGGTCCTTTAATAATTGATAGCTATAAACATGATTACTCTTCCCAAGATCTAGCTTTTATATGTTAGCAAGCCTCAACCCAATTGGTATCATGAAGATGAATTCTATCAATATCATAGAGTCAAAGGTCATGACATAGAAAAATCTATGTAGTTAAAATACTATATTTAGGATCTCATTTTAAAAGGAGACATTGAAGTAGAGTGAAAGAGAACTCCTAATCAATCTAAAAGTTAGTAACTTGGTATTTATCAAAATATTTTACCCAAGCATGGGTAGAGGCAAGGAAAACCACCTAGAGACCAAGGTCAGGAATCCACCTCCAATTGTATAGACTATAATTCCATCCCATATCACTATGTCAATACCATCAAAATTTACAACCCCCAAGAGCCCACTTCACTATCATCCAATATAATTAAGATCAACCAGGCCACAACTGACTACGTAATTACTGCACAATGCAAAAAAATTATAGTTCTTAAGGAACCACCAAAAGACCCATTTACATCCACATTTCAAAAGGTCAATATCTCCATGAAAGTCTTTGTATCTTCCAACAAGCCTTATGATATAATCCAACAACTTGAGAAGACCCCAACCCAAATCTTAGTCATACATCTTCTTAAAATATTATCTATGTATTGGGATATCCTTTATTAGGTTTTGAATGATCTTAAAGTCCCCCAAGATATTGACACAAATCACTTCCAAGCATTAATCATTTGTCTCCTTTACATCAAATCACTTTTAGTGCCCAAGACATGTCTCCCATTAGCCCACATCATAATTACCCATTATTCATAGAAATCTCCATCTCTAACCACTACATCCCTTGGGTACTTATAGATAGAGTGTCTACATTGAATTTGTGTAATATGGATTTCCTAAAAAAATAAGGTATTCTAAAGCATCAATAGGGCCAACTCTAATCATTATTAAAGCATATGATACTAATGTAAGGTCTTTTTTAGGTACCATTTATCTTCTCATTATTGTGGGACCCATTGTCCATCAAACCTTAATTCATATTGTAGATGTTGGATTGCCATACAATATACTTTTGAGTTGACCATGGATCCATGAAATGCAAGCAGTCCCTTCCACTCTCCATCAATGTCTAAAATTTTCTCATTCTAGAATGAAAGTTACAATCCTCAAGGAAATTGAGTATTTTATTAGCTACCAAATGGGTCAATCTCAACCTGCATGATATTTTCCTAGCACACATAGTTTCACTCCAAACCCAACAACTACAAAATATGTCCACCTTGATGATCTAGTGCCTACTTCTAATCAATCACTAGATGTCACCCACCTTAAAATCACATCCAAAAGATGTGGGGAATATGAATATAAAACTTTTTATGTAGGAGATTTACCTCTTTCCCCACGTAGCAATAGATCCCCATCTATGAGGAAGGACAACCCTATCAGCTATTAGTTTGGACCAAAGACATTTTCTAGTGTATGACTATTATTAAAAGATTACATTGATGATCTTGATTAATTGTGGCTTATTCTATAAAATGAGGCCCTTACATTTCATAGATAAAAATACCCCCAAATTTATAAAATTTTGCAAAACATGCATTACCAAGGAAAAAGACTAGGGACACATGAACATGGTCAGCTTGAGCCTACCACAGTTTAAGAACATCCATAATATCTTGTTCTAGGTTATAAACCTCTTGACACTAACCTAAAAAATATCATTGTGGATACTACTTCGGTCCCTAAGGAGTTTTTTTCTGATGAAGAAGTCAAGAGGGGATCCATTTATAGTCTTTATGAAGAGCTTGTTGCCACTACCCTTTTCCATGATACCACCATATCCACCATTGATATATCCCTCCTTTACCTTTACTTGATAGACTAGGATAAACAAAATGAACCATCCCTTGACATGTTTCAAAGTGATGAGGACATCCTAGAATATTTGGGAGAGCAAGATTTTATGCCTTAGAGAGATCATAAGAAGGGATTATCTATCAATCTCAATCATTCAACCTATTTTGGGGAACAACAAACATCCCTAAATCAAATTGAAGAGGATGAATATGAAGAGGAAGATCCCCCTCATAATATGGAATATTTTCCACCTATTTCAAAGGAATTAGAATTCTATACAGAGCTAGACATAGATCTCCTAGAATATTTTTCTTCAGACATCTAGGATCTACCATCGCCTCCAAGTTATCATCAGGATCAATCACCCTCCCTCATTGAGGAGGTGATTTAAGTCAAAATTGAAATAGAATAACATCCTAAAATTGTTAAACTAGGGGTAACTCTTATGCTTGAAGAATGTTAAATCATTATTGGGATACTCAAAGAGTTTATATATATATATATCTTTGCATGGTGTTATTTAGACATGCTAAGACTTGATACCTTATTGATCATGCACCATTTAGTTGTCCACCATAATTTGAAACCAATAAAGAAAAAATTATGCAAGATGTACCCTAAAGTGGATTTACCACTCAAGGAGGAATTACATAAATTCTTGAAAGTAGGATTTATCTGACCAATTGATTACTTTGAATGGGTGTACAAAATTATTCCTATGGCCAACCCACAAGGTGAGATTTGGATTTGTACTAAATTTTGGGACATTAACAAAGAATGTCCTAAAGATGACTTCTCCATACCAAACATAGATATGACTGTGGATTCTACTGCAAGATATGAAATGTTATCCCTCAAGGATGACTTCTCAAGCTATACTAAAATTAAAATCATGTTTGAGGATCAGCGTAAGACAACCTTTATTACTACACATTGAACTTTTTATTATCAAGTATTTCCCTTTGGTCTCAAGAATACATGTGCTACCTATTAATGGGTGATTATTATTATCTTCTATTATATGATGCATAACATTATTGAATATTACATTGATGACATTTTACAGAAGTCAAGACTTTGATCTGAGCATCTATGGTTTTAAGAAGAATATTTGAGTGGTTACATAAATATAAGGTCAGATTAAACCCAAAGAAATGTGTGTTTGGCATTACCTCAAGAAACTAATAGGGTTCATTATCTCTAGAGAGGCATTGAATTTGACTTATTAAAAGTCAAAGCCATTATATAAATGCTTCTTTCTCATAATCTGAAATAACGTAGGAGATTTTAGGGTAAGCTACATGCCATTCAATGATTCATTTATTAGATAGCATATAAATAACACCCATTTACTCACCTCTTGAAGAAGGGGACTTATTTTAATTAGAACTCTGAATATCAAGAGGCATTTGACAATCTTAAACAATATTTGACTAATCCTCCTATGTTATCACCACCAATCATGGGAAGGCCTCTACTTATATATATATATATATATATATATATATATATAGAACACCTTGTGTCATAGGTGCCCTTCTTGCACAACACAATAATGAAAGAAAATAAAAGGCTATATATCATCTTAGTCACACATTGATTTTTTATGAGCTGAATTATACTCCCATAAAAAAAGCTTGTTTGGCCATTGTCTTTGTTTCACAAAATCTTAGACACTATATGCTCAATAGCCAAGTTTAAATCACATCTAAAGTTTATCCTAAAAAAAAATCTACTATCAAAATCAGCTCTCACAGGTAGAATGGAAAAATGGATAATGTCTCTCAATGAATTTGACAAAGAATATGTTCACCAAAAGGTCATCAAAGGATAGGAAATTATGGATCAGCTTGTAGAGACACCTCTTACCAATACCAAACCTCTTGTCACAACCTTTCTAGATGAATCCATCATAAATAATACATAATCTAATAGATATAAACTATAATTTTATGGATTTTTCACCATTCATGGGTCAAGATTTGGTATCCTTTTGATAACTCCGTAAGAAGACCTTGTACCTAAGGCTTTCCATCTTTCTTCCCATACACCAATAACATTTCTAAACATTAGGCTTTAATTTCTAGCCTCCAATTAGCCATCTAGTGGAACATCTAACACCTCCAAGTATTTGGTGATTCATAGTTGATAATCAAGCAAGTCAATGAGGAGTTCCAAATAAAGGATGGGAAATTACTTCCTTATAAATAGTTGGTGGATTAGTTAAAGTAAAACTTTCAGTCTATTACATTTGAGCAAGTCCCAAAGAGAAGTAATAAGGTAGCTAACTCCATGGCTACTATTAGGTATTTAATTGACCTTCCTGAAGATGTAATTGAATGAAATTTTCTAATTAAGAATTTTATCTTACTAGCCCACCAACATATTGCTCATCTCCAAATTTATTTGATTCCTGATCCCAACATCCCATGGTACCATGATATATATTCATATCTTCATGATAATATCCTTCCACAAAACCTAAATCACCATCAATGCAAGGCCTTTATCCACCAAGCATCCTATTAGACCATCCTCGGTATCATGCTTTATTGAAGAGGATATGATGGGATCTTGTTAAGATGCCTAACCTCAGAAGATGCTACTTTGAAAATCAAGGAGGTCCATGATGATATATGTCGTGGCCATGTAATTGAAATGGCCTTAGTTAAGAAATTGCTCAAGACTAGATATTATTGGCCTATAATAGAACATGATTCCTACCAATATGTGCATAAGTGTGTATCCTATCAGAAACATGGTAATCTTATCCATGCCCCTACATAAGATTAGTAACCTATCATGAGCCCATAGCTATTTTTGATATGGCAACTATATTGAATTGGAAAGATAAATCTAAGTCATTTGATAGACACAAGTTTATTATCACATCTATGGAGTATTTTACCAAATGGGTTGAAGTTGTGCCACTTACACCATAGGTCTTTAGATCTCCAAATTTATCTTAAATCAGATCATTCACGATTTTAGCATTATAGCCAACATCTTATCAGATAAATAATAGTCTTTTAAAAACCAAGAATTCAAAGCCCTATGCAATCATTATCACATCAAGCAACACTTTTGTACACCCTATTATCCATAGGAGAATGGACAGGTATAATATACTAATAATACTCTTATTAAGATTATAAATAAAATAGTTAATGATGTAGGTAAACATTGGCACTTACAATTATAACTTGCACTTTGTTATTATAGAACTAGTGTCCAAACACCCACTAGGGCCACTTTGTATTATTTGGTTTATATAATAGAATCCATCTTGATAATATAATTGGAACTACCCTATTTATGCATCTCATTATGGGGCATCATTATCAACCATAATTTCAAACAAAAAAGGCTACAAGAGCTATAAATTTTGGATGAAAATGATAGAAAGCTTTAACTCATCTTTAGGCATATCAAAATAGGTTAAAAGTCTAATATCACAAAAAGATCCAGTCCTAAGAATTCAAAGTCAATGATTTATTCCTTAAGGAAAATCAAAATAACTCTAATGTAAACTAGGATAAAAAGGGCAAATTTGAATCAAACTACCTTGGTCCCTATATAATTGTTGCTAAATTTGGATTAAGAGCCTATATGTTAGCTACACTTGAAGGGGAAACACTTGACAAGCTCATGAATATCATGCATTTAAAACATGTTTATAATTGATAGGATCCATTTTACCTCTATCTATGGGTCCCCACTCTTGGGGGCATGTCCATTTCCACTCCACTCTCCTTATCCTCAAACCACTCCATTTTACCATTCCACCATTGACCCTAGTCTTCAAAGTGGGAATCTATTATAGATTTAAGCATAATCAAGGGTAAAATATTTCCAACTAGGGAAAGTCATTGCTTTTTGTGAGAGAGGAACATTTATTGAGGAGTATTATAGAGTCCCTCTATCCACTTTTGATATATCCTCCATCTTATCATAACCTCATTCATACCCCCATTGCATCCTCTTTAATGAGTGTGTCTCCTATTAGCCTCCACTTCTCTCCATTCTCCATCCATCCCCAATCCATAGTCCACAAGATCCCACTAATTTTATGATTATGGAAAGGTCACATGATAGTCTTACTTTAGGATCCATCATGTACTCTACAACTAAATCTTGATCTATCACCCTAGGTCCAATAAATAATTATTTCTCATTTTATTGGATCCTTGTCTCAAAACATTTTTTGGGAACAATTTACCCCATGTACATATTTCATGTTATTCTTAGGTCCATTTTACATAATCATTTCATTAAGTTTCTTCACATGTATATCCATCCAGTCTCATTATCCAAGTTTATTTTATCTTATTTTATCTTTGGTCTATATGTGTATATTTGAATGAGTGTTGTTGTTTGGTGAGTCCTTACGTCTTGCATATATTTTTTATAATTAGTTAAGTTTTCTTGTTTCTTTAAATGCATTGTTATCTTTTTATGTTTTATATTTTTACATAATGGTAATGAGGATGGTCTAAGTGACCACCCAAGCTCATCATGGGCATGCCACTCAACATGGAGTTCCACACACACCATGCGTTCAATGTGCCCTTGACCACTATCATGTTAGTGGAACATGTTCATTCATCGGTGAAATATTAAAATAGATTTCTTCCATCACCAATGGCTTTAAAATTTTCCATCCCATCCCCCCTAATCCAATCACTATCCAATATAATTATCCTATTATACTACCCCATCCCCACCCTTCTCCTTGGTGTAGGAGGATTATTATCCAATCATAATTTGCGAGACATGAAATTAAAAAATGGATTATCTATATTAGCACATTGATTAACCTAGTTCTTAACATTTTTCATATTCCATACCCATCTCATATTAACATTTTAAAATAAACCATATCCCATTCATATCACATAACATTACATCCACATAAATTAATATCATAACATCTCATGAATCCATATATAACATCCATATAATCCATAAACACATCCATATAAGC
Source organism: Torreya grandis (assembly GCA_037957365.1). Lineage (NCBI taxonomy): Eukaryota > Viridiplantae > Streptophyta > Pinopsida > Cupressales > Taxaceae > Torreya > Torreya grandis. Next base: position 9,676,983 of record JARHVA010000031.1, read on the forward strand.
ATTAAAACATCATCACACAAATAATCATATATCCATCACATTATTATCTAATCAAATACATGCATAACATATATAACATCAATATCTAACTAATCATTCACATCACATCATAAGCATATCATCACATCATATTACTCAAATATAAGTGCATCCATCATACATGTCTAATAATCATATATCAACACAACAAGAACCATAAATAATCACAAAATCATCATGCATAACACATATAACATTAACATCTCATAATCATTATCATATATAATAGTCCCGAATGTCCACATGGAGTCCATGTCAAAAAATTATAGATAAAGAATATGGGCATTAATGTGCTAAACTATACAAAATGTCCATCACATAATACAAAATCTATGTTATGGCCCCAATGGTCCTTGGGGATGCTGATACACTAATTGAGATGAGATGGCTCTGAATGTAGCTACATACTATTTAAGAGGCACTATCACCCCATATAGGTATTTATAGTACTATAACTCATGTGTCAATCTCATAATGTTCCACATCACCCAAACCATCCCACTTGTTGTCATGGATCCATATACCTCTTCCTTGGACCTCTCAACCATCTGTACCTTCACTATCAAATCTCTAATCCAAGTTTGCATCTAATCAATCTAAGCTTGTAACCTAGTAATCTATGTATCATGACTTCATATATAGCTATATAACATCACTATCTAAGATTATAAGGAGGTCACCTATCCCTATAATGTTATGATCCACCCATGTGCATTGGCCAAATGACCATCTCTCTACATTATGTACCCCTATAACTAGGCTTAAAAATGGCCTCTCTCAGTAATAATACTTGATATCTAAGAGATACATGCTTGTACTTTTTTCCTAAGTTACTCTAGTAAGGACCTCTCATCCTTTATTAAAGGAGGTTGGGAATGTCCTACCCCATCTCCACCATTGTTACCACTAACATGTGTCCCACTCCCTCCAACTTGCACTATAATAACTACCTGATTCCCATCTAGACCTCCCTAATCACCCCCATCTATGTCGATAACATTGGGATATCGCTATACATCATATGCATCCTATGCTAGGACCTATCCTCTCCTTTGGCTTCATAGTCTTGTCTATGCATATAATACTCTCCTCATCACCCCCTCCTCGGTCTATAATTATGTCTAAGTAACCTCATTGATAGCCTCTATGACTACCATGTGGTGTATGCAACCATCACACTTGGGTCTAGACTGGGAATCTAAAAATACCATGCTATAAGAGCAATACTATTATAATCAAGAGACACTAAAGCTCTATCCACTAGTCTCCCCCACTGTGGCCTCTCCTAATCACTCTGTGCAAATATGTGCTCCTCATTTGTAACATCCTAGTGTAGCCCAAAATATCTCTAAACTTGATCCACCATATAACACTCAAAGAAGTCCCTTTGACCTATAAGATAACACTCCATCAACATGTACTATATCACCTTGGCATCCTCCTCCTACCCAAACCACATCCCCCTATAAGGCATTCATTTAATGTGTTCAGGACATAATCCATCCAATGAATATATATAAAACCTCATCTCCCTTACATGGCCTCTATGTATGCCTAATAAATGTACTACCTAAAAATAATAGGCTCATGTGGCTATCTAATTTCCCAAGTACTTAGGGGACATTGCATTATTATGTTTTCCTAGCTCTAAATTTGTAACAATAGTGAAGGACCCAGGCTCATAGCTCCTTTGTAGGCCCCCATATATAACTCTTGATACAAATGAGATAAAACTACTATCCCCCAAGTAAATACTCTAAAATATTGAACCATGTCTGAAAATACATCCCCAAGCCCCAAGTATAACCACTGTCTTCTCTTTTTTATAAGAGTATGTTGGTAATAAGAGACATCACCACTAGTGTTAATCTATCACCAGTCCCGTCTCTCAGACATCTGTCTATATACATCTTTGCATCCCAAACACCAATCTCTATCTTCCTTGCTAATCATTGCACTATCACACTTAGTGTGTGTGATTTCCATTAGATCCTCTGCCTTATCATCAATAGCTAAAATATTTGTTGAGGTTAACATACCCCAATTTCTAAAAAATAGGGACCGTTGTGAATATTTTGAATCTTAACACAAAAACTTGACATGTTTTGTACATTATTTGAATTTTAAGATCATCCACACTTGATAAGGTTGGCCTATTTATTTGTGGTTCTACTTTAACCTTGCCTAATGTTACTGATAATGGATCTTCATGTTTCAATAATAGGTTTCATGGTACCCTCATGTCTTAGACTACACTTGGAGTTTTTAGATTAATCTTATTCAATATTTTTACTAGCCTTTGGTCTGTAAGAACTCGAACTTGAATTCATGTTCTAAATCCCTCTTTCAGAGAACCTTAGCTTAGAACCTTGGTTCAAATTCAATTTGGTAAGAGCAAATTTGGCAAGAAAGTAAAAAAATGCTTTAGGCTTTCGCCTAAATTTTATACCAAGGCTTGGTCATGTTTTTCAATATGACCAAACCTTGGTATAAAAATATAAGTTTGGTCCTTTTATATATCTATTCCCTTTATATTAAATAAAAAAGGGTCTAACTTTTTATTTGTAGAGACCTTTTATTTGGCCTCACTTTATGTTTCATGGTCCCTTTTGATACTTAGCCTAAAATCTTAGCCGTAAGTCCCCATTCATGTTTTCAACAGAAGCTAGACCTTAGCCCTAAGACTTTAGCCTAAGTCTTTACATTGTCTTAATCTCTAACTTAAGTACCTTACTTCTTTGCAGGATAGACATTGATTGGATGAAGAGAAAGTAATCCAGTGAAAAAAGCCTTGGTCCATCAAACCAATCCCATGTGATCACCCAGATCAAAATTGATGGCCCATGCTTAAGCTGAGGTTGAAGATCCGATAGAGAGAGAATAACATTATAATTTCAAGGACCCATCGAAGTCCCACAAGGATGACAAGTATCACCATATTGGGAACCTAGATCTCAATCAATGATCAATAGGTACTTCCTAGGATCAATAGGGTCAAATCTGAAGAGCCCCATGGAATCACCATGTGGTACTCCCATGTTTGATCTTAATGTTAAAAAGGCCTCATACATCAAAACATGGACTCAACCTAAGTTTTTACCGTAAGATTATTGTATATTTTTAATACAATAAAAGCTTAGGGTAAAACCTTAGATTAGGACTATAATATTTTAAGGGTCCTATTTTAATATGCTTTGAATACTTAGGCTTATAACTTCATCTAATTTTCATACATGACCCTGAGCTAACTTGACCCTCTTCATGATTGCAAGAACCAATGGCATACATCTATTTAGATCATGATCTACATCCATGTTTACTCATAAGGGATGATATGATGTAGTAAATTAGACCCAAGATTTTATTAGATCAACTATGATTAGGCTTAAATTTGGTGCCATCGTACTCATCATTTGACATTTACGAGGCCGTCATTGACATGTTCAAGGCCATCAAATTTTAGCCTCATATAAAAGGTTATTAAAGCTTAATTTTGATGTTATCGTGAATGCCATTTGACATCCTCAAGGCCATCATTGATGTCTATGAGACCATCAAAATTTATCCTAGTATCTAATTACACCCAAGATAAGAACACACTCCAGTCTTACTTTCTAATGATCAAATTGGTCTCCCATAGACTAATCTAACTTATTAAAATCCATATTTAAACTTAAGATCCTTGTAGCTAGGATTGGAATTGTATAAGACTAATCTTAGATATAATGTTTTAAAAAAGGGGACCTATCACACTAAGACTTAGCTTAGGACTTTTGATCTAAAGTTTTATCATGTTTATTAACACACTAAAACTTAAGTTAAAACCTTGCATTAAACCCTTTATATTATGTTTTGGGACTTAGCTTCAATACTTTGGCCTAAAGTTTATATCATGTTTATTAACATGAAATAAAATTTAACTTAAAGTCTTTAGCTTATGTCCCCTTTGGTATCCTAATCCTAATTAAAGCCCGTGCACCTTTATAGGATTGATGTCTCATGGTTAATCAGATAAAATTAATCAAAAAGAGAACAATCAACATTGACTATTCAATGGAACCTCCAAAGGCTAGTAAGGATTCCAAGTGGTGTATCTACAAGGCCTAAGATAGATAAGGACCAATAATGTGCACGTCCCAAGATCATGATCAATAACCCACATTGATTCATGCATCAAGATATAATGATGTGAGACAAAGAAAATTTTAAAAGGCAATGGATAGTGCCTTAAAATAATTAACGAAAATCCCATGAAATATACTAGATGAATGCCACATAGGCACCACACAAGCATAAAATGATAAAATCTAAGATTTTATGGGCATGAAAAGGCAAAGGTATAAAGGTAGTGGTCTAAATCAGATATAAGGCATGAATTTGCATAAGATTGAGTAACCATCACCATTAAAGCTCCAAAAAGCCCTTATCTTCATAAAAATCCTTGATTCGAGCCCAAATTGATCACAGTTCAACTAGAGAGAGCCTTACTACCACCTAGACAAGTGCAAACTAATCCAAAGATAGTTTTAAAACCACTAGTGAACACTTTACAAAAATCATAGTCATGGTGGCTCAGAGACAACAATAAAGGAAAAACATAGAATTGTAATTAACCTCAAACATGAAAGAAAGAGTATTCAAGGATACAAAATTTGATGGTACATCATTAAACACTAAGGATAATAACTAGTCCAAGCTTTTTTAGACTATCGAAGATATAAAATCCATCCCAAAGGAAGATCAAAAGTTTACCACAATCAATGAGAGGTACAATGACCTAGTTTCCATTCAAATGACTCACCTCCACTTTGTGGTTGCAAAACCTAAGGTATTGCACTATATCGATGTCATTGCTCCTATTTTCAAAGATTGCAACATTGATAAGGACATGATAGTGCATGAACGTAGTTTCAAAAAGGTAGTATATATATCCCCTCTTACATTTAAAAATTATTACAAGCTATGTAAGCCTCAAGTATATTTGCCCATAATTAGAGAATGGGAAAGAAAAAATAACATGAAAGCCATCTTTACCCCATGGCTATATTCATGAACCCATGTAGCCATAGACCCCATTGGCAAGATCCTAATTGCCTAGTTGAGGGAGGGGATTATAGTGATAATGACACTATTGAATAGATTATTTGGAGCCTACTCTACCACCTATGTCAACAAATCTTGGGTGTCTTATGTATATTTCATGGTAGAAAAGGGACCTACTCCCCCAATATGAAAGATGATCAACATTTACTTGAAAAAATAATTCTCTGCCATAAAAAAGAAAACCAACAATCACTCTTTTATTATGTCCTATCTTTTAGATGCTTTGATAATCACTAGCACATTGCTCAACATGAAGAATTGGTCGTCAGAGGGTAGACAAACTATTTCCCACTGCTACACCAAATTGCATATATTTAAGTATAAACATAATATACAATTCATTTATGATTATGTATATTCAGATTTAGTAGAATCCATCACAAGGATCTCTATGAACAATGTCATCCCTCTAATTAAGATGTATGTTGAGCTAATTAGATATATCTGGTTGTATCTAGATTACACTATAATTAGAATAGAAAGGATCCTTAATCAGCCATTCAAATTACCAGTCCATTTGCCTACTAAATTGGTAGAGTAAAAAATTGCATATCAATTATTCCATGGTATAGATGGAGTATGTAAGGGAAAAAGGAAGGGATTCCTCCACCCTTTTCCTTTGACCATTATTAGGATTATATATTACAAAATTGGGATCAAGTGGACATTATCTACAAATATAGACACTCTTTAAATTTACAATTGTATGAATTGAGGAAATGGGAGCCTTATGATAGTTTTATGAAGTATTTGAAATAAAAAACAATAAACTACCCCTATGAATACCAACCTGGTGTTCATGACATAATGTATATCAAGGCCTCTAGTTTCATAGAAGTATTGGCTAGGTTAAAAAAACATAATATTAGGCTTGAGGCTAGGTTGACTAGAGATGAGAAACCACCTAGTGAGATATGGTATATGGGACCCCTAAAGTATCACTTATTACTTGGACCCTCTTCTAGGCCCCCTCTAGAACAACTACAAGTAAAAGTACAATAGCCTCAAGTTCTAGTTGCATAAAGGCCCAAAAAGAGAGATTGGAAGCAGGCACTAGTGATGGGACATCATATTCATCTCAACTTAATAGACCAAAGTCCCCAATTGAGTATATTGACATGATTGCACTAGCTCCTGATGGGACAGTGGAAGATGCACTCAAAGTACTTATTGATGCCTTTGGATTAGATGAAGAAGAGGAACAAGTTGAAGAGACTCAAGCTCAGACTGAGAAAGCATAAAAGGAAAAGGGGAAGGAAATTTATTTAGACCTAGTTCTATTGGCACCTCTAAAAAAGAGGAAGGCTAAGTTAGCATTCGTCTTGGTTGGAAGAGGAAACCAAAGTTAACCTTCACTCATCTTTTGAGTGAAGTTAACTTATTCAATGATGAGAATCTTATTCATGTTCTAATCATCCTTGAATGGTTCATATATGAAAAAATGTAAAAGATTCCAACCTTACATCATTCATGGGCCATGACCAAGGCAATCAACATCACTATCTATGATGATCTCAAGCCATGGATAGTTGCTTTGATGAAGGAAGAGCAAGAAAGAAAGAAAGATAAAAACCTCTAGGTAGTTAAGTGGCGTTTAGGTGGAAACTCTTAAGGCCTCAATTAATATATAAATGGAGATTTTAAAACCCCCAAAAGTGATAGAATCATCAATCAGTGTGTAATTTAACCCAAAGACTATAGGATTAGAAAGAGTGACAATGAAGAAATCCATGGTTGGGGGTGAAGAGCTCACTTTTTATAAAGTTAAACCATTTATTGGATTAATTCCAATAGGAGGTCAATTGCCTAGTAAATATCCAATCTATGAAGAAGATATAGTTGGATTAGCCGATGCTCATTCATCTCAACTAAAATTAGGCATCAAAGGCTTGTATCAAAAAATAGAGACCCTGTAGGAACAAAAGGAAAATATTGAGACATAGGTTATTTTTTCAGTCCCAAAGGAAATCATTCAGATGTTTGAGGTATATTTTTATGATATGTTTAATTCATTGAAGATAATGAAGAGAAGGTAGAGTTTACTATCCCACCTAGATGCAGTATTCAAATGTTTAACAACCCAATGGTAGAATTCAAAGGATAAAATGAAGGGACTAATCAACATATTGGTTAAGGGTCAAATCCATAATTTCGAAACCATTAGTCTGGACCATTTGAACATAATCATGGGAATAAATGTTGGCAAAATTCAAGGTTTGGGTACATGGTCAAGGAACTTAGAGAGGGTCCTAAAAGATGACAAAGATCTGATGGATAGAATTAAACAAATCCTTAGAACTATGATTACTAATCCTATAAAACTTATCTCCCTAGGTATCATTGTAGATGGTGAATACAATTATAGAGTCACCTTGGTCATGCAAGAATTAAAAATCAAGAGCCAAGGTAAGTCTAGGTCTAACAATAATAGGATCATGAATATGATCCTAACTGTAGAAGAGAAGATTGGCAAAACAAGGAGCATCAAAGAAGCTATGACAAGAAATGATAGGGATTTTGAAAACTTGGCTGACTAAGAAGATGAGTGCCTCCTAAAAATTTCTATCAATTTAAAACTAGTTGATGAACAACACCATAAGGCCATGTGGATTCTTTAGCAGCAATAGGGGAGTTCTTCAACTTAGGGCCCACTAAATAGTAATATTCTATTTTATTGAAAACTTTGTAATATTTGAAAATGGAATGTTATTTTTGTAAAGGTATGTGAAAATTTTATAGCACATTTTCTTATAGGTTAGTCCACTTGGGAAAAATGGAAATGTATTCTAGAAACTTTGTAAAATAAATAGTTGTCCTTACTTTTGCATGTTTGTAACTAATATGACTAATTGATGTACTACCTTAGCCTCATATAAAAGGTAGTATTGCCATTTGTAAAAAGGGGGAGAGTTCTTAGAACCAGATTACCTTTTTAAACTTTGAGCAATGAATATAAGAAAGGAATTATGCAAAGATTGTCCATCATTTGTTTCTGTGAAATGCTATATGGTTTCTCTCTTAGTGGTGTGGTTTCATTTTTAGATTTAAATAGTTCTTTTAGATTCTTGGTGTTACATTTGATTGTAGAGTTATTAACTTATGATAATTCTAGGTTAATTGAAGGATCTTTGATTTGTTTTTTTTTATTTGCTCTACATTTGTAGATGTGCATTAGCTATCTGCTTATAGGAGTAAATCCTCAAAGAAAGCTTGGTTTTGATTTGCATTATTTCTCACAGTCTTCAAAAGTCTGTCTAATGCGTGATATGATTTGGACTTAAGCTGTTTCATGTTACATATTGGTTGAGTACATATCTGGATGAAATCTAAACTTTGTCATAATGTCTAAAACAAGACCGACAACACCTTTATTTTTTCCTTACCCTTCTTTTTGCTTCTTTTTTAATCAAATAAGTATAGTTTAAAATCATTGTAAACATTCATTCTATAATAGTCTTAGATTAGAAATAATTCACCAGTACTAACATAGACGTTACATATCTTACAAAGATTATTAAGGACCAAGGTGGCTCCCAAACACCAATTAATATAAATGTTGTGGAATAGTCTGCATGCTTTACCTCTATTTCACCAAGGATAGTATAATTGTCATAACCTATAACTCATGCTTTGAACTCCCTGAGTTATAAAATGAGAAGTGTTCTTTAAAGAATAAGAACACCTATGATACACATAGAGGCATCAACAAGATGAAGCTTTGTTGGTGCTAGAAGGAGGGCCCTTTATGAATTGGAAGATCTTCACTAATTTTAGTGTGTTTTGATCAAAGATTGGTTTTATCTTTACATATTTACATAGTTATTTGCTCAAAATTGTAAAGAACATCGATCTTCATGGTCTTTCACCCATCTTTTTGCTTCTTTTAGACAAAGATCAAAGTTATTTGAAGATAGATGCTTAATTCTAGTAAAGATAGCTTAAGATCTGAGAATCCAAAGTATTTGAGGCTATAATAGCTTGTTTTGGTCAAATATTGATAGATATTTTAGAAATATAGGTTTATTTGAGCTTAAAAATGTAAAGACTAATCATATTTATGTAATTGGACACATCTTGGAGTTAACTTAGTTAAAAAATAACATCCTTTGTTGTTATTTATATGAATCTTTACTAAATTTTCTTAATTTGCAAGTTTGATCCTTGTTCTTTGTAAAGGTGGATTTAACACATCATATTTCAAACAGGATGCAAATTTTACAAGATAGAATTGCCTAGAATCATAATGAGATCACATTAAGAAATAAGAGAGACTCTGTCAGAACTAGAGATCCATAAGAAATCTAGGCAAGACAAAGGTAGGAGTAGACGTTCAAAATATTTTCCAGCTTCACCACTCTAAGGCACTCCTACATTCAACCTTCATCAAGGTATGGCATGGTTAGGTGATTCTTCCATCAATGTACCAATTGTAGTGCATGATCTCCCCCATAATCTTGAGAAATATTTTCCAACATTTAGTCTAAATGGTATTGTAATCATTAAAGAACACATTAAGTCATTCAAAGCTAAATTAATATTATTAAATGTCATCCATGAAGACATAACATGTAGGTTGTTTCCTTTTACATTTAGGGATGTTGTATATGAATGGTTTCTTAATTTGCCTAACAATTACATTACAAGCTAGGATGGCTTTAACAATGTCTTCATTGACCAATTTGGTAAGGTTATCAGTCCATGCATCTTATACCAACAATTTACCACCATCATAAGAGATGCTAGTGAGTCCATAAGGACACTTAATGCTAGGTTTCATAAAATGCATAGCCAGACCATAGATCCCTACAAACTTGATGGGGTTTTGGCTTTAGAGATCTATAAGGATGTAATAGATCCCATGACTTCTGTGTTCTTAAAGAGATCTCTCCTAGTCATAACCACCTTAGCCCATGCCTATTTTGAAGTAGTGATCATTAATGATCAAATGCAACCTCAAGGATAAATGGATTACTCTGTCCTAGATGTTAATCCACATATTCCTAGCTTGAATATATTTCCCAATAATAATCAGAATAGGCTAGCCCTAAATCAAATCTCAAAACTAAAATAACTACCCTTGAGTCATGCTACCCCTAATCAAAACTTAGGATTCTTAGGCCATCCTATAAATGGATTTAGTCTAAAAGATTAGAAGGCATTTGTACCAATCTCTGGTGCTAACCAAGTTCATAACTCTGAGACCCCCAAAAGTGAGAATGACTTTATTTTAAAAATGGTCCAAAATCTTAGCATGAAATTTCTTCAATTACAAAAATAGGTTAGTCATACTGGTGAAAGTTGAAGAAGAAAATTATCTTTTCAAAGGTTTAACATACCCAATAATAGGTTTTAGAATGATATTTTTCATAACAATAAGAATAATTAATTATCTACTAACAAGAAGAATATGGATAGTAATTTTTTTGATTTACATTAACAAATTACTATAGAGTTAACTATACTTATAAGCATGGATAAATTAATTACTTTGAGTTTTGTAAAGATTTTAAAGCCTTTCAAGAAGATTCAGACACTTTTGAGGTAGTACCTAACAATGATAATGGTGTAGGTACTTTAGGATCCAAGCCTATTGACCAAACCGTCCACATTCTTCCAAGAAGATAATGAACTTGATGGTGTTCCTGAAGAAGTTCATGCCTTCTAGAAATTCATAAAGAATATTTACCCTCTAAGGAATAGAGAACAAAGGTAGCCTTTGACTACTTATACTCCAAATAATTTTGGCACTCCTCCAGACACCACATCGAATAATAACCCAAAACCTCTGAAGGGAAGCACTTCTAAACAAAGTACTGATACATCTATTCCTTAAAATAAAATTATATATAATATTTTAGAGGACATGAAGAAAATCAAAGCTAACATTACTCTGCATGAATTAACACAAATAACTGAGCAAATAAATCTATTGCTAGAGTCCTTGTCCAAGAAACCTAACAAGGTGTCTAAGACTGATAATGCAAATGTCTCTATGTACAAAGCTAAGATAGAGTCCCCACGCTTCCTACTTATAGTCAGAATGTTTGGTAAGAACTTGTATAACTATTTGTTAGATTCTGGTGCTTCTACAAATATTATGCATGTAGGTATTTGTAAGCAACTTGGTTTGACCCCATTAAGTTTGATAGGGTTGTCACCTAATTACATAAATCTAGGGTCAAAGTGATGGGATAATTTTTAAATGTCAACATGCAACTGGCTTCTAAGCCAAGAGTCCAACAATTCATAGATATCCAAGTGGTAGACTTCCTCGATGCCTATGAGCTAATTTTAAGCAGAGAATGGACAAAAAATTTAAAAGGATATATGTCCATGGACTGTTCACATCTATGGTTTCCTTGAAAAGGAGTTTTAAATCAAATCAAAGTGGAAAGAGATCCAAGGATGAAACATATGATCATGAAATACAATGCTATCAATGAAAATGTGAATATAGTTGACTCTGATTTGGGAGTTTTCACTGTCAAAACTAATAAAGTAAGTAAATCTAAGCCTTCTCATAATATTCATGGGTTGTGAAAGATGCATTTTGATGGGGCTAGGTGAAAATCTATATCTAAGGTAGGCATTTTTATAACTGATCCTATTGGTACGCAATATCATGTTTCTTAAAAACTCCAATTCTTATGCACCAACAATCTTATAGAATATGAGGCTCTAATCCTAGGACTATAGTTTGCCATCAAGAACAAATTCAAGGAAATACTAGTTTATGGTGACTCATAACTAGTAGTCAATCAGGTAAGGAGTAAGTACCAATGCAAATTATCATACCTAAAGAGGTATACATTTAGGGTTTGGGATCTCGTTGAGTATTTTGATGATTTAAATATTAGGTCTATCCCTAGGGAGGAAAGTAAATCCACTGATGAACTAACCTCTACTACTAGTAACATCATGCCTAAACAAGACTCACCAAACTTCAACATTGAGTTAATACCATGTCCTTCTATCCTAGACAAAGTAAATCATCTACAGGTCTTTAGTGATGACCAACAAATCTTGGACTTCATGACTAGTTTAGGGGTATTTGAGGCTCATGTCATAGATGAGGTTGATGAAACCACCCTTGAGAACAAATTTGATAGCAAAGTCATTCAGATAAATGATAACAAGATCCCTAAGGGAATGCTTCTCCTAGAAAGGTTATTTGATCAAGATAAACTAGTTGAAACTTCTAAGATTCCTAAATTAAATGGGAAAGATTACAATGCAGTTGATCTTGGACCTCAAGATCAACCTCAACTGGTCAGTATTAGGAAAACCTATACCAGTGTTAAAAACAAAAGTGTTAAAGAGCTATTAACAACATACAAAGATGTGATAGCTTGGTCATATGATAACTTAAAGTTTTTTTGATCCAAGACTCATCACCCATACCATACCTCTCAGAGAGAATTGAAAACCTTTCAAGAAAAATTAGAGACCTATAAATCCTATCTTAGAACCCATGATTTTAAAAAAAGTAAAGAGATTTTTGGATTCTAGAATTATATTTCCCATTAGGCACTCTACATGGGTTGCCAATTTGGTGCCAATCAGGAAAAAGAATGGTGAAATAAGACTGTGCATTCATTTTTTAGATTTGAATAGGGCATCTAAAAAAGATAATTATCCTCTTCCTTCTCTTGACCAAATAATACAAATGTTTTTAGTTTAGCCATGATGTCTTTTTTAGATGTTTTTTAAGGGTACAATCATGTATTAGTAGACAAGGAAGATAGAATAAAGACAACATTCACAACTATGTGGATCACCTTCACATACAAGAGAATGCCTTTTGGACTAATAAATAGAGGAGCCACTTTTCAAAGGGACATGGACCATGCCTTCCAAGGCTTAATTAGTAAGTGCATTACAATTTACATGGATGATTTAACTTGATCTAACTATTTTCTTTAAGAATAGGGAGAACCACTTAATACATTTACAATAGGTATTTGAAAGGTGCAGTAGGTATATAATCTCTCTTAACCCTAAGAAAAACATTTTTTGTGTCATTGAGGGTAAATTGTTAGGCCATGTTACCACTAAATATGACATCTCCATAGATCCTGAAAGAATATAAACAATATCAAAGATAGAACCTCCCAATAGTAAAAAAGAATTGAAATCATTTTTGGCTTTTCAAAAATTGTCAAACCATTAAATGATATGATAAATACGGATGCTAAAGTCTCATGGAATGAGGAGTCAAATAGGACCTTTGGAGACATCAAAAGGGCAATCAGTCAAAATCAAGGAGGGAAGATTGTTATTATTATTGTTTATGTCGATGATCTAGTCATCATTGGTAGCTTACTGAAAGTAATTGATACAACAGAGAGTAATCTTAATCAATCATTTGACATGATAGATCTTGGTCTATTGCACTATTATCTTGGATTGGAAGTATGGTAAAAAGGGTACCACATATTCATGTCTTAGATTAAGTACACCAATACATTGTTTAAGAGGTTTTAGATAATGGATTGAAAAGTAATGTCTACACCTATGGAGACAAGACTTCAGGCGTCTCACTTAGATATATCACCACCAGTAGATGCTACTCTTTATCACCAATTGATTGGGATTCTCATCTACATCACATACACTAGGCTAGATATCTATTATGCTATCATCTATCTTTCATTGTTCATGAACGATCCAAAGGTAATACACTAGAAAGAAGCTGAGTAGGTATTGAGCTATATTCAAGGAATAATGGATTATGGCATAACATACAATAAGAATGATAAGTTTTTCTTAACAAGATACACAAACACAGATCATGCAAGTTTAATTGATGATAGAAAATCCACTTTTGGGTTTGTATACTTTCTTAGATATGGACCAATCTCATGGGGGAGCAAGAAACAAAACTTTATTTCTCATTATTCTACTGAGGTAAAATATCATGTTGCAAGAGGAGCTATATATGAGGCACTATAGTTAAGTCACATACCAGAAGGATTTAGAGTTCCACAAACTTAGCCAATAATTATAAACTGTGACAATCAGGGTGTTCTTAAACTTGTTCACAATCCAATATTTCATGAATACATAAAACACATTTAAGTTCAAGTCCATTTCATATGTGGACATGTTTAATAACACAATATATAGATCCAATATTGACCCACTCAAGATCAGTGTGTAGATGTCTTCATGAAGTAACTTTCACATGATAAATTTTAGGCATTTAGAGGTTCTCTCTCTTGTACTCTCTAAACCATGATGAATTAAGGAGGAGAATGTTAGAAAAATTTAATTCACCTATGTTTGTAAATTTAATTTGTTATCCTATGAAACAAACCACGTAGTAATTTTAGGTTAGTTGTTTGAATTAATTAGTCATTGAATAAAATAGGAGATTATGGATGATTTGCTCATCCTATTTTATAGGACTATTATGAGCATATCTAGGCTTATAAATTACATCCATGTATTTATTTTTTATAAGCTTAATGAAATATATTGATTTCATGCTCCGAAAACCTAGTTATTCATCTTATGTCATGTCACCTTGCCAAAAATGGGTTAGTGGGATCACAAAGTTGAGCTAGCCTTAAGGATCCCTTTATTAATGAGAGCTACCTACATATCCACTACTCCAAAGAGGGATTTAGACATATGTAGTTCTCCACTAAGTTTGGGCTTGTGTGTGCACAAGGGTTAAATATGCTACAAGCAAGGGCATGTAATGATATATTTTTTAACTATTGAAATACTTCTCATGGGATATTATTTGAGTGTTTTAGACTTGTAATATCACTTCTCCTAAGATTGACAAAAAAATAAAGAAGGATAGAGAATTATAAATATATTGTGAAATTGATTGAATGAGCTTGAATATGTGTTTATTTGGTATTTTATAGATGCGTAATGATAAGGATTTGATTTATATTTACACCACACCTTTTGAAAATATCTCATGAAAGGATTACATAAGAAAAATAGGCTGACCCATACATTTCAAAAGATTTTCAGTTTGAATGAATTTTAAATTATATATACTAGACAAGGAATATGGATACTAGCATTGATGCTAGTACCCCTATATGGATGATAGTTTTCCTACATGATAAAAAGCTATTGAGGTTTATAACTGATAGTGAAGGATATATATCATATTTTAAGATTTTTATAGTGTAAAGGTGATATGAGTCATCGAAATGAAAGGGTTGGTCTATAAGATAATACATTAGGTCTAGTGAGATGGTGAATGTGAGAATTTTAGTAGCAGGAATGTATATAATTAAAGGGTATAACCCTGATTGGTATTTGTCAAGTGTACAAGATTGATATGTCATATATAATGATATTTTAGTATTTACACAAATTTTAAAGTTCAAAATTTTAGACTATTCAAATTCAAATAAAATTATATGATCAATGCAGTCATGATGGAGGAATGGATATTATTCATTCCATTTTTATCATGAAAAAATATAATCTAGATTCATCTTCAACCTATGATTTAAATCTATGAAATTGATGTATGTTCGAGTCTAGTGACACTAAATGATGTTGACATCACTTATAGTGAAATTAGCATGGTTCCACATTTTTGGATTATTACATTGAGTACTATTATAACTCAAAATTTCACCCTTGAGAGGGTGATTCAAGACCTCTTAATTGAGATATACAATGGGATTGGTCCTAGGTTATGGGCGATCTCTAAATGAACCAAACATCTAGATTATAGGGATAACTCCCATTGATGTATCAATTAGGCTCATTACATTACACTACTAGCTTACAAAGGAAAAGGGAGAGGATAACATGGAAGAATCCAACATAAGGGGGGTGATACACCAAATTTGTCTCCTCTACTTGCCTATACACTATTGAAATGAATAAATACCAATTAGAACACACAAATTCAATGTTGGGATGTCTTCACATCAATGTTTCATCATGAAAGTGATGGAAAATACATGAACTAGAAGGTGATAACCAAGAGGTCTGATTGAAACACCAAAGGAAAATATTTTACACACCTAATTATGCACACAACCAACTACAACACTATAGTTATAGCTTATACAACTAACTACCCTTGATGTATCAATTAGGAACACTATAATACACTAATAGATTTCAAAGGACAATGGGAGACGATAACATGTAAAAAACCTAACTATGGGGGTGATACACCAAATTTGTCTCCTCTACCTACTTATGCACTATTATAATGAATCAAGACCAATTATAACACACAACTTCAATTCTAGGATCTCTTCACATCAATATTTCATCATGAAGGTGTTGGAAAATGCATGAAATAGGAGGTGATAACCAAGAGGTATAATATGAGACACTAAAGGTAAATATCCTACACACCTGATTCTACACACAACCAACTAAAACACTTCATGTTACCTTAAAAACATTAACCTACTTGTAAAGAGGTAAGAATGATGGGATAAAAGAGAGGGAGTTAGCATACTACCACTATAAATCATGCACAATCACATATATACATTGAGAGAAATATTAAAGAAAGTTAAACCAGCATTGTCAATCAAATTAGAGGTAATAAAAAGTGTTTAGTTGAGTAGGGCTTCACCATACTTAGCCAAAATATCCTTACAAAGCTAAACAAGGTTGTATATATAGAGAATGAGAGAAGGAGAAAGATAAAGAGGCATAAAGGAGCCCACTCACAAGTGTCACTCCATGAGAAAACAAGTTACAATCAATAAAATTGTTAGAGAGAAGTCTTAAAACTCCTTCAACATGTGTTGATGGGTGTGATCATGATCTTCCTGAGAGTTGGCATAGGAAAGACTCTTAAGCTCATTAGATGACTCAACACCTTCTTATAAATTTCCTTATTTCTTGCTTAAAAGTGATAAGTGGCCTTATTTTTCATCAAGTCATTTTTAAATACCCTATTCCCTCTTCATTTATACCTTTTACGTGTTTGAGAGCTCCTCATACTAACATTGTAGTGGTCATCATGTTTGATTTGGTGTCTTGAAGCTAATCAACCTCATTACACCATATTATTCAAAGGTCTTAATGATACACAAGGATGTCATGTTACATACTAATTGGTCATAATTAGGCTCCAAAAAGCATCAAAAATCACTCTTAGTGCTATTCAAGAGGCTCTAAAGCTGTCAAAAATTATTCATAGGTCTGTAATTAAGCTTCTTGAGGGACATAGTGGAATAGTCACCTTTTGGGCCCAAATTAGTAGCTTGAAAGGTTCATACATAATCTAAAGAAGATTTTAAAAATAGAATATAAATACATATAACTTATTTTCAGGCATTCAAATATTTATATCCTAACTTGAAGGCCATCATTACCTTACATTCTCACAAATAGGTCTATAATTATGCCTTTTTTACCAATTCCATACAATTTTTCCCTCACACGTGACAAAAGTGTGATCATCCAGGTGTGTGAGAGAGGCATGAAGGTTTATAATATCATTTCAAGGTTCATACAACCCATTTTTATTGTTTTTATATTCCATCTCCCTCATCAAGATCTTAGAAGGGTTTAGGCAAGGTTTAGAGGAGCTAGTTTTCTTAGCAATGATTCATAATGTTGAGGACCTCAAATTATGAACCGATGCTACATTTTGGGAGTATACATACATTTTTGACATCCCTACATATAATTTTTTCCCATTCACAACCTCCTTAATGTTCCAAGAAAAATATTATGCCACTTCGAGCTTCTCTTGAGATTAAAATAAGGGTTTGAGATGTTTGTCATCTTAATGACTATTCATATAAGATATAAATTTTATCCCTTAAATAATGGAATATAATTGAAGTATAAGATATATTTTAATCCTATAATATCCGTTCCATCCCATTAATTTTCTTCATACAACTCCAAGCTTCTAAAAATAGCCTCTCGATCTTGTATCTTGTTAGTCTTCATTTAACAGAGTATTAAATCAATGAAATAGGTCCTTTGGTTTTATTTTTAATTATGATAAAATTATTTATTTATATATAATATATATAAATATTAAAATGGTATTATTTACTATTATTCTTCTCTATACCTTCTACAACATCCATTAGCTCATGCTAGGGTTATAACACACCATGTAAAGGTGACCCTATTATCTCTATTTAACCTTTTCCTCACTATTAAAAGGGTTAAAAACCTCATAAAATGTTCCAATAAATTCATCATCACCTTATTATAATTTTAAATTTCCATATCACCCTCATCAAACAAATATTCTTCATAATTTTATACTCAGGCCTATGTGTGTAGGTTTAAGCCTACTAGGCTTAAACATGTTTCCCAAACCTTGAAATTACCTTAATTTACCTTTAAAAACATATGAATGTCATGATAAAATATTTAAACAAAATATAATAATTATTTACACTCTTTACACTTCATTATTTCACATATCACTCACATCTCTCTTGCATTTTCTAAACAGGTCTGTAGGTGGCAGTGTTGGCTTCTTGACAGTAGTCTGAAGATATGCCATCTCTTCATTGGATTTTAGTGATCTTGATTTAATTAAATTTGTGTATCAAGTTTATCACATACATCACCAGCTTAAAATTCCATGTTTAAAATAAAACTTTCACTATCTTTTCATCTTTATGCCAAAACTGTCTATTGGCTATAGCTGCATATTAGGCCCTTTTGACTGTTAGACATTTAGGTTTGAGATTTTTTAATTGGATTTGAATTTTTTGATGGAATTAAAAATTATTGTAAGATTATTCACATTCATCCAACCTCTTCCCACTCCTTAATATTCACTTCTCACTATAATAACCCACACTATCTCCCAACTCTTACATGTAGACTTGGAGTTTTTCATTAGCTCTGTAGGGGTCTAGGATTTGCTAGGACTCAAAAGTGTGTCATAAAATCATTATTATATTTTATTACAACTTACACACATCCCAAAAATATTTTAACATGGTTATTACATTTAATATAACCTTTAAAATCTATCATTAACCAAGAGCTATTGCATTTTCTTTGAAAATGCAGATCTACAAGTCTGCTAGCCTGTAGATGGATATTTAGGCCTCCTTGAGTACATGCCTAAGATCATATGTTGTTTTCAAAATTACATATTTTTAATATCTTTTATTTCACTCCTAATTATTTTCCATGGTTCCCACTCCTTGTAATTCATGCAAACTTAATGATTTAAACAAGATTTTAACATCCTTCTCACAATACCTATGTAAACCTATAGGTCTTCACATGAGCATGTAGGTGCATGATATTTTATCCATAAATATATATCTTAATCATCCATGATAAAATAGGGTTTTGGATGTTGAATTTAACTTGTGGATCCATGAAAACACCCTAGGAATACATTGAAGACCATTTTTGCACTAAACTTCATCAACATTAAGGTTCTCAAGAGTAAGCAATGAGTCAAGACCTTTCTCAACTGTACATGAAAATTTCATGCCATTATATACATGGGTTTTTTTATTGGTGGTGGTGTTAAATAAATTTTTTTCTGACTTGGAGAATCCAAACCCTATTAATGCTTGTTTTTAACATCCTACTTTGTCAAAACAATGGTACGCTTATGGCTTGAACTGTCATGATTGAGGCCTTTTCCATTACACCTTCCATTTTGAGAGTAAATTAAATTGATTTGAGAGAATTTAATAAAATATTTATTCCTTTACTAAAACATATATTCATAATAAAACTCTTAAAAACTCTATTGACACTCCCTGTAACTTCATTCAGGCCTACACTTAGCACAAATAAAGGTTTTGCTCACTCTTCATTGCCACACATGCTAAAACAAAGCTGGAATATTATATGATGGGATTATAAATAACCTAAAATATTTACCACATCCTTCCATTTTCACCAAAAATCTATAAAATGCATTCAAATGAGAATAAAATGTGATGTTGGGGTTTTATAGGTAATTTAGAGGCATCTACAGTCTTAAAGATTATTCATAAAGGAGAGGCCACCAATATGATAACTATGGAAATGGATTTTAAGGCCATTATTATCCCCTACTCTGATCAATATCCTAGGTCACCACTCTCTCTCCTTTGTACATAATGCGCACAAGAAGTTAACCATTACTAATTTACTAAGATGCTCGATGGAGATTATGATGCAAATTTTGGATTATTTGGACTTATGAAAGCTTTTTGAGGATAAAAATGAATTGAGGGAGGTTAAGAGACAATATAAAAACTTTTTCACCTGAATATGGATCCTTTTTACCTATATAAGTGCCTAAAATTGCCTATAGAAGAGTGATATACACTCTCTTGTACATTGAACCTACAAAAAATAACCACGATCTGACTTGTATTAATAGTAATGACATATCTGCATTGTTATATATCCCCTTTCATAAGCTTAAAAAGTGTGCTTTAACATTTATTTCATATTTTTTAGCTTTGACCTTGACTTATGTGACATGCTTACAAGATATTTGATGACCTTAGAGACTTATTTACCTTTAAACTATGCTTGAAAACTAGTCCACACAAGATGACATTGGATTCAGACCTCATGTCAAGACTCAAAAATGGTGACTTGAACATCCCTTACACCCTCCCAATAATAACCTCCATGATAAGTAGCTAAGACAAGTAAAAATATAGTGATAACAAGAAACCTTAATCTTTAGACCAAGAAACCTTAATCTCTCCAAATACCTTAACATATGCTAATTTACCTTAACATTTCCAAAACATGACATATGCTATTTTAAACCTCTAGAGACATATGAATCTCTTCTTCTCAATCAAGCATAATTTATTGAAGGACTAATGCCTAATTTCATGACCCAAGGCATGACTTCTCATGATGAATCTGCATAACACTCTAGTACACATAATGAAACCTTAAAATATTCTAATTAAGACCTTCATTAAATAATGATACCATCATGAAACCTCATGAAGTAGGCATAAGACATAAAAAGACATAACATGACTATCAAGAAGGTTCAATATAAGATAAGGAGCAAGTTTTTTGTGAACCTATCCTATGATAGCCAAAATTTAGCTAATAGGTATTATTCCCTATTCACAATAGTTGGGATGATTCCTTTTTACAAATCAAGAGATTGATTAGTTAATTCAAAATTAGGACTTGATCACTCTTAATTCACCATTGGATCAAATTATCGAATAGATTAAGTAAGAGGGCATGGTTATCCATCATCAATTATAGGTTATAGGGAAAATTGGTTTTACTTATATATAGGTGTACTTCTTCCCTACTCTCTTTTAGAAAATTTAATTTTAAAAGTAAAGTTTTTTTCCAATTTCAAATGCAAAAATGAGTAATTCATGAGATATTTCATATTTGAGTTCCCCATAAAATTAAAGTATTTTATCAAATACAA
This sequence comes from Torreya grandis, assembly GCA_037957365.1. Lineage (NCBI taxonomy): Eukaryota > Viridiplantae > Streptophyta > Pinopsida > Cupressales > Taxaceae > Torreya > Torreya grandis. Next base: position 9,698,482 of record JARHVA010000031.1, read on the forward strand.
ATTGTGTTATATTGACTTGAAGTTCAACTCTTTTTCCTTTACTCTAGAAATTTCATTTCTAGAATAAAGGAGAATAAAATGTAGACACATAAATCTAGTCATAGATACTTGACAATGCTAATTCTTGACACATTCCAAACCAAATAAATTATACTCAAATACATGAATATTATTTGTCATTCCTTTAATTTATTCATATTAATGCAATATTAATCATTTGTTTACCATTACTACTATATAAAACTTTCAATGTCAAATTTATAGATGGACAAAAAAACTTCAGATTGTCCTCGACAAAGAAAAAATGTATATGATCCCTATGGATAAGTCCATGCTAGGTGGACAGAGGTATAATACACCCCTATCCACTTAAAATGACCACATATTATGTTAAATAATAGACAGTTTCCAAAATTTAAACCATATTTTTGGGTCTTTCACCACGTTTCACATGGTTGGCTAAAGGAAATTATCAAAATATTAACTTGTAAATACATGTCTAGGGTCATTCATAAGACGCTTGATATTCACTTAGTAAAAAAATTTACTACCATATTTTATCCAAATTATGAATCACTCATAAGGAACATCTATAAGCCAAATCAGGAGCCCTCTAAGGCAAGTCAAGATATATAATTTTCAAGTATTTAAATCATATTCTAATTACATACACATAGTCAAATGAGTAAAATTACACATTCACTCTAGGTGGAAGAACTAAGTGGGATTGATTTTTCTCCTTGGAGTATTGGATACATATCCAATGCTCAATCATCAAGGGGTGATTGAGGTAATCTCATCCCATTACGTTCCCATATTCTTCTTATAGGTTTCCAAGCTATCAAAATTACCTAAGGGTTTTAAAGATAAGAGAATAAAATTAATTATCTTTGTGACCAAATCCTAGTTATAATAACTTAGATTAATCAACATCTACATTTGCAGAAGGTGTATTAATCATTTTTTATGCATAGTCAACTAGGACAAGTAAACGATGAACACACTCAAGTGAATTATTTTATTTTCCTCCTAAAAAAGACCTATTTATAAATATATCCTGATATTACCTTTGATATATCATTTAATTTTTTTTACTTTCTTTGTCTTTGTCTATTAATAGTCTATCACATTCAACTGGGATAAGTCTGTTGTTAATAAATTGAAATGCACTGCATCGCCATCCAATTAAAGTGAACTTATAAAACTTATATTTTTGTTCCTAATTTTAATACTAATCCTATATATTCACCTATTTTTTTTATTTTTCATTGTCAAATAGTTAGAACAATAAAAAAAATTCAATGTGAAAGCTAATTATAATTATTATTAGTACTTTCCCAAAATAGCAGTGTCAAAACTAGAATAGTTTAACATTGTATACCTTTAGCATTCTGATATTTATAGTTTTACACCTATATAATCACATAAACATTTATTGGTCTCATAAAAAAGGGTAAAATAATATTAGAATTATTCTAATAAAAAATGTTTTTGAAATGTGTAGACATAGCCACTACTTATTTGCAAAGTTTGTGAACCCGCCCTACATATTGACTAGGGAAGTAAATAATGTTTTATTATAAGGGGATTTTATTGAACTTGGTTATGAAATTAATTTAAAAATTAAATGTTTATGCCTGACATTCGCTATGAAATTACTCAAAAACTTCACAGATATGTGCCACACTTTTGAGGTGAGGAATTTGTAGACTTACGTTTATAAATCACTAATCTCAAAAATGAAGGTCAAATGTATCATACTTTAGCACATAATATAGACAAGTTAGTAAATCTTGAGAAAACTCAAAACATATGTATGTATCAATCATGTATGATCAATATAAATAAAATGGTTCAAGTGAATCTATAGTGATGACAAATGTAATGCCCAACATTTTTTTAGTGATATAAATTTATATCATGTCACAATAATTTAAATGTAACTATAATGAGTATCAATGCCATGTATAAGTGTCATATTATGTTTAAATGAATATGTGTGTACTTCCTCCTACGAGGATGTAAAATGAGAAGTATGTGTAAGTTATGAAATAGTTAGAAATATGTGTTTTTCCATAAATAGAGGTGATGGAAATCACATGAGTATTGTGTGAGTGTCATGTACATGGGGATAATAAACGTGTTGTAATATGATAGACAAAAGTTATTCCAGTCTATGCCATAAACACCCCTTGAATTACTATGATGTAATAAATATGTCCCTAAAATGGGGAAAGTGTATCAATAATAAGTTTCAAAATTATCCATAATTTGTCTTTGTAGCCATAATTATAATATTAGTAAATATTGTTTAATGTTCTTGACAATTCCTTTAAGGAGTAATAAACAATCAAAAGGTGTAATAAATCTCCTAAAAGGCATAATAGATGTTGTGATAGTAGATCTAGTAATATTTATTTCTCAAAAAATTTAAAAATATTATACAAACTATTTGTAAGGCTTTCATAATCTAACATTAAGTCACAAGAGTGAAAATTGATTCATTTATCAAACTATATACCAATTGCATCAAGAATAATTAGAGTATAAATAATTGGTCTTCCACTTTTCAAAATTCATTTGCACTTGAGAAATTTTGATTCCTTTACATTTTCATCTTTGATACTTTAGTCATTATTGACAAGGTGATAGGAGATCCCTAGTTGTTTGGACCTTTATGTGCTTAGAGTTTTTCTAAACAGGTTGTAAAGAAGGTATGTTGTATTTTTGTCCATTTTATTTCCTTTTTTTTAAAGTTGATTAATTTTTTATTTTAAGCATTTTTATATAATTTTGGATGATTAAGGACCCAATCCCTCAACCAAAAATCTCATCCTCATCCTGACAATATTTTCTACAACACCTACTGTTTTTGCACCTACAGTCATGATCATCTTCCAAAAAAAATTCTAATTTTTTTTACCAATGAATTTTTATTATTTATTTTTCTTATTTATGTAGACACTCGTATTTGTTATTAGACACTTGAAAATCTATAATTTAATCAAATGATAACTTACTTAAATTATGCTCACATACATCAATCTTAATCAACATTCCTCATAAACATTCAATTAAAATTGAGCATGACCCTTCCAAATTTCAACTACCATTACACATGATCATCCTAATCTTTTTCCAAGTAACTTAGTTTCAATATTATATTATAACTGGATTCAGGTAATTATTCTCTATTTCTATATGGGTCCATGCCTTTGAGATATGACCACTATTATAGACTTATCCACTCAGGGTAAACTTGTCCATGCACCCTTTAATGGTTAGTTTATAAATTTTAAATTGCTTATATGGGCCAACCCACACATTTTACATGTGGGTTTGGATGAAATTATAGAAAGAGTTAGTATATAATCAAATGAAGCCATTGCATTTTTATATCGAACATATATCTGGTGTTTACCTGGCACATACCAATATATCACTATAAAGCACCATTTAAAGGATAAAATCCCTAATATAAGTCCAAATACCATCTACAAGGTTAAGTCATAGGTTTTCAAGTATTTAAATCCATACAAAATATTTCACAACATATTAGTATTACATAGGATTGCACACACTCAACTAGGTCTAAGAATTACATTCGATTTAACTTAAAGGGTATCAAATAAGTAGGAAACACTTAGTCAGAATGGGTTAGTATAGGTTATGAAAAAACTAAAATTTCACGCTTTATTCTAGTTTTACATTTTTCCTATAGTGCACATATAGGATTTGAATCAAAGAGAAGGAAAATATGGATATTTGTGTAGATTTTTCAGACATAAAAAGTTATAGTCAAACATAAAAATATATATGAATTATAACTATACATAGGTAGATTAGGTGACACATTCACATATTAGTAAAAATATAGTGGACAATTTTGTGATACATTAGATAAGGTCACATTGCATAGGTGTCCATGGAGTGAAAAATTATTTAGACACATGCAAACTCTATGTTTCTAGATTTGATCATTCACATGCCCATTTTAGAATTTTTTTATGACTGTATTCTTCCAAAAACTTATATATACTAGAAACAAGTTGAGTACATCATTCTTTTAGTGTTTTCTATAAATATAAACTTTTAATATTTAGCTAGTTTTAATCATATTTGTTTAGTAAATATATATCTTAAGCAATCCGATTTATTCAAAACAATTATGTTATTAGGGTCACATAAATCCTAAAAGTAATAAAACATATTGGTGAACCCACTTATTGTCTAAATAATTTCTAAGCCCTAGGTTTTTTATAAGGTTTGATCTTTATTTTGAGGGTTTTCAAAATTTTACTTGAGGGTTTAATATTTAAACCTAATTTCTGAGTCTTTTCTAATTTCATAATTGTAAATTTGATTTTTTTCTCATTTTACCGTAGTGTTTCATGCTCATTATCCTATTAGGGCTTCCTATATTAGGTTTTTTCCTAGTTTAAATAATATTTTAATAAAAATGACTCTTTTCAAAACTGAGGCATGTTAGTAGCATTTCCTGTATCAAAAACCTATTTTTATTCACAAAAATTATATATGCATTTAATATAATTAAGAATTTAATAATTTTAGTAAATTCCATATAGACGATAAATTATGTACTTATTTTCAAAAGACTATTTAGGTTTCATTTATCTAGGATCAATTTTAAAAAACCTCTTTTTATTTCCAAACTTTCTTCACCATTTTCTCAGAATGGTTGGTTCTTTATTTGATCCTTTTTCAAAACATTTTTTGGTATATATATACCTTTAGTGTTTTATAATTCATTAATAATTTCATATTTTTAAATTTAAATATTATTTTCATACCTGATTTTAGATTTCCCCTAATACCCCTCATCCTTTGGATTTTCTATTTTATAGCCATTTCTTTCTTTATTCTTATGATAATTAATGGAAAATTAGGTTTTAGGTGACCATGCCTATGTTCCTAATGAAAATTCTTATGCAGATGAATAATACGCATGTACAAGTGAAGGAAAATTTATTATAGGTATGATAATGACAATTTTTAAGATTGGAATGCTAATGACTCCTATAACTATAGTGAAGAAAACTACTAATAAAATATTAAAATGTAAGAAGTTGATTTTATTTCCTCCTCTATCTATTCTTCCATTAGCCTTACACTAGAACAAGAAGAAATTAACATGGAACCAGTAATTCATGGATAACACACTAATAATGGGGGTAGCTTTAGTCACTGAAGCTAAATGTTACATAAAAATCATAGAAATTTATGTGATAGTCTCTGGCCAGAGCATAAATTTATATAAAAGCTTGATGTTATTCATCAACACTTTAGTTTCCATGTAGGATAAGATTTATAGAATTCTAGGTTGCATCATCAAGAACCTTCCTTCTTCATATCTGGGTATTCCTCTCTTTAGTGGCCCTATGAAAACTAAATTATGGAATCCCCTCATTGATAGGATTCAGATGAAATTATCCAGGTGGAGAGGAAACCTCCTATCACAAGCCAAAAAATTACAAGTTTTGAAAACTTCCCTTCAAAGTATCTCGATCTACTTCATGTCCTTGTTTGTCATACCAGGAAAAGTAGCAGACTAGATTAAACAAGTTCAAAATATTTTCCTTTGGAGAGGGTCTGAGGATAGATTCAAGTTTCCCCTCATCTCCTGGAATAAGGCTTGTCTTTCGACATCAAAAGGAAGATTGGGATTGAGAAGGGTGAGATCCATGAACCAAGCCCTTCTATAAAAATAAGGTTGGAGGATGATTAAGGAAGATAACTTTTGGACTAAAATCATAAGCACCAAATATATAAATTATGGGGAAGGTCATTCCTTTTTTAATGAAGAAGGCCTAGTAATGGTTCAGATTTTTGGCAAGCCTTGAGAGTAGAAAAGGAAAAAAAAAGAAGACTCAAATAAAGTATAGGCAAAGGGGATAAGGTTGACTTATGGCAAGATTCTTAGATCCAGTGCCCCCTAGATTCCTCTATCCAAGATCTAGAGTTGATAATTTTTTTCAAAGATACCATTAGTAACAAGGTATGTGATTACTGGGAGGTTATAGAAGGCAGAAAAAGATTGAAAAATTTGCATAAAGCAAACTCCAATTAGTGTCAAACACTCATCCTCCAAGATTTTTTACCAACTATCCTCTTTTCTCCTAGATTTTTTACCAATTGAATTCTGGTCATACCAGGTACCTCAAAGAAATAGGGTGTAGACATATAACAAGTAAAGTGGACTCATCTTTCACTTAACTAGCTTAAACTAAATTTTGATGGGGTTTCCAAAGGTAATCTAGGAATAATGGGAGCAAGAGGTGTCATTAGGGATTGTTTTAAGAATATTAAGGTGGCCTATGTGGGTCCACTAAGAACCCAAATGAATCATGTTGTGGAAGCATAAGTAGCTCTATGGGGAATCAATCTTGCAATCAAACTGGGGATGAAATTTATTCTAATCGAAGGTGACTCTATGAACATCATAAATTTCCTAAAAGGTTTAAATCACTCATCCTAAAACATTGTCAAAATAACAAATGATGAAAAAAAGATGATGACTCGTCTCAAAGTGGTGTCACTGGCACACATGTTTAGAGAAGGGAACAAATGTGCTAACATGATGGAAAATATTAGAGTTCATTTGAAGTCATTTAACAATTGGCATGGTAGTCAATTTCTTACTAATGTCACCCCCTTATTGAATTGGATAAAGGATAGCCCACACAAATCAATGATGAACCCTTTAATGATGAATCAAATAAATTCTAAAGGAATAGATGGTATTTTATGCAAAAATATCATTATCCATCCCTCTCTTAATATTTTGCATGCTCGATTAGACCCATAGTCCCATAATATTAACTTATTTGATCTCAATTCCAACATGTATTGTGCCACAAAGGGTTTGAACAGGGTAGCCTATGGAATAAGATTGTATAAATAAGAAATGGGTGGGGATCATTGATGGGTGTCGTTATTCCCTTCATTTAATCAACTTTCTGTTGATGTCATATTTAACCAGGGCTATGTCTAAAGCTATATGCAACAAGAATAATCGTAGTGATTTAGTAATTGATTGTAGGTATTTGTATTTTGTTTCTTTTTGCTTTGAGGGATTTTTAATGTCTTAAGGACTTCTTGGTTAAAACCTTTATTGGAATCAAACTGTGAAAATTTGATGGAAGTAAACACATGTAGAAATGAAATAGATTGTTGGAAATAAACACACTTTTGCAAAATAAAATAGATTGTTATAAATAAACACACTTTTGTAGAATGAAATAGATTGCTGGAAATAAACACACTTTTGCAGAATGAAATAGATTGTTGGAAATAATTGCAAAGAAATGAGAATTTAATTTAAGACACTTACATGAACAAATATACAATAAATTTTAACTCTAAGGAGTTGGAAGCATTTATAAATTTAATAGAGTGACCTATTTGCTTTTGCAAAATAAAATATAAATACCGACTAAAAATGAAGATCCTGGTTCTTGGAGGAGTGGGCCCTTGCTCCGCCTAGAAACAAGATTGAACAGTTTAATTCTCTCTCAAAATAGAAATGGCTATTTCATTGATAAAATGTTCTATATTACAAAAATGTACTAATCTATCCTTGTCTCTCTATTTTTCAATTATTTTTTCTATATTATTCTAAATTCTCATCTCTGTATATATATATATATATCTTGATGGTTGTAACTAATTCATGGATACGATGGAACTGAATCGTGCCCAGAATAGATGCTAAATCAAGATGTGGTATATGTCCAGCTGTGTGATAAATATCTTGGATATGCAAGTATGGAAATTAGAAGTCTGCTCCAAATTTAATGGGATCATTGGTTTGACTGATCACTGGTCATTTGGAATAGATCGTCATCAGTTCCATGTTTAACTACAAAAGTTTTGTAGCTTATCTAAAGGAGTATCGGAGTTAATTCAGATAATTCTAGAGCTAAATATAGAGTTCCAAAACTAAGTCCAAAAATGTGGCTACTTGAAATAGTGTGGTGGGGTTCCAAAACTAAGTTGTATTGATTCCAATGCTTGTAAAAACATGCAATCCACTTCATATTTGTTCTTTAGCCTGATGATGACTTGTTTTATTACAAAACTTGAATTTTACAACACACTTGTTAGGAATTATAGAGCTTTTTAAACATTAGAATCACAATCAACAAAAGATGGATAATTGCATCCTAACTCATCTCAGATCAAAATAAAAGTTACAAAATGCAATCAAACTTAATAGAAAAAGAGAGTAAGATGAGGTCATTTATTATACATTTAATGGGCATATTCTAGCCTCATCATTTCCCCCATACTTACTTGTTTGTAAGTCCCTTTACAAACTTCACTCTTCAAATTCAAGATTGTATATCCTGCATTCCATTTGATTGCTCAGATCAAATGGCTGGAACTGAATATCCCAATGCTTTGATTCAGAGGTACTATAACCTGCTCCTGCTTCTACTTTTCTTTTCCATTCCTCAAATTGAGTGGGATCTTGATGTTCTCTATTTTGCCAAGGAGATATAGGGGTGAGAAGTAAAGGTGGTCTTTTCTAAATTCCTATCCATATGCACAAGGGAGTTTCATTGATCTGGGGAATTATTGTGCATAAAACTTTTGCCCTTTCTAGACTCCAAATCAAATTTGAATGGGATATGACTTCTCTTCTTTTCAATGCCACCGAGAGAAATTCCCATCTTTTCAAACAAGCATCATATATATTATCAAAATTTGCTCTTTCATAAGAGGTGAAGGTATTAAATATTTTCTGTAAATTGAAAAGATAAGGTCCCTTAAACTTGTCATTAAATGAATGGGATTGGAAATGTGTAGCAAATGCAAATGGGTTACCATAATGAATTATCATATAGAGACCAGATGAACTAGCCTTTAATAGATGCTCTGACTTCCTCTCCTTCCATGTAATCTAATTTTGAATAATAGAGACGAATGCATTAAGTTGACTTTCCCCTACGTACAAATTGATCATAAAACTTAAATTTTTTTCTAGCATGAAATTGCAGAGGTAAAATTCACAAAGAAGATTTTTCTATTCTATATTGGCTGAGTAGGTGGCCAAGAAATCAGCTTCATCTTTTATTTCATGTGGAATACCACATGCTATCCTTGCCAACTGCCAGTGAATGAATTGTTCCTCTAAAAACATGCTATATGCAAGAAAAGGTCTTCTGCATGCAAGCAGTTTCTCACTCATCATGCAAACCATTTGTATTTTCACAAGATATTTATATTTATCATTTTCCTCCTTGAAAAATTTCTCTTCCCATTCCTTCCTTTATTTATTTTCTTCCTCCATTGTGCTTTTCAAGTCTTTATTGGATGCCTTGATGACACTGAGTTCTCCGCATGTATCATCCCATAACTGCTTGAGTGGCAAATAAGTCAATTCAGTCTATACAGAGATTGTTGACACATCAGTTTGTCTCCTAGAAATTATACATTTTTCCTTGTTCTCCATCAGTTGCCTTTTAATCTCTGCTAATTCCTCATTCTTAGCTGTGAACTGGTTTGTTAATTCTTCAAGGAGCTTTTATTTTTGTTCTAATTTGAGTTTGAGGAAGTTTAATTCCTCATCCTTTTCCTTGAGAATGAGCTCTACTCTAGACAAAAATAGAGCCTGTTTAACCTACTAATTTTGTTCTTTTTCTGACATTTCTTGGGGAGTTAAGCATTCTTCTTCCACCATAGGGGATTTCCCTTTCCTTCTCCAAGATGCCTGTTCATCTTCTTTTTGGTATCTCCTCTTCCCCTAGTTTTCTTTATTTTTTTCAGCAGTAGTATTAGTTTCCAAATGAACTGAAGGGGTAGGAGTTGCTATTGTTCTTCTAGAAATACCAGGGTTTTGCCCAAATTTTACAAGAAAATTTTCCCACATTTCTTTACCATTTTTCTTTGAAAATAAATGGTGTTGGCATACTAAATGCACTAACCCATGATGTCTGTTTGTTATTACACCCCAAGAATATCTCTGGGCCATTATATGGATGGAGTAAAAAAGAAACCCTGGAAGGTTTACTATATATTCTAGTTTTTTGGCTCCATATCTAAGGTGTATAAGGATTTTTAGGACTTCTTTTCCTACTATCCCAAATTGTCCATCACAGGTTAAATACTTAACTATCCAAAATGCTACTCTGTCAAAGGGTTTGGGCAAGCTAGCCCTTTTGACTCCTTTGATGATTTTATTTGTATTATAAATATGCTGGGGTTCAACTTCCCCCTCTTTCAACAATGTTTTATCTAGGTATTTTAATGTCCCCTTGATAGGGTTTGGGACATGCACTATTGGTATTCCAAAAATTTCACTTATTATATTCATAGAAAAAGGAATGAAAACCTTCCTAATCTTTGTCCTTATTTTATCTAAATTGATAACAAATTATCTTACCAATTCATTGTTACATTTGGAAAACTTCCTCAGAAACTCTAGCCATCCTGTCTGTTAAAAGATAGTTGCTACTTCTTCATCTGCAAGGAGTTGGGTATTATTTTCTAGTTCTAACTTATTTTTTATTCCCATGATTCATTCTTCTTTAATCTTACACAAGTTAGCTAAAGATTGCTTCTCTTATTAGTGAAACTAATGATTTTGGCTATGGAACTAGTAGATTCGGTTGTTGATCTAGAAAATTTGGTTGCAAAATTACTATACTCAGCTATAGAACTTATAGATTTTAGCTATGAAACTACTGTACTCATCTATAGAACTAACGAAGTTAATTCGTTGTATCTCTTTTGAAATTTTTCTGCAGCTGGCTTTTAATTTGTTGATTCAATAATAAGAATGATTATTTATGACTATCCACCAACTCATTCCATCATCAATATCCTTCTCATGATTTTTCACATTTAACCATGATGTACAATAGATGAATCATCATACTAATCTTACAAATCAAGTCTAATCACACATGCAAAATTTCCATCTAACCTTTAATAAGTTAAAAACATAATTACCATCCATGATGATGTAATCCTCTGTCATGATGACTCATCATTCCTAAAAACGGTTAGAAAATAGTTAGAATTCAAAAAAAAAAGTTTTATTTGAATTAGCCATTTATTTGAGAATATCAACCACCATCACTTGTTTTCAATTGATCTTTTATTTTTTTTGAAGAAGAGAACACCATTTACTGGTATTCATCCTCTTCCATTTATTCTAGATCTTTTCAACTGATTATTTGATCATTTTGGAAGAACTGGGTTCTTCCATATGATCAAATTATTTGTTTGCTTCAATCTGCTTCAAGAATTCATCCTTAGTAGGAGGCTTCCTATAAATTTTTATCCTGTGTCCATTGACCAAGAGTATTATTTTACTACCATCAATGGGAAGTAACTAGATAGAACCATTGTCAAATATCTTCTCAATCTGATAAGGACCAAACTATGTGGTTCTTAATTTGCCTTTGAATTGTTGGTACTTAGAATGAAACAATAATGCCCAGTCTCCTACTTTGAATTGTCTTTCCTTGATATGTGAATCATGCCATTACTTCCTTTGACCTTGGATTATCTCTGTTTGGTGAAGTTCTTCCATTTTGAATTCATCCAATTTATTGAGTTGAAAGATTCATTCCTTTTGAGCTACATCCAAATCAATTCTCACCTTAGATGTTGTCCTCAATGTTTATAGTTCAAACTCAATAGGCAACAAAGGCTTTTTCCCATAGACTAACTCATATGGTGAAAACCCTGTTGTGGTTTTCCAAGTTGTATTGTAAGCCTAGACACCTTCAGGTAGTATATTTACCCAATCCCTTCTTTCTTCTTCAACAATTTTAATGAGGATGGTTTCCAATTCTCTATTTATTACTTCAACTTGTCCATTTGCTTGTGGGTGGTAGGGATATGACTTCCTATGATTGATCTGATAATACATTGTGAAAGACTGGATCATATTAGACATAAATCGTGGTCCATGGTCTAAAATTAAGCTTCTTGGTGCTCTAAACTTTACCATAATTTTATGCCAAAAGAAATCAGCAACTACTTATTCAGTGGCATTTGTTAAAGCTTGCACTTCTACCCATTTTGTTACATAGTTAGTACACACAAAAATGTGCTCTTTTCCTTGTAAAGGAGGATTAAAGGGTCCAATAAAATCCAATCCCCATTTCTCAAATGGTTCAATCACTACTTGTGGTTGTAGAGGCATTTCATTTGTAACGGTTGGCTATCCCATCCTTTGACAAGGATCACACCACCTGATATATCTCTTCACATCTTTGTATATAGATGGCCAATAGTAACCAGTGCCAAGTACCTTGTGAGCTGTTATTTTCACTGAATAGTTTCCTTCACTTGGTTCATCATGACATGCTTGAAGGATGTCAAAGATTTCATCTTCTCTTACACACTTGCGTAAAACCAAATCAGGACCACATTTAAATAGCATTCCATTTAGCCATTTGAAATGTGCACTAGTTTTGATTAACTTCTTTATTTGTTTTTCAGTGAAAGAAGGAGGAAACTTCCCTGTTGCAAGATAATTTTCCATGTCAGCAAACCATGGTGTATTAGTAAAAATAACAAATAATTATTCATCTAGAAACTTGTCCTTGACTGGATCCTGCTCCCCTGTAGTGGTTAGTCTTGACAAGAAATCAGCTACCACATTAGATTTGCCTAGATTGTCCACAATGGTAATATCAAATTCTTGTAAAAGTAATAACCATCTAATTATTCTACCTCCAACAACTAGTTTGTTCATTAAATATTTAATTGCTGAGTGATCTGTATGTACAAATATTTTGTACCCTATAATGTAATGTCTAAATTTATTGATTGCATAGATCATAGCTAGAAATTCTTTTTCAATGGTAGTGTAATTTATTTCAGTGGGAGTAAGATTTTTACTAAGGTAGTAAATAGAATACATTCTTCTTTCTTTATCTTTCTGTCCCAAAACTGCACCAATTAAGGTATTTGAGGCATCAGTTTGGATGTGAAAAGGTTTCTCCCAATTAGGTCCTTTCAATATTAGGGCAGTTACTAATTTCTCTTTAATTTATTTAATACCATGTTGACACTATTCATCCCAAAGAAATTCATAGTCCTTGGTAAGCAACTTAAACATGGGGGCAATAATTTTACTAAAATCCTTAATTAAGTGCCTATAGTATCCATCATGCCCTAAAAATGACTTGATATCTGTGGGGGTTTGAGGAATAGGAAAGTCTGAAATAATCTTGATTTTGTTTTGGTCAACTTGAATTCCTCTTTTTGAAATATGGTGTCCTAATACGATCCCTTCATCAACCATCATCAAACATTTCTCATGACTAAGAGACAAGTGATGTTGTTCACATCTTGTTAATACTCTGTCCAAAATTTTTAAGGCATAATCAAATGTATCACCATGCATAATAAAGTCATCCATATATACCTCTACACAGTCATTTGTTAGGTCTGCAAAAATTGCTAATGCAACTCTTTGAAAGGTTGTTGGAGCATTACATAATCTAAATAGAAATACCCTGTAAGCAAAGGTACCCCATGGACAAGTAAATGTAGTTTTGTCCTGATCCTCAGTAGCAACTTTGATTTGATTGTATCCACTAAATCCATCTAAGAAGGAAAATTACTATTTACCTGAAAGGTTGTCTAAGACTTGATCTATGAATGGTAAGGAAAAATAATCTCTTAGGGTGGATTTGTTTAGTTCTCTATAGTCAACACAAATTCTCCATTTTCGGTTCTTTTTAGGGACAATTACAAGAGGAGACACCCACTGGCTATCTGAGATAGGGTCGATAAAACCTACTTGTAATAGTTTTTCAATTTCTTGTTTGACTATATCCCTTAAGGATGGATTAATCTTTCTCTGAGGTTGCCTAACTGGTCTAATGTTTTTAGTATAAATGTGATGGGTGCAGATACTTAGATGAATGCCCTTCATGTCTTTATATTCCCAAGCAAAAGCTTTAGTATGATCCTTCAGAACATCAAACAATTTGGCTTCTTCATTATTCTTTAACCAACTATTAATATTCAAAAAAATTCCTAGTTGAATCTCAACATGTTTGGTTCTAGGATATGATGAATTTATTTGTTGAAAAGGTTCCATTAAGGTGTTTAGTGGATAGGCATGTGGTAACAACATATGATATGTAGCAACATATCCAAAATTTCCTAGAGGTAGAATGCTGGACAAAGGATAGTAGGAAGAGTTATGATACTTATCTTGTTGTAGGTCAAACTCCTCATTACTGTTGTTTTCCAAAAATTCTTCATCATCTCCTGATATCTGTAAAGCTGAAGCTACAGATCCTTCCTCTCCCTAAGAGAAATCTCATTCCTTTAGAGTGAAATTATCTTCATTTATAGAGAATTATTGTTGGTGTGGTTCAGGAACTAACTGTGATGGTTCTGGAACAAATTTTGTAGGTTCTAGAACTAATCTTGACTGATCTAATGACAATTGATGTTCATTCAATGAAGGATTAACCATCTCTTCAATTTCTCATACATGATCCTGCAATGTTATCAGAGCCAAACAAGATAGATTTTTCTCATTAATATTAGGATTATCAACCCATAATTTTTCTTGATTATCAATAAAAGGTCATGCAGAGGGATATAATGAAATTTGCTTAGAATTCTTACTATTAGAAATAGTCATATCTCCTAACCTATAATCAATCAAGGCAACAACTATAGCTAACCATGGTCTTCCTAAAATAATGGGATAACCAACTATTTTACCTTTTGGCTGTAAGATAAGGAAGTCAACTATATTCCTATGATTCCACCATTATTGCTACATCTTCAATAATGCCATCTACTTTTACTATAGACTGATCTGCCATCTATAGTATGGTGGTAGTAGGTTATATGCCTATTACTGGTAATGTTTTCAAAGTGTCCACTATCATTACATTGATATCTACTCCCAAATCAATCAAAATGTTATGTATATCCTTATTCCCTATAGAGACAGAAATAACAGGGCTACCAAGATCTCCATATTTGGGAAGTAGGAGTTTGCCTGCTAATAAATTATCAAGTTTCCCATCTACCTGAATAGTCCTGGGGTAATGCTTCTTTCTTCCAAGTTTTTTAAAACATAATAGTTTGATTAACTTGTTCAACTCTAGGATATCCTTAATTGCTTGTAATAATGGTATTTCAATATTCAATCTTCTTAGTTCCTGCACCAATTCAGATTCCTTAATTTCTATAGCTTCTTTAAATCTTTTTGGAAATAGAATCTTAGTAGAATTTCCTTTTGGTTCCTTATCTTTTTCTTTTTCATCTTCCTTAGGTGAAACCAAGATAGGGGTTTTAGCTTCTTCTATAATCTCTATGATTATAATATGTGGACTGCTAACTATTTTTCTAGATTTGGTTTGAATGTTTTTACAATCCATTATATTTAGATGAACTAATTTTTCTGTTTCTATTTCATATACAGGAGTTGCTTATTTGTTTCTTGGGTTTGCTACTGATTGTGCTGGCATTTATGTTTGAACTATATTTTCAACCTATGGATTTTGTATTAGAGATACCATTATGGCTTGTTGGTTCTAATTTGGATATGTTTTCCCTTTCACATAATTATTAGGGCCCCATCTAGATTGTGGCCAAGCATAAGGATTTCCTTGACCATCCCAAGGATGATGATGTCCTTGAGTATACAAAGATTGACTTGCCCAATCCTGAGGATGCCATGCTAGTTGAGGGGCCCAAGGTGGCTATCCCCAACTCTATGGTACTGTTTGAGTTGCCCATGGCATCATCTAAGGATTAGGAGCTGGTCTTGGCATAAACTATCCTTGGCTGGGTTGTCTCTAAACAAAATTCAATTCTTTTGTGGTGGATGATGTACTGGTTTGTTTGAGATGATTTTTTATGAGTGGAAGAAGAGAAAAAGCATGAGTATCATGTTCTTTAGATTCACAAACAAGACATACTTCTATTTTATCCAAAGGACATTCCCTTATTGCATGCTTCTTCCTACATCTAAGACAATACATGGCTAATGGTTCAATTTGGGAATTTGCTTTAGCTTATAATCCATCCATGGTGGAGGTTAATTGAACTAATATATCTATTTTAAATTTTTCCAATTCATCCATCAGTTTGTTCATATCTGGATTCAAATTTTAAACTATTTTTCCTTTTCTATGTCCACCCCTTGTCCTTGAATAGTTTCTACAAATTTCTATGATTTCATCCATTCTTAATTGAGCAATGTTTCCACCACCAATTAAATCAAGTGTTTCCCTAGATTCATCATCCATACCTTTGAGAAAAATGGTTTTACTTAAATATTTTTGAAGTAAAAATCCACATATTTTACTCACAAAGAGGAATTTGTCCAAATAATCTTCCATATTTTCATCTTGTTCCTATTTGATTTTGAAAAATTCTTCCTTTCGATTTCTTCCTCTAAAATAATCTTGATATTTGTCTAGGAAGACAGTTTCTATTTGTTCCCAATTGGTAATAGAATTAGATTTTAATCCCATAAACCACCTCATTGCTGCATCCTTCAAAGTAGATGGAAATAACTTGAGTTTTTGATTATCTATCTTGTAATCATAACTCTGACATAGTACTTTAAACTCAAACAAAAATTGGTCAGGATCCTCAGATGACATTCCTCTAAATGTGGGCAAGTGTGTAGGTGAGATGTTCTTCATAGTGGTTTCATCATCTTCTATCTGAATGGGATAGGTAAAGGTTATTTTAGGTTCTCTTCTAGCTTCTCATGCCATCTCTCTAGTATTTTCTAGTCCCTTCTCCCTGTCAATGTGGTATGTGGTCTACTTTAGGGATGGTGAAAAGTCAGGAGTAGGAGGTTGACTACTCAATTGAGAATCAAAACTTTCCCTCAATGGATCGTGAGAAATAATCTTCCTCCCTAAGGTTCTACTTGGTTCTGGTGACTGATCCAAAAATTCCAAAGATGGAAATTTTGCTTCTTGTCTTGTAGGAGATAATGGTGCCTCCAATTCTTGTTCAACGTCCTTATTTAAACTAAAGGATGATGGCAATTCTTGTTCAGATATTTTGGGGAGGAATCTACACTTGGAGTCTTGTGGTCTACTCATAAATTTTGTGATAATTGTTAGGGAATTTTTTTGTAATTACTAAATGAATGATTTTTGCTCTTGTTGACACCTAATTAGAAAATTCCAACTAGTGATTCCTTGGCAACGGTGCCAAAAATGATGGGTGCCATTATTCCATTCATTTAATCAACTTTCTGTTGATGTCATATTTAACTAGGGCTGTGTCTAAAGCTATATGCAACAAGAATAATCATATCAATTTAGTAATTGATTGTAGGTATTTATATTCTGTTTCTTTTTGCTTTAGGGGATTTTTAATGTCTTAAGGACTTCTTGGTTAAAACCTTTATTGGAATCAAACTATGAAAATTTGATGGAAGTAAACACATGTTGTAGAAATGAAATAGATTGCTGGAAATAAACACACTTTTGCAAAATGAAATAGATTGTTGGAAATAAACACACTTTTGCAAAATGAAATAGATTACTGGAAATAAACACACTTTTGTAGAATGAAATAGATTGTTGGAAATAATTGCAAAGAAATGAGAATTTAATCTAAGACACCTAAAGGAACAAATCTACAACAAATTTTAACTTTAAGGAGTTGGAAGCATTTATAAATTTAATAGAGTGACCTATTTGCTTTTGCAAAATAAAATATAAATACCAACTAAAAATGAAGATCCTGGTTCTTGGAGGAGTGGGCCTTTGTTCCACCTAGAAACGAGATTGAATGGTTTAATTCTCTCTAAAAATAGAAATGGCTATTTCATTGATAAAATGTTCTGTATTACAAAAATGTACTAATCTATCCTTGTCTCTCTATTCTTCAATTATGTTTTCTATATTATTCTAAATTCTTAGGTATATATATATATATATATATATATATATATATATATATATATATATATATATATATATATTCTTCTTGTTGGTATCTTGATGATTGTAACTGTTTCATGGATACGATGGAACTGAATCATGCCCAAAATAGATGCTAAATCAAGACATGGCTAGATGTCTAGTTGTGTGATAAATGTCTTGGATATGCAAGTATGGAAATTAGAAGTCTGCTCCTGATTTAATGGGATCATTGGTTTGATAGATCACTGGCCATTTGAAATATATTGTCATCAGTTCCATGTTTAACTGTGAAAGTTTTGGAGCTTATCTATAGGAGTACCAGAGTTAATTCAGACAATTTTGGAGCTAAATATAAAGCTCTGGAACTAAGTCCAAAAATGTGGCTATTTAAAATAGTGTGGTGGGGTTCCAGAACTAAGTTGTATTGATTCCAATTCTTGCAAAAACATGTAATCTGCTTCATATTTGTTCTTCAGCCTGATGATGACCTATTTTATTAAAAAACTTGAATTTTTCAACATAATTGTTAGGAATTACAGATCTTTTTAAATGTTAGAATCAAAATCAACAAAAGATGGATAATTACATCCTAGCTCATCTAAGATCAAAATAAAAGTTACAAAATGCAATCAAACTTAATAGAAAGAGAGAGTAAGATGAAGTCATTTATTATACATTTAACGGGCACATCTTGGCCTCATCAATCATGACCATTTTGAGCTAATTTCTTATGAGGAAGCCAAGGCAGACAAGTACATCTAGCATATAATGGTGAAGGGTGCCTTGTCAACTTTTATGGGGAGACTGGTAGGCCATGACATGAGACTATCAAAGGAATTTACCACAGGGTAAAAATATTAGTAGGTTTATATGCATGGACTGAGAATCTAGATAACTAAATAACTCATTAGGGATATAACAAGAATGGATTACTCTAAGATCAAAGCATTTAAGGACAAGAGGAGGAAGGAGGAGCTCATAAATATCTTCTTTATCAAGGAAAATAAAATTCCTAAAGCAATGTCCCAAAAAGGGTTTATGAAGATGGAACTATTGAGGAAGTGGCTTGAGGTATACTAAACATTATGAGATATATTACCCTAGAGGGAAAATATAGTGTGATATTCTCCCATCACTTCCTCTTATTCAATCATTTTAGAGGGCACACCATCAGTCTCCCATTCTTTCTACTAAAATCATTGGAGGCTAAGGTGATGAACTTCAAGGGAAACCCATTAGTAGATATCATTCATCAAGGCTTAATTATCTTTTTGGTTAATAAAGGGGAACCATTATGGTCTAGAATAGTCTTGAAGGTGATCAATATCCCAAGTGAGTTAGAGGAAAAGGATAAGGATGATGAAGTCTTCATCGAGTTTGATGTTGAAAAAGATGTTAAAGACCAGTTTGAGGGGAATATAGGTGAGTCCTCCTAGGGAGACTCCAAATATTGAGGTATTAATATGGGCACTCTATTCTATGTCTCTATTATTTCTAATAAGGGTTGAGGGACCCTTAATCCTAGGACTAAGAAGGGTATTGAGCATTTAATGGAGACGCTGCTCATGAAGATTTCAATGTAGAAGCTGCTCTATAATGAGATTGTGGTAGAATTTGACAATCTCAAAGGAATGTTAGGTCTCAAGATGGTTGAAGCATAGGTTGGTAAATAATAGGTATGAAATAAGGAGCTCACCCCATGGGATAACACTCAAAGTAGTGGGGTAGAAGATAGTAAGGAACTTGAGAAGGAGATAGAAGAAATGAAGATGACCAACTTGAAGAAAAAGAGGAAGGGAGAGGACAAAGATCAGCTCATGGGGAATCACACTAGAGGAAAAGTGAACATCAAAGTTGAAAGTTCAATGGCGAAAAAATTGGTCATTTATTCTAAATCAACTAGTCAAAATCTTCTCTGTATCTTTTTGTTTTCCTGGGACTTTTGGCTGAAGTTTAGTGTCTTTTTAGTAGAAGGGTGTTTTTTGTCTGTTTGTTTATTTCTCTAAGATTTTTTTCTTAGTCATGCCTATATTTTGGATTTTTTGGTATGAGAATGAGCCCTTGTAACCCAAATTTTACCAATCTAATAAAAAAATATAATAATGATTTTCAAAAATGCAATGATAAAAATGTTTGTGATGAATATTTTACAACTATGTATAATATAAATGATGAGAAGAAGTCTATAAATTAGAATTTACAAACCATCACCATACCTACTAGTTATATCATGTCTATGATATATTCAATTAATTATCTTCAAAATAAAGTTGTTACTATGAATTTATAATATAATTCATATAATAATTACAAAGTATATACACCTAATTTTAATCACTTTATCATTTACTGATGCTTTCTCTTGCAATAACTTGTTAATGAATTAATATCTATAAGTGCATGTCTTAAAGGGTGGACTAGTAATAGGATAGGAAAGGATAATGGAAATTTTTGAGAGATGTTTCTATTTTATATTTATTATTCCATTAATACTATCAACTTGGCCTCCTCAAAGTCTATTTCCATGTATCTCTCTTATTTACCTCTTATCCATATTTGTGTGCATGCCTATATCATATGGTATTGGATAGGGCGATACCATTTATTTTTTGCCATTATCCTTCCTATAATGTATTTTCCAACTTAACATAGTTCTAATTGTGTTTCTAACATTTGTGTCATATTAGCCTAGTTGACACCATTTTACATCAACTAACATCTTCTAAATATATCGACCACACTGATACTGTCAACTTGGTGTTTAGATTTCATTTTTTCTAATGGAACCATACATATAGGGTTCATATTTCATTCATAAGATATCATATATCATTCATTCACTCCAATGTTTCTCTCATTTCTACACTAAGTATCATCTGGGAGAGTTAGTGGATTAGAACCTTATATTAATGAGTATTATCTTTTAGTGTCATTGAAGCTCAATAAGAGTCATTGGGAGTTCCTAACTAAGTATATATAGGTATTTATCCAACTATTTTATATCTTAATCCTACAACATTATCTTGTAAAGTTCCACTTGAGCCAAGGGAGATATTGAAGCATTAACGGGTCCACCCTAAGGTAAGTATTTATATCCATACACTCTTTCATTTATCTACTTATTAGACTAGATATTTCTTGTTTGTTTGTGAATTAATGTGTGTGTATCCTTGTTTAGGCTTTCTCTATACCAAATAAGCTTGTGTAGATATAGGATTACTTATAATTTACATAATTCACTTTATGTTGCATAGACGCCCACTTGGTTGACCCTTACACCTTACCCATTCACAACCATTATAACCCATCCTTTATTATAGTTTGTATACATTTACAACCATTTAATTTAATTGCATACTTACAAACATAATTTAAAAAAACTTACCTTTGTTGAGGTCTAGTGAGAGATATATCATTCTATCATAAGCATAGGATTTGGAACCTTTTCCTATTTAAACTTGAGTTTTAGGTTATTCATTGGTCCTTACCTAATTGTCTAAGTATATCTAGGCTCTATTTGATTGAACTTACTTGAGTCCATGTTTGTTGAGAGAAAGAGGATAGCCCATGCATACATTCTAACCTAAACCTGATATGAATCTTACCCTTTTTTGGTTGGGTCAATTTCATGTTTGCCTTTCTAGCTTATTAGTAAAATATTCCAAACCATTAGCCTAACTGTATCAACCAAACTAATATGGTTTCTTATCTATCTGTGAATGATATCAGATAGTATGATACCATTATATGTTTGTCCAAATATTATCAACCATCCCAATATAGTTATCTCAATGTGTCTAAAAATGTATTATCCAACCCAATATAGTTATATGTTTTTAGTTTTATTAGTTTTAGACTGTATTGTCTAACCTCATACTATTTCATTATACTATTTAAATTAAATTCATGCTAAAAATATAACTTTTGACATATATAATTTTTATATCTTTATTTTTAATTTGTTTTGTTTTCACTAGTAAATGTGTTTGGATAGTTTTAAAACTACTTAAAATTGTCATTTCAGGCCAAACAGTTTTCAATTTTACCTGCACCATGATGTGATGGATACCAATGCAATACTCAATCCATTATACAATACCATACACATAATTTAGTTTACACATACCTCACAACATATCATAAATTCCTAAGAAATACTTATTTTTAGCTATCCATTTTAATTTGTAGTGCACCAGTAAGTGATTAACCCATGGAAGTTAGTCTCAATGTACCTCATAGATGGGATAGTTCAATTATGGGTATAGTGGAATTATATGTAGTGTGTTAAATATTTTATGAATAAGAAAAATAAATTTGAAATCCTAAAAATTAATCAAATCATTTTTAGTTTACCTCCCTATACTTATTTTTGTAAATAATTATCTAAATCTCAAATTGTTTGTCTTAAAGACTATATTTACTAGCCCAATACCATTATGTGATGTGTTTGTGAATTATATCAGCTAAACTGACATAAAATTATGTATGTTTGAACTATATTAGCCAACACTATACAATTTTTTATGTTTGTCAATTGTAATGACTAACCCAATGCAATTTTATGTGTCTCCTAGGCTTCATTAGTGAGCCCAATATAATCTAATTTTAAATTGACTGTACCAAATGCATAGGACAATTTGATTAAAATATTTCCTATCATCATAATGTACTAGTTAAATGGTTAACCTGAGATAGTTTGATTTTCATAGCTTCAAGTCAAAATTGTATTGGCTAGGATGATATGTTATGTTTCTTATGAAATTAACAACATCAACTAACCTACTTATTCTCTTCCACTATGAAGTACATATGTGATCAATTCAAAGAGAAAACACAATATGACCTCATGAAACTAAACAATTCTCATAAAATACCTAAAAACTATATGCCTTAAAAATTTTCCATGATTGAAAATCAAAATATAAGATTCTATCATGTGGCTTAAACTAGATAAAAAAGTTATGATCCAATTACTGTTAGTGTAGGTTTTTATTTTTCCCTATTATTTAATTAGGTAATATTATATATTTGTGCATACATGGAGTTTTCCTACATTCGTGGGATATGCTAGCTTATGTGGAGATGTGTGTCATAGATGTGTCATAAGTATCATAAGAATGTCATAAGTAACTCCTTTGACCGGATATTCTAGGTATGGGAGTTACTTCTCTATTCTTAGCACCTTATCACCACCTTTCATGGAGGAGTTATAGTCTATTCTTGGGGTGCTTTGACCACCTTTTGTGGAGGAGTTACTTACATGCTCTCCTATATGTATTCTTCACTTTGGCCATCTTAAGTTATTGGAATATTGGCTTTTCTCCAAATTGTCTATGCAATTGTCTTTTGTTTGATTTCATTTACTTTAGCATTTTATGGTATTCACTTGCTTCGTCTCGTGCAACCACGACTCATGCATCCTCGTTATTCGAACCTTAGTGAATCCTCTGATATGGTATCAGAGCCACCCCAGTAACTGGTTGTCTATTTTACTATTGCTTTCATTGAAATCTAGAGCTTTGTTAAGGGATTTTTTTTGTGAAATTTGAAAATTTATAGGAGATATTGCTAGTTCTCCATGCTATTATTCCTTCCATGGCTTGTTTGGTCTCTCCATATACAGGCCTGTGATCATGATCCAATAATCTTGTTTCTGTTAATTGGCTTGCATATTTTGTGTTTTAATCAAAATTACAGGTTTTCACATGCATTTGAAATATTTTGGTAGCTGATTCTACCTTTGCATGCCATTTTTTGGTTGCTTGGGTCATTTTTTCTAGCTAAAGGCATTTATTTTATACTAGATCTGCATTTTGTGTACATCAGCAAGAAAAATGCCTTCTGGGTTTTGTTCATAGCCTAGAAAAACCATCTAGGTATCTTTCAATTTTTTCATACATTCTATATACTTTGCAAAAACGTGCTTATAAAGATACAGCAGGACCCCTCTCCATTAGCAGTTGCAATTTTGAAGGTAGTTTTCAAATGCTCCGTTCTTGCTCATACAGACTCCTTTCCCACAAATTTTTTTTTGATTTTGGCTATTTTTTCATGCTATATGCACTAGTGTAGACATTTTTTGATTTTGATGCTAATTTTTTTTTAGAAATATTAGATTCTCAGTCGTGACATTGCACAGTTCTCATTTTGGGAACTTTGAAAGATCATAACTTTCACATAAGACCTCGTATCGAGATGATTCTTTTTTTGAAAGTGCATGATTTTTTGATTAGATCATAGTGGTGTTATTTATTTCTCTAGATATTATTACAAAGTTGTATTTTCAGCATATGCTCTTCGTGAAGGTTTTGTAATGCATTGAAATCAAGACCACGTAGTATTTCTTTCTAGTGGCAGTTGTAAATGCACTAATATAAAGTCCCAAACCATATTTTTTTTGGGGGTTCTTTGATTGAGTGAAAAAGGGGGGGTGTGATTATCTTTCATCACTTTTTTTACTTCTATTATATTTCTCCTTTCTACATACTTTCACAAACTTGCAATCAACACAACTTCACCTAAATTCAGCTTAAAATGGATTCTTTTCAACTTAAACCCCTAACACCCTTCAACTATCATGAATGGAAGGTTAAAATGTTTATCATTATTAGAAGCAAAGGGTTGTATAGGATCACTATGGGTACTGAAGTAAAACCCAACACTGATGCTAAAAAGGTCAAGTGGTATAACCGTAGTGATGAAGCCTATAGACTACTAAGCTTGTCTGTGTTTCTAGAACTTTTCTTCCATTTAGAAACTGCCAAGACTCTCAAAGACATATGGGACACCTTAGAAGTCTTATTTAGGAAGTTTGATGAGATGAGAGGTCATGAGCTCAAAAATGAACTCATAAGTCTAAGTCCTAGCAACTTTAACACCCTATAGGACTTCTTAACTAAGTTTAAGGCCCTCAAATTGTAATTGAAAGAATGCGGGATAGAGAAGAAAGATGATCAACTCATCCTTTCTATTCTCGCTAAGTTAGGTCCAAGCTATTTAGTCTTTGTCTCCACTTTCCATGCCACAAAAAGTGCCCTTAGCGCTACATGAAAAATGCCTTCTTTGGATTCATTCATTGTCGACTTGACTAGGGAGAAAGATAAACTAATCCAAATGGGCACAATGAAGTCTACTCAACCCCAAGATTTGATAGCTGGAAATGGTAAGGATAAGACTTCAACAAAAGAGAAAAAGAAAAAAAACAAGGACCAAGAGAAGAAAGAAAACAACAATCCTACCAAAAACAACACTGAGTCTTCCTCCTCCAATGCTAAACCTAAGAAGGAGAAGGTTAAGTGTGCCTATTGTAAGAAGATAAGGCATGATAAACACAAATGCATGAAGAAACAAATAGATCACCTAACTCATCTTCTAGAGAAGCACAACATAAGTGTTCCTGAGCCCATCAAGTAGAATTCATCTACCCAAGATTCTACCAAGGCAAAAGGCAAGGATAAGGAGAAAGAAAAGGGCAAGGCCCTTATAGCAACTGCAGCTTTTACAACATCATGGGTTATTGATTCAGGTGCTTCTCACCACATGGGCTCTTCACTAGTTGAGTTTTCATCTTTAGATCCTTGTAGCATGACTTCAATTAGTTTGGGTGATGACGCATCAGTTTCTGTTGCAGGGAGAGGGTCAGTTGAAATGGAAGGAGGAACATTCAATAATGTTTTAATTCTTCCTTCTCTTTCAACCAATCTCTTATCAGTGTACCAAATCACTCACATTGGTTGGGGCATGAGAGTTGAGTTTTTTCCAGATTCAGTGGCTATCATGGAGTTACATAGTGATACTACAGTGGCAGTGGGTAGGGTAGATCACCAAGCAAGGTTATACACCTTCTCACATTTTGCACCTAATTCTTCTCCAACAACATTATTGACTCATTCAGATGAAGTTAGCAAATTATGACATGAGTGGTTTGGCCACCTTAACTACCACTACTTTAAGCAACTTTGCAAACATGACATGGTCATTGGCTTGCCTCGTGTCTAATTCCTGCGAGAGGTGCTCCCTTGGGAAGCATCCCAAAGTAAAATTTGACAAAGGCAAAGCTTGGAGGGCTTCACAACCTTTGGAGTTAGTCCACGGTGATGTATCGAGACCCTTTCCCAAACCATCTTTCACAAGGGGCAAGTACATCCTCACTTTCATTGATGATTTCTCTAGGTACACTTGGATATATTATCTCAAACAAAAGTCTAAAGTGTTTGAAAATTTTCTAGACTTCAAGGCTCTTGTTGAGAAATAGAGTGAGAAATCCATCAAGGTTCTTCGAATTGATAATGGAGGAGAGTATGTCAGCAACAGGTTTGAGCAATTTTGCACCACAGAGGGGATTGATTTGCAGCACACAATCACTTATAGTCCTTCATAGAATGGGGTTGCAAAATGCAAAAATAGGTTCTTAAAAGAGAGGGGTAGCTTTATGATTCACTCCAAATCATTAGCACCATATTACTAGGCTGAAGCCATTAATTATGCTTTCTACATTCAAAACAGAGTTCCTCACAAAGCTTTGAAAGGGATAACACCCTTTGAAGCTTGGCATAAAAGGAAACTTGATGTTGAGCACCTTAGGGTTTCGAATCCCCAACCATGGCCCACATACCAAAGAAGAAATGCAAAGCTATGGAATGTCAGTCCAAGTCTTGCATCTTTGTAGGATATCCTAATGGTGTTAAGGTGTATCACCTTCTACATCCAGTCACTCATGAGTTGTTCATCAAGAGAAGTCTCCATTTTTAGGAGAGTCTTAGAGACTCAACACTTGGCACTTCTTCTCCCTCATCGGATCTACTTCTTCATGATGATTCCTCATTAGATTTAGTTCAACCACAACAATTTCTTGAGCCAGAGACATCTTCTTATTTTTTGAGTTTAGACAGTGAAGACAGTGATGTAGAGTCATCCACCTCTAGTCAGTCAGAGGATGAGGAGTTATCACCTGACTCACCCACTTCTAGGCCACTTTGGGCTAGACAGACACTTGAGAGTGCTGGCACTTGGGCAGGAGATCCTACAGATGACAAATAAACTAGGGGGGGTTTTCAGAGAGATCCACATGCCTTCTTTTCTTTAGTTTTAGATCCATAGAATTTTTGAGAGGCATCGAGGGTACCTGAGTGGGATAGTGCTATGGAGGAAGAATATTTTTCCTTAATCAAAAATCACACTTGGGATTTGACCTCACTTCCTAAGGGAAGGAAGATGGTTTGATGTAGGTGGATATATCAAACCAAGTTTGTAACAGATGGGTTAGTTGATAAGTACAAGGAGCGATTGGTTGCCAAGGGTTTCTCACAGGTGGTAGGCATTGACTACTCAGAGACCTTTGCACCCATTGCAAATATGACTTCTATCTGACTCACCTTAGCTATTGCTATCACACATGGTTGGGATGTGCACCAAATGTATGTGAAGAGTGCCTTTCTTCATGGAGACATATAGGAGAGATCTACATGGAGCAGCCACCAGGATTTGTTAAAGATTCTTCCTTAGTATGTAGACTTAGGAAATCTATCTATGGCCTCAAACAGGCCCCTCAGGCTTGGTATGCCAAGATGGATTCCTTCCTTCTCACAATGGGTTTCACTAGATGCCATTCTGACCCCAATGTCTACTTCTTGCGACAGGATGATTCGATCCTGATTTTGGTTCTATATGTTGATGACCTTTTGATCACTGGGAGTTCTTCATCAGCTATTGCAATGGTGAAGGCATATCTCTAGGATAGATTTGACATGACAGACTTGGGTTTATTACACTACTTCCTTGGCATTGAGATCTCACAATCAGATTCAGGGATTTCACTTGCACAACCTAAGTATGCTCTTGATTTATTGTCTCAATTTCACATGGCTGATTTCAAGCCATCTCTGACTCCCTTTCTATTAGGAGTCAAGCTTAAGGTTGACTGTTCTTCACCATTAGTTGATGCCACTCAGTATCGATAACTTGTTGGTAGTCTCATCTACTTGACTCACACTAGGCCTGACATATCATATGCAGTGGGACTTATCTCTAGATTTATGCAGGAACCTCATGAGCTGCATTGGAAAGCATCTAAGAGGATCTTGCATTACATACAGGGTTCACATAGATATGGGATTCATTACATATTTGGAATAGAGGCTGACTTGATTGGGTATACATATTTAGACTGGGCTGGTGATTCACAGACTCGCAAGTCCACTTCTGGTTACAATTTCTCTCTAGGTTCTGGTCCTATTAGTTGGTTTAGCAAGAAGCAAAATGCTATTGCTATATCATCCACAGAGGCAGAGTACAGGGGAGCTGTTAATGCAACTACTAAGGCTATTTGGCTTCAGGGGATACTTTTTGAGTTTGACATTCCTATCAGGTAGCCCACTATCATTTATTTTGACAACCAGAGTACCATTCATATTTGCAGGAATCCAGTTCAGCACCAGCAGACCAAGCACATAGAGGTTCACATGCATTTCATTTGGGAGCTTATTCATAGTCAGGTCATTGACTTGATATTTTGCCAGTCTTCAGAGCAGGTTGCAGACATCTTCACCAAATCTTTCACCGAGAGCAAGTTCATTCATCTATGAGTTCTTCTTGGGGTGCAATCTACATCTACAGCAGCATCATCTTCAGGGGGGCCTTCTAGCCTTCTCATTTATTTATGTCTCTCTTTTGGGGGGGGAGTTTTTTCCTATGGGTTTTCTCCTTTTCTCTATCTTATGGGAGATTGAATTTGTACATGGGTACCTCATCAAGCCTAGTTTTTAGGACCCATTTTATATATCCACACCGCCCACCTAAGCTGCGCTTATGGGGGGTGTTAGTGTAGGTTTTTATTTTTCCCTATTATTTAATTAGGGAATATTATATATTTGTGCATACATGGAATTTTCCTACATTCATGGGATAGGATAGCTTATGTGGAGATGTGTGTCATAGATGTGTCATAAGTATCATAAGAATGTCATAAGTAACTCATTTGACCAGCTATTTCGGGTATGGGAGTTACTTCTCTATTCTTTGCACCTTGCCACCACTTTTCATGGAGGAGTTATAGTTTATTCTTGGGGTGCTTTGACCACCTTTTGTGGAGGAGTTACTTACATGCTCTCCTATATGTATTCTTCACTTTGGCCATCTTAAGTTAATGGAATATTGGCTTTTCTTCAAATTGTCTATGCAATTATCTTTTGTTTGATTTAATTTACTTTAGCTTTTTGTGGTATTCACTTGCTTCTTCCCATACAACCACGACTCATGCATCCTCGTTATTCAGAACTTGGCGAATCCTCTGATAATTACCAATCCCAATTACATTAGATAAGGTCATTTACCCTAGGATGTTAAGGTGGAGGGTGAAAATAATATTGAGTATACTAGCAAAATGGTCATATACCTTTGTGAGCATCCTGAACACAATGGAAAGGACTATATGATGATCTATCACATGATAATGGATCATTATGTGGAAATATCTCCTTAGATATACTCACAATAATATCATATCACAACCTCCATTTTGGAAATTAACCATTAAACACTTGTAAATTGAACAATTGGCCATTAAAATTGAAAACATATACATAGGTGGAATTGATCATTTGATTTCATATAATGGATATAATGATCCTAATTTATTATTAAAAGCCTTTGGAAATATCTATAAATACTAGATTAAGCTTAATGCCTTTGCATCTACCAAACTACTGGTTAAAAGCCTCTCTTATGACACTCTAGATTGATATAACCAACTGTAGTCTAAATCCATATCTAGTTTGGAGGAATTAGTTAATGTGTTGGTTCAAGAATTTCAAACCAATGATCTCTGTGGAATTTTTTTATCCCACTTCATTAATTATAAGTGGATACTAATACTACCTAATATTTCATCAAGTGTTGGAAATCCTTAGCTAACAAATCTAAACATCAATTTTTGGAAGACAATCTCTTCCATTTATTTACCAACACAGGTAAAATTCAATGTAGAGTTATGAATCTAAAATCATTAAAACAATCCCTTGATCAAACTAAATACCAAGACTTTCTCATAAAAAATTGTAGCTATCCTAGCCTAAGTCTAGAACTCATTCTATTATGAAGTCTAAAAATATTTTTTTTTATACCAATGATGGAGTCTTAGGCACATACAAATCCATCATAAATATCAATGTTATTTTACCCAAAAGCTTCAATGAAATGACACTTTCCAAACCTATCAATGGAAGTCCACTCCAACCTCTTCCTTCACAAGTCAATCATTGTGAAATTCACAAGCTTCTTTATAGAGATTATATTAGGAGACATCTTATTAAACCCTCCCATGACCCCCAAAATGTTTTCTAGTTCCACACAAATTGGGGACACTCCCATGAGACATGTAAATAACCCAAAAACCTTATTTTTAAAATTTTAATTAGTTAAAACTTTAATCATGAAGCTATGATCTGATAATGATAATAAGCTTATGATAAAGGTAGCAAATGCTCAAGACTCCAAATTCAAGTGTAATTTACTTCACCAAACTAATACTCACCTTAATATATACTCAAATCCACTTCCTAACCATAATAAAAACCAATAGACAAACAATCAAAATCAACCTCTAGTCACCATTATTGTTGAAACCATGGTTAACTCACATTCATCTAATGATGCAAACAAAATGTTCAATATGAACAACATGAAGTGGTTAGTCTTTTTTATTGATTTATATCCTCATTAAAATCATATTTCTTAACCTAATTATATAATATTTCAATATAACCCTATACATAATTTCATGGATATCAATCCTGAGGAAACTATAACCTCTATCATTTCAGATAGCCTAGCTACACCACACAACCAAATAATTTTTTCATCATTTAAAATTATACCATTTAATGTGGTTTAGTTACCTACATTAACAATTGCATTAGCTATCCTGGTGTAGTCTATTCATATATCACTCCCTATTTCAAATACACTACCCAACTTGGTACAATCATGCACTAATGGACTGTAACCATTTGTATCAACCAACCTCATATATTCTATTTATTTATCCATTTATTATTATACTGGCATGGTTGATACATTATATCTCTACCATTCATTATTATGATACTAAATCACTCTGTTTGATATAATATGATTCTTATATTTTTGTGCAACCAATGGTATCGATGAGGCTAATATCATCATCTCAATCTCCCTCAACTGTATCGATAGGGTTGAGACCACACAGTTTAATTCATACTCAATTTCAATGTAGGTCATCTTTTTCCTTGACTTATTTTATTAAGTATTCCATACCTTTTTTACAATCCTCTCTAGCTCACGTAGGATTTGATGAATTAGCCCTCATGCAATAACTTTATAAGTTACCCTCTCGAGTTCCATTCCTCAAGCTCATGATGAGTTCTCTACATCCTAAAAATAAATTTATGCTACATGAACATTACATAACCATCACATATGGGAAAAGAATCTACCTTTCTTGGGTTTGAGGATAGTATTTTATAATAATGTGAAAAAATGTCTATCCAAGTTTATGAAACTATAGATGCATCTCTTTCACAAATTTTTTCTCTCACCTTTATGATCCTTGATAAACTATTATTTTAAGCTAAATTAGTGTCCAATTAGTGATATTAAAGCCATTTGATCCTTTATCAATGAAGGTTTCGGCACTATGCCACTTCCATTAAATTCATCAAAACTCTTGAATACTCTAAGTGTAATTGCCAGGGCTATGATAAAAGACAAATTAATTGAGTTAGATCATTTAGATTTATATCACAATCCCACCCATCATAGTCAAGGTTAAGGTTATGATATTTAAATTTCCTTTATCATTTAATATTTTTCTTATTTCCCCCCAGACTCATCATATGAGGGCAGTGGCCTCCACTGCATGTCTATGTGTCAAATTTCATCATAAAGGTGATATATACAAGATTCAAGGAGACACTAATCTTTGGAATTTTGAAAAACTATAAGATCATGGTGTGTTTAAAATATCTACCATTTAAACATTAACCAACATTTATTTTTGATAATATCAATGCTTTAACTATTCCATTAATTCTAATTGAGGTTACAGTGGTCATCCTGAGCTTGTGGGCAATATCCCACCTAATTTTTTATATTCTTAAAATAAAAAGATAAATGAGATCATCCTTAAAATAAAAACATCAAACCTCCACTTTAATATAATTTCTCAGTTTCCTCCTTCAATATGAACTCATTCTCTCAAGAAGTTGATTAAAATTTTCTTTGCTTAAGTGGTTATCCCTAAGAAGCCCACTTACCATTAATCTAGTTACATAAATATTAAATTTCTTAAAATCAATCCTAATACACATAATAATGATTAAAAATATACTATTGATGACCCATACTTATTTAGATATTCCCTAAATAAGGATGCATAAGTCCTCCATTACCATTCTTCTATTCAATGCTCTTACGAAAAAACTACATCTTATTATAACATTAATTTAATTGACATTATTTTCCCTCCTTTAAATATACCTAACATTAATACTCCCTCAATCGATGCCCACAATCAAGGATGGAGCACATGATAGCTTCTACCATGCATATGACTCTTGTTACATATGATCTTCTTCTGAGCATGCTTCAAGATAAATACATGACTAGATCATATTGGTTTACCTAGTTTTTTTTATCTTTCTAGATTGCATCCTACTGAGATGTTGGCCACACTGATATAAATTGCACCAATGTTGACTCCTAAAT
Organism: Torreya grandis; assembly: GCA_037957365.1. NCBI lineage: Eukaryota > Viridiplantae > Streptophyta > Pinopsida > Cupressales > Taxaceae > Torreya > Torreya grandis. The sequence goes on from JARHVA010000031.1 coordinate 9,731,130, forward strand.
AATTAGTAATATCTTTTATTTTTTCCACATAATCTATGGTCACTCCCCACACCACCATAAAGTGTACCAAAGACATCTAAAACAAAACCAAATTCCTAAATCTACCACTCTATGTTTTGACAATGATGTATTATTTGATGAGGTTCTAGATATACCCTAGTATAATTATCAAACTAGGTCATACATGATACCACACCCACCCAAATAATAATATGAACCATACTACACGTTTAAAAATGTATCTTATCATATGCATGTATTTTCTTTTTATTATTATTTCTATCATATGTGATGTTTTTTGTATATATCTTACTTATATCATGTTCTCATTCAATTTCTACACTTCACAGTCAACCTTCATTTCACTTGTGGATCTTAGGTACCACCTTGAGGTTATTTATATCACATTATTATCATATTTTATTATTTTTCCTTACTATCCTTTTGATTATTTGACACCTTTTTACTTTCTTCTCTTTGGGATGAATTATCATATCAATGATTGTGCTAGATCCCATATAGGTTAGTACATCTTCCCTAGTGACATAACTATCACATTTTTATACCATATCCTATTTAATTTTGAATCACCAATATCCCTTCTTGTTGTTAGCTACAATATCATTCATCATTATATCACCTTTCACATGGATGGATATCTCACGATCATCCTTTTTTCATTTTCGTTTCACTTGAGGCACATGTAGGTTAGTTTAGAGATTGCACATTTCCATGTGGGGTGAGTATAGGAGTATTTAGACACCATGTTATTTAGGTTCTCTTCTTTAGTAGCTAAATATATGGTTTCTTGTGTTAGCTATTTATAACACCCATGTTTGTTATTTCCAAATATTTATGGAGGAGGAATAATAACATACAAAAGAGTTAGAATGAAAATATAATAAAAAGGTAAAATAAAATATCAAAAGTTAGATCACACCAAAATACATGATATGTTTTTCCATATATCCTATTTTAATCCAAGATAAAACTCCACATTTGGCCTCATGATAGAGGCAAACTCTATTTGGGTACGGTAGGCTAGTAGAATGTGGTAGGAGGTCTTATACTATTATAACATTACATCTTCCTATGTTGTATCTCCACTTACTTTCTCAAATAAGTACCCAATATTCACAATAGGCTAGCAATTCTATAAGGGGTCATAATAAGAAGGGAACATGTTGTGGGAAGGTAGGATCCATTTTATTTTTCATGCATTTGGACAAATTTTGTGTTTCTTAGGAGTTTCCTAGGTCCTTGATGTCGATAGTTATTAGGCTTTCCCATTTGTATAGATTGTTTCATTTTCACTAAAGATTTATACATCACTTACATGTTAATTGGAATATTAGTTTACATCAAATCATT